>CM063502.1:74706508-74791508 GCA_032207245.1 Pardosa pseudoannulata | reverse complement strand
ATATATATATGTGTGTATATATAATGAAAATTTTGTATAAATAATGCATATATATATATATATATATATATATATATATAAATAAATATATATACATATATATATATATACACACACACAAACATATATATATTTATGTGTGTGTGTGTGTGTGTCAGATCTAAAAAAGGAGTAGTTGGAAATTACGTGAGTTATAAACCATTTTAAAAAGGGAACTCTTTTATAATACTAAAATAAATGAAAAAGACCCAAGCTCGCCTAAGCTTTTAGGATCATCTGGTCAGGTGGAAGCATTTTGAAAGAATTTGATGAGTTTGCAAACAGATAAGCGTCAGTTATCGCGTGGACATGGAGCGGTCAACACCTTTTCCACGCTTAGCTCCGCCACGAAAAATTGGTGCAAGTTGCTTTCAAATAGAATATGAGATAATAAACTTATTATTATCAATAAAAACTGCTTTCCATTCGCCTTAACACTGGATCATGATATATATATATATATATATATATATATATATATATATATATATATGTATATATGTGTATATATATATATATATATATATATATATATATATATATATATATATATATATATATATATATTAACTAGTAATGATTTTCTGGATAATAAATTTTAAAGCAATAAAGTAAAAAAGATAATTTTATCTAATATAATTTCTATGATTAACTTTTTAAAAATATGCAAAACTTTTCATCCAGCTTTTTTTTCTGAAAGTATGTTCATTTTGTTGTGCGAAAAAGATATTCTGATATTTTGGACAGGTGATATTTTGACCGGATACCTGTGGGTAAAAAGCACACTTCCTGAAGATGATACGAGATCACTGCAATTAATGAGGGGAAAATTAAAAGATAAAACAGCATATATATTGTGCAGATAAGGACTATTTTGTAAAGTTATTTACTGAAAGGAAATATATAAACTATAAGATATGATCAGCTCCTTTCAACAGATTACGAAAAGTGTAGAGGTGTTTGAATTAACACATTAATATAACCAGAAAATTTAAGTCTCCAATATATGTTACTTTGTCAAGATTTCTAATGACGTAGTAGATTTGGTAAGTTGGCTAATCTAAAACCCATGAGTAATTTTCAGTTATAATTGGAATAATCTGGTAGACAGATTCAGTATTCAGAAAATAAAATTGCTTCATGCTGAATTTCATCCAGATTTATATTTCAAAATGTTAACATTTTAATCACTGTCCTATCCTTCTTTGGGCAATGTAAGATTTTTCAACATATTGATACCATCAATTTAAACAGCCGGACTTTACTAATCAATTTGTATGAACTTATCGGCCATACCTGCAACTTGCATACTTGATGGAACGCTACTTTATATAGCTTTTAGTCAACAAGGAATAAATCGTCAGGTTCTTTGAATACTAACAGCTAAAATATAAAATAAATTTTACAAAAATAAAATATTTTTCTAAATAGCTTGGAATTTGAGTTTAATTGATTCTGACGTTAACAACCGACTACTGTTTATCTGTAACCTTCTGATCCTGTGCCGTCTTGAAACACAGAACATTTATCCTTTCTAGCTTTCTGATGCAGTAATTTTATTGAACTGATTAAAAAAGACGCGCATTTGCATGTAAATTTCAATAAAATAATCGTAACATGATTTCATTTTTCTCACTATTGGTGAAACCGCATAAAGTTGTCCATTTTCGCACACATATAGTAAAAAGAGAAATAATTACTTTTATACTAAAACTATTAACAGGAGTGGTGTAGTATCTAAAGATTCGGTTCGGTTTAGAGCAAGCACTACGGTCCATTTTCTGTTACACGAGGGATAATATATGAGTAGCAAAAATTTGACCGTAACGCTCAAGCCAACAAGCTAACTAAACCAAGGACTATTTATACCTCGATCGAACGAAATCTAAATTCGTGGGTCGTTTCCTTTTGGTACCGAAATCCATGGGTCCAAATCCGTAGACAGCGATGTTCGTATAACCTTGGAATAACCTTGAAGCAATAGACCTCGTGTAGCAAAAAATTGTAAAAAATAGTCCGAAACCCCTGCTTAACCCTTTCGT
Organism: Pardosa pseudoannulata; assembly: GCA_032207245.1. Classification (NCBI taxonomy): domain Eukaryota; kingdom Metazoa; phylum Arthropoda; class Arachnida; order Araneae; family Lycosidae; genus Pardosa; species Pardosa pseudoannulata. Next base: position 74,789,427 of record CM063502.1, on the reverse strand, counting down.
GGGCCATTTATTTCTCACTCCACGTTTCCAAACTTTCAAAACAGAGCTTCTAATTTTATTCAATCATATGAACAATAGATGAGAGCGCAAAACCGAAGCGGGAATCAGTCTTCCCGTCGTTTCAATAACAAGACCAATATATTATTATGGGTTTTGCGCTTCCCACAGGTGTATTTTGTAAGATAGTGTTGGTTGGGAAGTAATCTTCCTACGGCGCACGAAAGGGTTAAAGCTAACTCCGAACTGCTGTGGACACCAATACCATAACAGCGGGATTTGAATCTGAGCACTCCGGTACTGAAAGTAACACTCTACCGAAGAGGAAATAGTAGTATTCCGTTAGATAACATCTCATAGATCTTTTAAGTCTTGATATCTATGAGTGATTAATAATTTTTATTCAAACTTGAATTATCACTATATCACTGACCGTTCTAAATTTTTATTTCATTGCATGAGTTTGAAATACGAACTTACACCCAGGGCCCGATCAAGGCAAAGTTCGGTCCAGGGCCTGGTAGTCTTCCGCCCCCCCCCCTACCCTCCTTTCAAGGAAAAAAATTAGTTTATAAAAGAGGATACAAACGAATATTTTTGGAGGAAAGGTTATGTTAATAATGTAATGAGTAAGTAATTAGTAAAAAATGTAACTGAAGTGATGTAAATAAGTAAACTGGAGTATGTTTTAGATAAAATTGTCAACATTCTAACTGTTTTTATTTAATTTCTGAATAAGGTTTCAGGAAATATTACTTGACAAATTAACAAAAAACATTTTCAAATTTTGTTAATTAAATTATTTCAAATTTAATAATTAAGTACCAAATTTTAGGGGGACCCTAAAATTAAGGGACCCAGGACCTAAGCCCAGTCAGCCCATGCTTTAATCAGGCCCTGCTTACACCAGTTGCAAGACATACATACTAAAATTAAATGCAGAAGTTGTGAAAACTTATTCTTTGCAAGAAAAAAACTAATCATACTTTTCATTTGACGGAGAGATGAGTTTCCAGAAATAAATCAAAAATATCTTCACAAATTACTGTAAATCCAAATTATTATATAAAAGCCTACTTAACGCTTTCCGAGTGAACCTCCTCATACAACTATTGTTGTCTTTAGACGCCATTTTTGTGTTTAAAAGTCGAGACTTTCTTTTTAATTTATGTTCTACATTTTACAAAATGCTGCTAAGAATAATAATTTTATAACTGAACATTGTTTGTGCCATTGCATTTTCTTGCTGTGTTTAGTCAAAAATTCAGAGAACTATTCAAATTAAACAATACTAGCATCCATCTTTAAGTGTTCATTCTTTAATCATTTATGTTCCATTGAACATTTCTTTTCTTTTTGTGGTATTTCTGTTTTAGTAAAGAACTGCGAAAAGGTTAGTCCTTTTCATTCTTAATAGTTACAATTTTTATAGGTCCTGATAAACCTTTTGGATATACAGTGGACTCCGCTTAATGTTATCAGTTTGGGAAACCAATTGATAACAATAAACGATATTCAAAATTAGATAAATGTATCCCCTCCTTTTATTTCACACGTACTACATTTCAAAATAAAATGGAAAAACTCACCTTATATTTATGTACTGTATATTATCCTTTAAAACATAAGAATTGTATACATAATTTAAAAAAACTGGCCAATTGTTGGCTGTCTCAATTGTTCATTGATAAATTGTTCGTAATCATAATGTTTTATAAAGTCATCGGAGCGGTGTTGTACTCCACGTTTCAACACTTTCAATCCATTTCTCATTTCAGCACTTGTAGGAGGTGGCTCGATATCAAGAAATTCTTTATCTGAGATCATCAGTTTCATCATTCGTCTGTTTTCCTATGGCAATCTGACAGACTTCAGATTCTGTTAATGTGGAAGTTTCTGGAATGTTTTGATCTATTTTCACCCATGACTCGAACTCTTCAGAGGTCATATTCGAAGGATTTTCTATCATTTCTTGAGATTTCTGGCAATTTTTTTCGCAAAATCAAGGCATAAAATGTGAATATTCTCCTTCTCAGTTCCGATAAGAATGTGTTGCCTTCTGCTTATCTGACAATCATTGACCACCAGCAGGGTGTGCGTATTTCTGAAAAAATAATTTCCCACTTCTTTGTTCATTCTCCATTTCCTTAAGTGGATGAAGGAGAATTCTGGGAAATTCAAACAACAGCGAAAGGAAAGAAAAGAATGGGTTCCTTCTGAATATATTGTGAAAATTAATTTGCCAGTTAAAATGAGATTCGAAAACTGATAACATTAACCGATCTAACGATCCCATAAAGCGATAATTTTAACATACAAATGAATAGAGAAAATCCGGACCAAGTGATTTCGATAACAATAAGCGATTGATAACATTAACCGTGATCACATTAAGCGGAGTCCCCTTTAATACCGGTAGGGTTTTGAAATTTGTCAAAAACATAATGATAATTATATAAAGTTTCTTTAGACTAACTTTAATTAAAGATTGCTTTTGTTCTCTTTATACTATTTATAGGACTACCATCTACTTTCATTGAAAAAATATGTCTCTCCGAGAAAATATAAAATGAAAGCAGATTATATATATTTGTTAGATTATTCTTTAGAAATTATTTATTTTTTATTTGTCGTTAAAAAGGGACTGTCAGAATTAATGGGTTAAGGAGGGTCTGCGGCTGCTATATTGTATTCCCTTTGGCTGGCTTGCATTTTAAGAATTTTTGTTTATACCACATGAAAAAATAGGAAAATTTCTAAGAAACTATCTTTAACTGATCTTAATTTTATGTCTGTTAAATGTTCGTATTTGCGTTTAAATTAAAACATAGCAAAATGTATCACAAATAATTTAAAATTAAACATATTTTTCAAAAATGGAAAGATAACATTTTAGAAAATCAGCTATTCTATTCTGTGGTGCCGAACTCTGGCCGATTTGTTAGGGAGCTGATCGTCGGTACCGGAGTTCGTGGGTTCGAATCCCACTATGGGATGGATGTTCGTAGCCTTTCAGAATCAGCTTTAAGCAGTAGGTCCCGGTCTCATTAGTTCTCGTGTGCAAAACAGTAGACCGTAGCGCTCCAAACCAAACCGATCTATTCCGTGGTAAAGTCTTTCTTGAAAATTCTTAAAATGTCAGCCGGACAAAAGGAATTTTATTTTTCCCATAGGTTAACACTGAGCTAGAGGAACCCAATGTGGCAGGCACAGATTCACTTTAACTCATTAACGCCCGGATATTTCTGATGACTATATATTAGTAAATAATTAACATAGAAGCTATTATAAACACCTGGAAGTAAAACAAAATATGAAATTTAAACACCTTTAAATATGACATCAAGTCATCATTAGTGAGGAGGTGTCATTTTAAAACATAATAAGATGTCTTTAAAAAAAAGGAAAACTTCGTGATAAGAGATTTATTTGCTATCATATATGAGAAAAGTACTGAAAAGAGATGACTTATTACAGATATGGCTATTCGCCATGATTTTGACCGGTATACGTTCAGAATACCAGTCATAATACGTTCCTATTCTAAGCTTGAAAATCATAAAATGACGATTGAAATGACAAAATTATAGATAAGATCATATTTAAAAACTTGGGAGATTATTCATAAGATTAATATCTATTTCCATTAAAAAGGAAGAATCGTTGCAAGAAAACAAAAACTCTACAAACCATTTTTTGACTGTCCTCAAATAAGGACGCTGGGCGTTAATGGGTTAAATAGTAGGTTCCTATCTCATTAGCATGTATTAGAACAGTAGTTCATTTTTAAATATTTTTATACTGAATCAAACACTGAAATTTATACTATACAAATTTCTACTTCTTTGTATTTTTATTTAACAAATAATATTTAAAAACAAATATTTTTAAAAATTGTTGCTGAAGAACCAGAAATGTGGAAAATATTTGGATTTAATATTGCACGACCATTTAAACAACTTTTCTGTAATGAGGATTTCGACCCCCCCCCCCCCTCTTTCATTCCTTGTAAAAATTTCAAAGGCTTGTTGCTTAACATTCATTTATTTTCAGTAAGAATTTAAAGACAACTCGATTAGGATGATGTAAAAATATTGCTCTTGTTTTCTAATTGAATAATAGAAATTATACGTCATTTTTTTCTCATTCAAATTCTCAACAATAGTTGGATTAAAAAAGGGATATACAGTGCACGAAAATAACTAGAACACATTTGATATCGAATGTAATCAAGCACATCTAACATTTATCTCATGCCTTAATATTATTTGGCTTTAGTGTACATCTAAATTCCAGAAACGTTCAAAGACATCGGCGGCTGGGCAAATGCCAAGGATGCAGGTTCACTGGGTAATATGCCAATAGGAACGTAAGTGGGAGAAATATTATGCAACTAAATAAAATGCCATGCTTACCAAGAACAGTAAAATACACACTTAGTTTTGCTACATTTATTGAAGGCATCTGCTGTATTTTTACGTGGTATAATAATCAAATATAATTCAAATTGACACTTTATTATGAAGGGGAAAAGTAGTAGCAGATTAACCCTTAATTTGACAAGATGTTTTTTCAAATATTTTTAAATTTTAATTTCTGTTATTTCCCCATGTCTGTATAGACATTAGGATCTCTGTAAAATAAACAAAAAAAATAATATCATTTTCCATTTTTGAGATAATTAATGTCCGCTGTGGCGAACACTGACAATTATGTTATATAGTAGTTATAAATATACATGTCCGGTGTAGCTGACTTAGCCAAATTAAGGGTTAATAATTAATATTTTCCTCCTAAGTAAGGTCGTAGGTGGGAGATATAATTTTAAAAATATCAATAGAAATTTTTTTAAGTTACATCATGGTCATGGTTTATTTAACAGAAAATTGTCAATAAAAAGTCAAATTTATCATCATAATATCATTCTAATATGTTGGTTGGTAGCCCAGCTGTGTTTGGGGAGCTTTAACATTATCATATAAAGCGCAGTAATACTCTTATTATCATCTGAAATTTTTTTAAGTTACATCATGGTCATGGTTTATTTAAAAGAAAATTGTCAATAAAAAATCAAATTTATCATCATAATATCATTCTAATGTGTTGGTTGTTGTCCAGTTGTATTTGGGGAGGTGATTTCCAGTTAGAACAGAAATTGTAGCTAAGAAAGTCCGAGGTAGCTTGAGGATTCAATATCAGAAATTCTGGTTCCAAACGCTAGCATTCTATTCCGCTGTCATATTCTTTAACAAGTTGTGCAAAGAGTATTCATTATTAATGCGAGCACTCCTTTCTCGTGTCAAGATAGCACGTATAAAAAATAAATAAGTAAAATAAAATAAAATAATAACAAGTTGCTACTACTCCTGAGATGTAACAGCATAAAGGAATTTCTTTTATTTCTTTTTATTTATTTATTTATTTTGCCGATAGTGTGTGTATTTTAAAACGATATTTGAAATACTATTTCAAACAGCAGAAAAATAAACAAAAATGGAGAGCATAAAATGTTTTTCTAATACGAAAGGAAAACAAATCTTTATTCCAAATGAACTTGCTTCGGAAAACTATCAGAAATATTATTCAGGACATTGACATAGCCTAATCAAATATCTTTCTAAACTAAGTTAATTTCCTCTCATAACCAAAAAAAAAAGGAAAATATTGTTATTGTTTTGGTGAACGATTGAATCAAATTACAAATGATGAGTTCATTTACATGGTAAAAAAATTAGGGAAAGTAAATACGTATATACGTGTTTTAAACACAAAAATGAAGCGCTGTAGAGCAGCTATGGATTTTTCAACTCCGTAGAACACTATTTGCTTGTCTTTTAATAATATGACAGGGTAAAGCGATAAAAAAGGAAATACCAAAAAAAAAAGCATAAAATGTCTTTCTATTACGAAAGAAAAACAAATCTTTATCTCAAATAAACTTAAAGCTTCGGAAAACTATCAGAAATATTATTCAGGACATTACTGACATAGCCTAATCAAATATCTTTCTAAACTGAAGCTCATTCTCTCTCATAACCAAAAAAAGTAAAATATTTTTATTCTTTTGGAGCAAATTACACCTGATGAGTTCATTTACATGGTAAAAAAAATTAGGGAAAATAAATACGGTTATCCGTGTTTGAAACACAAAAATGAAGCGCTGTAGAGCAGCTATGGATTTTGCAACTCCATGGAACACTATTTGCTTGTCTTTTAATAATTTGACAGGGTAAAGCGATAAAAAAATACTAATCTGAAATAAAGGAAGGATATTTACTGAGATTTTAAACTCGTTAAATGCCGTACAAAAAAGATAAAATTTCTATGCCATAGTACGTGATAGAATCATTAGTTTGGGATAGGGTCATAATATTTCATATCGTTCAAGTAATAATATAGGCAACCCTTAAAAATAAAGCCTAAACCACAAGTATGTTCAAAGAAAGGCTATAAAGGGATTTCTGAAAAGTAAAAAAGTCGCTGTTAAAACAGCACGTTATTCATGAACGGATTATGATTGAAAGATCGTGAGCATTAATACATAATGTATGGTTCATTTGAATTACATCACTGAAAAACAACATTCTTCTGTTTTTGGTAGGACTTTAAAAGTTGTATAACTACTGATTATTAGCATTTGCGTGACTCATTAGAAGCTCTTAATTCCAATCCTGCCTTGTTCCCAGGACTAATATGTTGTTTGTTAACGAATTCCAGGCCTTTTCTTACAATATCCTTGTACTTTTGTACTTTATATGCATCATTACACAATTTATCTCTTTATAACTCTTTTACACATATTTCATTCATCCTTCTTATGGTAATGTAAGATTAATTAATATTCCATATTAAAACGTTAATACTTCTCCATAATATTCATTCCTACATAAACAAGCTATATATATACAGTCTGTATCGGTTATATGGTCAGCTCAGCGGTCCAGAAAAATCAAACCATATAAGCGGGGTGATCCTATATGAGAAACAATACAACCATATTAAATTATGGTAGGATTATATTCACCTAATAAACAAATAATTATACTTTTAAGAACATTTTAAAAAATAATTCGAGAAGTAAAAACTACCTTAAAAATATGCAGTATTTTTTGGGGAGAAATTTATTAGCTTACCTTACTAATCAAAGTACAGCACACGTACATACGTACATTCATGTTCAATGTATTAAAAAATAATGAGGTATATAAGTTTGCTTCCTTTTGTTGGTTGTTAACACAACTTTTTCTAGGTCCCTAATAGCTTTTAAATGCTCATCTGCTGCTTCGGAATTAGTAAAATAACCCCTGAGGTCACACCTGAGAGATAACTTCAGCCAATAAACGGACAGATGTCCACTTGTTATCAGGTGGGACGAGAACTGAGAGAGGTGGAAAACTCCGACGATGAGTCTACACAAGCAAGAAAGGGGGAAAGGGAGGAAAATAAAGGCTTAAATTCAGGTCCTCTGCGATTTCGCACTGTTTTTTTTTTCTTAAAAAAAAAAGGAAACTCGTTGAAAACATGAAACTGACCATATAATCGGTAACAAGAAAAAAAAGTGACTGTATAAGTGTTAAGCTTTAACACATGTTCCCTATTAAGTTAGACGGGACTTAAGAAAACTGACCATATAAGCAGGATGCCCTTATAAGCGGGTGACCATATAGCCAGTACTGACTGTATATATATATATATATATATATATATATATATATATATATATATATATATACATAAACATATACATATGTTTACACACATAATCAAACCCCAATGTAACACCAACCCGATATATCAACAACTTCATTAAAACGCCACATGTGTGTGAATAAATCTTCCCCATAGGACTTACAGTTTTATAAATCCTTTAAATTGTCAACTCGTTAAAAAATCATACTATATTTCCAGTCAAAAATAGCAAGTGTGAATCTGTCTGAAAATTTATTATCTTCCTGAAGTATTATTTTTTATTCTTCTATTTTTTTTCGCCTCAATACAGCATAATATTTTTGTTTTACGCTTTAAACAGTTTTCAAATAAATTTGTGTTTTAAAATTCAGTTGGTGGATTTGTCCCTTTATTTATCCTTCTGTATCACGATAAAACTGTGAATGGAGTGGAGAACTGAATGTGTAGTTTCCATTAGAAGTGTTTCTAGGAAGAAATGGACCGATTTATACAATTGTTTTACCAACTGAATATAATAGCACCTACAAATATTTTACAATATTTAAAGTCTTGACACACTGAAGGAGTGAAATCAAAGGTTTTCAGAAATGAACTATGACAAATTTTAGAAAATATATTATAAGGCGATTAAAGAATGATTAACAGATCCTACACAGCAGGAAAAATATTATCGAAGACTTCAGTTTTATAACATATATGTTTTCATCAAAAACTGATAATATTAAATTAGAATTATATTAAAATCCTAATGCATGTTTTTATGAATGTAAATAATTAATTTTCAACATGATTTATTACGATTTTATCGATAGAAAAAAAACATAATTTGATAAACCCCCAGTTTCGTTAAAGCACCAAATTGTTGTCAAAACCAATCGTAGCGCTATAACTGGGTTTGACCAACACCTTCAAAGGGAAGTCATACCAACACCCACTTTTAGGGGACTTTGGTTTGGGTATATTTGAATACAACTTGATTCTAAGGCAAGGCTCAATGTTTTCGAGCATTATTCATATTATAATGAAATGCTACCTAAAAATTAAATACAGCTCATATTCTGATAGATATTTAAGCATTCCAATTATTCTTAGTATTTCTTTGTTTGATCAGTTTTTTTACTCCTGTGGTTAATTTTTGCTGCAAGAAAGCTAATTGAATGACGGACTACTCTTAAATCTGATTCTGAATAACCTCAAGATTTCATGGTTGCAGCAGGATTCAAATCTATGGATTCTGCAGGGGCGGACTAAGGCCTAGGGAACCTAGGCACGTGTCTAGGGCCCCTAACTTTTTGGGCCCGAAATATAAGGGAAATATAATAGTATTGCATCATTCCCTAATTTAAACATAATTCTGAGAATTTATTTAACTCTTCCAATAAGCAATGCAAGTGGTGAAAGATCATTCTCAGTAATGGCCAGAATAAAAACTTTTTTAAGATCCACATTAGGACAACAAAAATAACTCTATTAATTATGACAAACTAATGGACGAGTTTGCAGAATTAAAAGTGATAAAAAGGGCAATATAACTAATCAATCTGGGTATATTTAAGCGTTATTGTTTGTTTTAATAAATTATGTTTATTTAATTTATTTACATGTATATTATTTTTTTCCTTTTTTTCTTGGAATCCAATAATTAAATAGAACTACATACTATATGCTTTAAAACCAAACTACCAAAAGCAAAGTATGTGTCATGACTGAAATATAGACCCGGAGTTACAATGTTTCCTAGGCTTAATGTTGCAAGCGGCCTTAGCAATATTGCTAAGGCCGCTTTAGCCTTAGTCCGTCACTGGGATTCTGATACCACTTGGGGTGGGTTCTTTCCGTTAATACAATTCGACGTCGTTCTTCATACTAAATATATATCCTTTTAGGGCTTTTGACAACAATTTCTTGTTCAGTATTTGCTTGCAATTGTTTCATGTTCCGAGCAAACACTTTTTTATTAATCTCAAACACTGAATCATAATTTTGCAGTCAAATCATTTCAAAAAGACTTTGGCTACCCCGTTTGCTAAATCTGTATTTTAATACCTTTGGGGTAAAATGTTAAAAAGCATAGATAAGAGCAGAGTTTAAACGCTATATTTAGATACATTTTTTTTTTGTTTTATTTTGTTAATGTTCTACTATTGTCAAAAATTTAAACGTTATAGAGGCAATTAATCACGCTTGTGCGTTAAGTAAAATTAAGCAACGTTTTAAAATATGAGGCAGCATAACATTTGAAACTGGTGGATTAAACTATACGAACACGCTAATATTAAAACTTTTAAAAATGAACAAGGATAAAAAAATATCTGGTAATATCTTTCATCATAGAACTGACTTAAGAATTTAGCTCGTACCTGATATCCTGATATCATTTATACATCAAAAGATGCTCGATGAGAGAAATTTTTAGATATTCGAGCATATGTCAATATTGCGACTGTATGAATCTGTGTTTTGGTTATATTAAAAAGATTAACTCTTTATACCTAGGAGTAATACTAATAAAGATACTACCATATTTATTCTTATTTCTATCTCATTCTATAATTTATATATATATATATATATATATATATATATATATATATATATATATATATATATTTATATACATAAATATATATGTATATATGTATGTATATATATATATATATATATATATATATATATATATATATACATATATTTATATATATATATATGTATGTATATATATATATATATATATATATTATATATATATATATATATATATATATATATATATATATATATATATATATATATATATATATATATATATATATATATATATATATATATATAGGAATAAAGAATTATATGCGCTAGATGAATTTAAAAAAGTGACTGAAAGAAAACGTATCACAGCGTTATTAATGAATATTATTAATGTATTAGTGTCTAGCTCTCATGTATCATTGTATAATGTTAATTGTGTACTTATTAATGTATTCTCAGTAACGTATCATAATACCTAGTTTATGATTTCATTTTTACCACAGTATTATTACGAGGAAGAAATAAGTTGTATATTAATTCATATTATTGCTATTGTATTAATGAATTTAGACCGCTAAAAAATATGAACCTAGAATATAATGGAAAATATATGTACGAAATGATAGCGTAGCTAAAATAAATTTATTTGTAATGCTAGAGACTGGCAGAGCACAATATTTATCGTCCAAAAGAGCTTACGACTGTGGATTACTTAGCCTGTTTTACAGTTGACCCGGTGCATACCGAGAGGGGGGGGGGTAAAAATACAGTAGCAGTTTGGAGTAAGATTTACCTACGTAGAGGTTTTGTATAGGTAGCGAGCCCCCTCTGATGCTACTGTTGTGAAACCAAACAGTTTCTTGCACCTGGCCCTACAACTGACCTGTCTTATTATTCATATATATTCCTGAAAAGCCTGTGCATAAACGGGGAGGTGACACCGTTGCCTTACAGATACATAAAAGGAAATGTATGACTGTGAAGAGACTGGGTACACTGTGAAGTATATGTCTCTTAACAGTAAACAAATAAATGAATAATGTAAAATATTGAAATATTATAAATAATTCTTAAGGATTTATTCAAATATTAAGTTTTTCACACCGTAGTTCTCTCTCTCTCTCTCTTTCTTTCTGTCATCTCTTAAAATGCAATTTTAAAAAAATTCTGTTTTCACTCTACTTCTCTGAGCTCATAAGCGTAATTTCTTTTTAACTTTAACAAAAATTTAAATTAAAACTTTGAAACATATATGTTTTCACCAGTTATGGTTTGCATGCAAATGACAGAGAATTCTGGACTAGAAGACTAGTCCAGGTTACGGCGGTAGGTACATTTCTTTCTACTTTTTCCACTAGTTGTATATATTTTTATGCATTTAAAAAAATGTTTTGCTGCTTATAACAAAACTAAATAATTTTATAAAGTGAGACCTTCATTAATAATTTAGGAACAAGTTTATTCTTAACAGAGCAGAACTTTTTACTTAATGTCGAATGTACTGTGTTACTTTAAAAATAAATGGTGAAATGTAAAAATAAAAGTTAAAGCCGGAGATAGGAAATAGCATTAAAATTGCAAAACAAGCTGCAGCTTTTGGTATAGAAATGGTAGTATTACATTTTGTTGTTTCCCTCATCTACTTCAAAAGCGGAAAAAAAAAACGAATCCTTGGTTTTTCAAAAAATCTTACTTAACGAGCATATATACGAGAAATGTGTTCTATCGCAGGCTTGAATTTTTAAATTTTTCAACACGCTGAGCGGGAAAGATATATTCAAGAGTTGAAAATTTTCCCTTGAAATTTCCCTTTACAAAAATTCTGCTTTAGAAGAAGCTCTTTAAACAACTTTTTTATAGATTGGAAATTTATCGGAAACTGCAATTTCTAGTGAAATTAAGAAAAACAATTATATGGTATTAGGAGGTATTTTGGAAGAATCAAAATACTACCTGAATTGAATTTCTGCAGTACAGATTTATAGATAGAAGATACAGTGCACATAATATCCCCCCCTGTGCTGAATTTCATGCCTGTGTGTAGTACACGTGAAATCGTTTTTACACGCATCCACACTAAGCGTTTTATGCAGAGCCGGTTCTGGACTATTAGCCGCCAGCGTGAAATTAGTGTTTGGCCGCCTCCGATCAATATTTGGCCGCCCCGTACCAATACAGATTCCCAGCAGATTCATAAACTATATCAATGTATAGAATCTTACTATTAAATTTATATGACTGTTCCATGTAATTGACTAGGGATAAAAAGTTCATAAAAAATGCATGCATGATATATTTATTTGAGTTTATTAAAATGGGTGTCTTATCAAAAAATAGTATCAAAATGTACCCTTTAATTGCATTCTTTTTTCTTTCTCATTTGTCAGTTCATCAATAATACGTGAAAACTCTAAATTTTTACAGAATTCCTTATGATTTGTTAACAGTCAAATATAAAGAGATAGAGATTACAATTTTGTATCAAGATTAGATATTAAACCTTGTATTTTAGATTTTATTACAAATCTGTTTATATTTTTTAACTGGAGTTTCTGAAAAATTTTAAGCAAGAATTCCTTTTAAAATGGTTTAATATATTGCAAATCAATCTCTTTTTTTTAAGTAGCAAAATGTGCGAAGAATTGTTCATTAACACTACATTTACGGATGTTGATCCTATACCTATTTATACTGAAGTGAGCGAATTTGACTCATAGAAGAAAATTGAAGTTCTTTTGCAAAGAAAATAGTTCCAAATTAATTTAAATGAAATGTTTATTAACAAAAAAAATTCATGGAAAACATTTTTTACATACAAAATCTATTTTTGAAACGCATTTTCCTCAAACATTTCTATTACATTTAGCACAATGGTTTCTACATCTATTTCTTTTGCATGATTGTTGAACTTGACAATTCTTCCGTGCGTAAGTAGCATGAATTTCTGTCATTGAAATGGAAGTGTTCTCGACTTCTTCTCTATATTTACTTCTTAAATTTTCATCCAATTGGAAAATAAAATCTTTTCGTGAAATATTTACTTGAGTCGACCAATAAATTTCATGTTATGCGATTAACTGCTAAACCATTCTATGAGTCAAATTGGCTCACAACCGTGAAAATAGGTATACCACATTTGATAATTCGAAATGAAGGGGTCTGTGTGGAAGAGGAATGAAAGGTTACATATATTTTATTACTTAACAAAAAAACCAAAGTATGTTTTTGAAAAGTGATATTAAAGGTTTATATATATATATATATATATATATATATATATATATATATATATATAGTGAATGAGTCAAATTGGCTCGGTCCATAAATCTAGTGTTAAAAACTAACCTAGGTTTATGAGAATAATAATTCTTAAACACGAAAAGAAGAGGTAAAGAAGAAATATATTTTCTAAATGCACTAAATACTATCAGTAAAATTATCTTTTCTTTCTTTCTTTTTTTTTTTTTAAATTCAGGTAGAATATTTTAATGTTATTTATTTTATCGGCAGTCCTAAATATTTGACAGCCTACATACATACACACACTGAACACATATTAGCCTCGACCCTTGTTTTATGTATAACATATACATTAATTTGATTTCATTCAAACAGACCATAAGAGCTACCTTTACAGCGGCCTTTGTCCGAACGATGGCCGAATGGTTAGGGTGCTGGCCTTCGGATCCGGAGTTCGTGGGTTTGAATCCCACTATGCCATGGATGTTCGTAGCCGATCGGAATCGGCTTTAAGCAGTAGGTCCCAGGCTCATTGGCCCTCGTGTTGCAAAAAGTAGACCGTAGCACTCACAAACCAAACCTAACTAAAACGGCCTTTGTTAACACATATTAGCTCCTGCCCTTGTTTTATGTATAAGAAATACATTCATTTGATTTCATTCAAACAGACCATAAGAACTACCTTTAAAGTGGCCTTTGTAAGATCAAATTATGAAACAAATTTTCAAACTTTCATCTATTTGTGAACAAAAACGCTAATCATTGACTTCAACAGCATGAAAGACTTATACCGAATATATTTTAAAAAGCTTTGTTAAGTATTATACTCCAGCAAAAATAATCTGTTATCTATTTTATTTTAATTAAACGAATTTTTACATGGTAAAAAACCCAGAATACGATATTCCCTTTCATTTTTTTGTTTTATGTGTAAAATATGCATTCATTTGATTTCATTCAAGCAGACCATAAGAATTATCTCTAAACAGGCATTTGTGAGGTCAAATTGTTAAGCAAATTTTCAAACATTCATCGATTTGTGAACAAAACACTAATCATTAACTTAAACAGCATGAAAGAGTTATACCGAATATATTTTAAAAATCTTTGCTCGGTATTATTCTGCAGCGAAAATAATCTGTCATCCATCTATTTTATTTTAATTAAACGAATTTTTACATGGTAAAAAACCCAGAATACGATATTTCCTTTCTTTTCTTTGTCTTATGTGTAAAATATGCATTCATTTGATTTCATTCAAGCAGACCATAAGAATTATCTCTAAACAGGCATTTGTGAGGTCAAATTGTTAAGCAAATTTTCAAAATGCATCGATTTGTGAACAAAAACGCTAATCATTGAATCCAACAGCATAAGTGAATTATACCGAATGTTTTTTAAACGCTTTGTTAAGCATTATACTTCAGTGAAGATAATCCGTCATCCATCCATTTTATTTTAATTAAACGATTTTTTTTCTGCTATTTTATTATACATGGTAAAATACCGAAAATACGATATTCCTTATCTTCTCTTCTTTCAAAACTAAGAAATAAAGATTTCCTTTGATTGTGTCGCTGAGTTTAATTAAGTCTCTCTTAAAGAAATTCAAGTAGTGGTAATGACGGGAAGGGACTCTGGAACAACAGTTTTTGTTCTACGTAGAGTATTAATTTTCTTTTATTCATAGAGTAGTTTGTAAAATTAGTTGAAGCAACTTTTTTTCAGTTTATGAAATAGTTGAAGAGGATTGATATACGGGGATCATTACATGAATATTTTTTTAAACGTTTCAGTTTGAATTTGTGTTTAAAAATAAATTTATTTTTTATTTTTTTCTTTCTTCTTATCCATTTGTATCTCAACATCCTGAATTAAAACAAAAATATTTTACCGAGTGTTAGAAAGCATTTTTTTCAAACATGCAGAAAATAATTTACAAAATAAAAAATTTTTGAGCAAAAATATGTATTTCCTAAAATACGTGTATACGTATAAATATTTTTAAATTACTTTGAGCCAAATATGTTATTATATAAAAATTTTTGAAACTTCCGTTACGAGAAATCTACTTCTGATTTCTCCACATTTTTAATAACATTTAAAACACATAACAATCCTTTCAATTATACTGTGCATTGGATAAAATGATATATAGAACTTGCATAGAAAAATTAAATTTAGCACTGCTATTTGGTCTGTAATCTACTAGCAAATTTTGTTAACACATTGTATGCGGGACACGTACTAGTACGGGGTAGTGTAATAACATGGTTTGCTTGTGGGTACAAAAATAACGGTATATACAGGAAAACGAAGCCGAATGTTCTTGTCTACTACATAGATTTTGGAAAAATTTAGACAAATAAAAACTAGTTTTTCATCAGTCGATGCAGAACCACAGAACGGGAATGTTGATTAAAAAAATCAATTTAGATTTAAAATTAACTTTTTATTTATCTTTGCGAAAATGACATTATATATATATATGTATATTTATATATTATATATATACATGCATATATATATATATATATATATATATATATATATATATTTTTATATATATATTTATATTTATATATATTTATATTTATATATATATATATTTATATGTATATATATATATATTTGTTTATATATTTCAATATAAAATACGAAAAGTTGGTTAAAAAATTAAACAATTTTCAATCTATTGAGATTTAACTGAATAACTAAATTTAGGCACAAAACGCCCGCTCCCGGTACAATTCCGCTGCGAAATGTACCCGCATACAATGTGTTAATTACATTATTACCGAAAGGCAACAATCCACACTACAGTTTTTTAACCACTTAAAGAATTTGAACTTAATATTACGTTTATCTGCACAATCCACTATTTTGATTATAACGTAATATTACGAACAACAGCGAAAATATTTTGCTATGAAATTTTGGTAGTTATATTTCATTTTCTTAATTTCAATTGGTATTTAATATATTTGACTACGGTTGTTGCTTTTATAGAATGATACATCAATTTGCCTTACTTAATAAGTACCAGAAAAAACATTTTCAAATTTTGTTAATTAAATTATTTAAAATTGAAAAATTAAGTAACAAATTATAGGGGGCCCGTAAAATTACGGGGGCCTAGAGCCTAGGCTCAGTTGGCCTGCGCTTTAATCAGGCCCTGGTTATAGTATATAGAGAAACTTTCATTGATTCATGTATTAACCACTGTGCAGTGAAGGGGTAAGAAGTTAAAGCTCGCTATGGAAATGACAAATTTTGTGTATGTTGCAAGTGTAAAAAACGGGGCATACAAACCGTTAACTAAATTAGCTAGTTTTGTATTTAATGCTTAATAATAAAAATTTTGAAAAATTAATAAATAAATAATGCTTGCGTTTCCTGAAATTTGTCATTTCTCACTCTGTTTTTTCGTTTCTCAGAGACACAAGATTTCTTTCAAATGTTTAACGACGTAACTATAACTTTTGTTTTCAATATATAAAAGCAAAATAACAATTTATGGAGAAATTTAAAAATATCTTAACGTCTGACATCCACCATACTTATGAAAATTGAATAGAAAATGATTTATAAAATATATTCTCTTTTTACTCCTAAGTTAATTTTCTTTGTTCGAATTATTTTATTTTTTTAACTCAAAGAAGACTTCATTTTGAGTTTAGAAATACATTTTAATTTAAACTGGTGTTGGGTTTTCTTACTTTGAGAAACAATATTTTGAGAAAATGAATGAAATACTTAAATAAATTACGAAGCTTTTTTTTTTTAAGTTTGTACCGTACCTTAGTCATTTTACTGTAGTAACGTAAATGTGATACCCAATAGTTGTTTATACTTAGCATATTCTTCTATTTACCAAACAATTTGCAGATGATATGGAGAAAAATCTCTACTTCCTCAAGGCAAGGCATAGGACCAAATGTTGGCAAATTTAAGAGCAAAGAATATGAGTTATATGGGAGTTATATATTACGGTTCGTAGGACTAGAGGACTAGCTTTAATTTGTAATTAATGCAATAATAGGGAAAGATAAAAAGTATAAAATTAGGATTTTGTAATTTTCGCTAAAATTGAAGTTTTAAATTTAAAAATGCTATAAAATGAACACTAATTATTCGAAAATTTCTTTTAATTTGAAGCATATATCTACGATCAATGGATGCGGGCAAAAGGCCTATTAAGGACTACCATGCACCCTATATGTATACAGGAGACCTTCCAGGATTTTGTCTTAAGAAGGTCTCAACAAGTGAAAGCGTAACCGTTTCACAAAGGTCAATATGTTTTCATACTTCAAATAGGTTTTCATACTTCGGTATGTTAAAGCATTTTGTTTTTAAGCACCCACGGGGAAGCTCAAGCCTATCATCCCATCCTTGGTACTCTCCTGTCGACACACACACATACATATATATATATATATATATATATATATATATATATATATATATATATATATATATATATATATATATATATATATATATATGGGGGGTGTAAGAAGTAGCAAAATTGTCGGATATTTATATAAAAAAATCAACTTGTATTACTTAATTCTTTTAATTTGAAGCATATATCTACGATCAATGGTTACGGACAAAAGGCCGATTAAGGACTTTACCGTGCACCCTATATGTATACGGGAGAGATTCCAATATTTTGTCTTAAGAGGGTCTCAACAAGTGAAAGCGTAACCGCTTCACAAAGGTCAATATGTTTTCATACTTCGTTATGTTAAAGCATTTTGCTTATAAGCACTCTCGGGGAAGCTCAAGCCTATCATTCCATACTTGGTACTCTCCTGTCCACACACACACACATATAGGCGTTTTGTGTATGTATGTGTGTGTGTGGTGCAATAAGTAGCAAAATTGTCGGATATTTATATAAATAAAATCAACTTATATTACTTATTTTAAAAGCTGATCTGTGGTATTTCAGTTGGTAAAGACATCAATGCTATAACCGGAGGAATGCGAATTTTAGTCTCTAGCCGTTCAAACCTGCCGTTTTTATTAATGGCTAGTAAAACACGTAAAATCGATTCATGGTCTCAATGTTCTCTAAGTTCCTAAATGATACCTATGGAGGTGGAAGGTCACACCTGGGGGGGGGGGTCTTCTGCTTAATCCCTTCTTCTAAAATACGAGGATCCTCTTTGTTCGTGTTGTCCCATATATGTATATTAATTAATGTTGGCCGCCTATATGGTGCTCCCATAATAAAATAGCCAACAAATATATGCGGCTTGATAGTGGAGAAAGCTATAAAAGGAAGTACCCCCGCACTGGAAATGATGTTTTAAAGCTAATAGGCTATAAATTCATTCCAATAAAAAATAGAGAAATACGAGTAATGAGCACATTCTTTCATCCTTGTCGACCTGATAGTTTTATTCTAATGCCCATGAGATAACAAAGAAGATGAGGGGCTTGGATGAAAGTGTTCTATTCTCGCTCGAAAGGGTGAATAATAAACCACATAGTTAAAAATAGAAGCAACTTGTTATGTCAAAATGTGTCAAATATATTCGTTTAATTATAGTTGCATTAAGTGTTACAATTTGGGTTTTGACACACACACATATTTGTGTGTAATGATACTTAAACCCAAAACTAAACAACTTAATTACAAATGTACTAGGATATAGCCCGTCATATGACGGAATCAGTAAAATTTTCCAGAACTGTAAAGTACTTTATGAGGCAGGTAAAAAAAATGGTTTGTTTTTTTGGCTGGGAATTATCTTGCAACAAAACATAATTGATATTTGAATTTCAAATTATCCCAAATGTACCTAATCTATTATTTAAGCCAAATATAAAAAAAAACTATTTACGTAATATCTAAGTACAGTGATAAAATGTAAGAAAATAATGCAGACGATATTTAAATAATTTAAAATAAGAAATTATTAAATGAGATGGTTAAAGAAATGACGTTATAATGCTAGAAAAAAATGTTATTTTTACCTATTTATTATGTGATAAATTGATAAATTTATTCGCCTATTAACCGAGGAAAATAGGGCCCTATTAACCGAGCCCTATTAACCGAGGAAAATAGGGCTTGAAATAATGGCATTAAACGCTCGAAAAGGGGGGGGAGAGTAGATTTCGAACGTTTTAAAGACAAAAGTATTTTTTCGCTGTGATATGAAGCATATCTATACCCATTTATTTTACAATCAGATCGATAGTTTAGGAGAAGATAAACTTGCTAACCCTAAATCATCAAGAATCCAATATTGATACCTCTATCAATTCTAGGTCAAACGGCTTCATAAATTCGAGGACAGACGAACAGATAACTTAGACCATTATTATATAGGGGATTTTAAAATACATTTCTGGCGATTTCTATCCCTAAAATTGCAAACCTTTAACAACTCATATTTTAAAATGTATCTGTGAAGGAAGTGAACTGTGCTACATGCAAATGAAAATGATATTGATTGAATCCATTATTTTGATTTCCTTCTAAAATGCTACCAAAATCATGTTGCATCCTTTATACCATTCTTTTGCTCACCTACAATGGCATCTATATTGTACTTGAGTATTACCCTACATTGTGTTATTTCCCCTTGAAAACTAATGCTAGTATTTCTAGATAAGCTATTTTACAACACTAAAAGGATTCAGATAAAAAGAAAAGTACTTTAATCCTAAAATCCTGTCTAATCTTTTATACTTAGTAATATAGTAATATGTTAATCTATTTAATTTCAAACTCCACTTCGTATTAGATTGAGAATATATGCATAGCAATAATTAATGCCTATAAGCATGTAAGTATTGAAGAAACATAAATACATCCTTAAAAAATGTATAATTTTTTAATAATTTTGGCATATTTAGTTTCAAATCTCCCTATGTATTGGGTCACTGAGGAACACATATCAGTGATTAATACATCGAAGCATCTTTAACGGAAAACAAAAAAAAAAGGGGATGGATAAAGCCATAAATATTGAATAGAAATAACACAAAAGCAATTAATTACAGATTATTACTTCATCAAGCGTGAAAACACATTTTTCAACTCCTACCCGGTAATGAAGCCTAATGACATACTCTATTAAAGCTGGGGGAATGATCAGAAAAATGACTATTCCAGCGAACCCAGGGTGCTATCGAATGAGAAAGGTGCGCCTTCTCTAACTCTGAGACAGTGAATCACTGGCGATTAACATTCCTTGTGGCATTAACCCACCATTAGATTCAACGTTCCTAGCTTTCTGCTTGGCTGGCTATGCGCGCACAGCTTGCTTGTATCCCCCCTCCCCTCTAGAAAATTGCCGATGTTCCTCTACGAAGTTCAAAAACTTTTATACAGCTTACCGGCGTGAACTACAATAAAAGAGCCAGATTTATGTAAATTTCAAATACGAAGACACATTTCTGTTTCGGCATCGCTGGCCGGGAATAACTGATGAATGATTTAAAATAGTCCTAACAGCCTCAACTAAAAATAGTTAAAGGACGAAGTAATGTGCCATATGTTCCGTGCAAATAAAAGGAGTGAGAAGGGAGAGATATTATATAGCCACCTAGTGCGCGCAAGATCGTAAAATCTTCAGAGTTAGCCCAAAATAGCGGAAAGAATCGGAAATGAAATAATATGCTTCATGAATTAAAGAATACGGAATAAAATGTTTTTATCGTGAGTTTGTGTGTAGCATTAATTATTTTGGACCGTAAATACATGTACCTGAATTATTTTGAGCCTTAAATACAAATGCCTGAGGAGATTTTGAAGCACTGTTTATTGAATGAAAATCGTTTAATTTTCAAATAAGATGCTTTGAAAGATGATTACAATGTAGGAATACAAATCTAGCCTCGTGGTTATAGAGTACAATTTATTGCAGGGAAAATCCGTCAAGCTTTTGGATAATAATTTAGGCTACTTTAAAAGGGGATTTAAATATAGGCAATATAAACTAAGCCTTATGCGTCATAATTATTTATTTATTTTTTTGATAATTCATACCTGAATTTTAATTCTTCATTCATAGATTTGTGACTAATACTTAATTCACTAAAAACATTTCTTTTGGAGACATTTTGAACTCAAGTTTTATAAATTATTAAACTTTGAAAACTCTTCAGTTACTTTTTAAAATTGCAACCTACCCTCTTTTAGTCAAACGATGGTCGAATGAGCAAGCCGCGGCTCTTTGGAACCGGAGTTCGTGGGTTCGAATCCTATGATTGACGTGGATGTTCGTAACCATTCGGAATTGGCTTTAAGTAGTAAGTGCCAGTGTCATTAGATTTTGTCTAGGAAAACAGTAGCCGTAAGGCTCTAAACCAAAGCAAAATAAACTATCAAAAATAAATATGTCGATAACAAGAATTTTATAAATCTTGGAATTCCAAGTCTCTCCAATAGAATAAATATGCGTTGCTTTATGTACGTTAAAAGAATAATGCGTCCTAATACGAGAAAAGTTAATAAAAGCCAATTATTTATCAAATCTTAAATCCAACTTTCTGAGTTATTCTGAAAATTAGCAACCTTTTTAAAACTCTTCTAAACTTTGCGACTCACTACCTCGGATGCTAAGTGCGGTGTGAAACTATATGATTACTATATTTTTATTTAATTTAAAAGGTCGTGACATTAGGCTTACCTAGGGCAAAGTAAAGTAGGTAATTTGAACGAGCGCTGTTAGATTTCGCATACGCTGTGTGCATTTATAAATTGATGACGATTTTGCATGATTTAATATTGGTTTGGTGCACTACTGTCAATGTATTTTGACATGAGAGCTAGTTAGACCGTGACCTACTGCTGAAAACCCATTTTGAATGGTTACGTGCATTCATTCCTTCGGTGGTATTAGTACCTTAACTCGGCGAACTCGTGCCTAAAGGTAAGTACCCTATCCGCCCCCTTCGGCTGATTTTAATCTAACAACCTTTATTCAACTCTATAGAATATAGACTAATCTTAATAACATGGTAATATCAGTTGAATATTGTTATGATTGAGTGAAGATTTCAAAGTACTTTTTCCTCAAAAAAGTATAATTGGACACCACAGCACTTCTCTGTAAGCCTGTTAAATAATATGCATTTTTTGCTGAACTTTGGTAAAAATTATTTTACTGTAACTGTACTTTAGTAGAAATTATTTTACTGTTTCATAATTTGCTAATAATTATGAAACAATATTATAGGATAAGTACTATAGACTTATACGAATTTTTAATAAGGCTTTTGAACAAAATAATTTGAAGATATTATTACTTGTAGCAACAAAAAAAAGTTTACCCCTTAATTATTAGAACATGAAGAACATGAAGAAATTGGTAATGCCGTCTATTTTTTTACATGTTATTTAATCCATCACTGCCTAGCGTCGTTTCAGAAACAGATAAAAATAGTATGGAAAGCATTTATACTTTTTCGAAATGTGTTTTCCTTTTTAGCTGAGGTAGACAACAATCCACGAAATTTTTGACTATATGCTATTATTATTACTTTTGAGTAAGATACGATAATCAGATTCTTTATTATAGTAGACGGTTACAAAAGGGCTGAAATAGATAAAATATGTTGGCCATATTAATTAAACAATAAGTAGAACAATATTCAACAATGAGTGCAAAACGTATTAATTCAACAATGATTGAATGATTCATTCAACAATGATTGATGTAGAACTTAAGTACTGCTATCTGGTGACAAATGCCAACATCTTAATATTTGTTATACTGAGATTTTTCGTTATGTAAAATGCAGATTGAAAAAAAAAATTGAAAAGCATAACTAGATGCTACAACGGTCAAATATACAGTTTTTCATCATTCTACAATGAATTGGTCTCAGTTTTGGGAGAAAGCGTTAATTTCGTTATAATGAAGTTTTTCCTTGTTTAGAGTACGGATTGCAATCAAAAAGAGAGATGACAACTAGATGTTATAACAGTTTTAACCGCTTGCCTGATTATCCCGAGTTATCTCTGGTTTGTATATGTTGCAGTTAAGTATTATCCCGAGAAAACTCGGAATTTGTCTTACGATGTGTTTTAATGGTTTTACTCGGCCTGGAGGAAATTAAAGGAAATATTCATCTTTGATAGGTAGTTTGCCAAGTTTTGTCGGTTTCGCGGGCCTTTTGGCGGAACTGGTCACGTGTTTTTCACTGATTAGAAAATTTAGTTCAGAAAATCATCGTGACGAGTTTTCTGGCACATCAGGAAGACCCAGTATTCCTCCTTTACCACTCAGGTTAACCTCAAAGCATTTTACGGATGTTATTCCTGCTGCTGAAAAAAAAATCAAATCCAATGAGACAGTGTACTTTGTGTTCATCATAAAACAGATTTCAGAGGCAAGCCAATAAGAAAAGAGACTAGATACTATTGCACAGAATGTCAAGTATCGCTTTGTGTTGCTTCAAAAACTATCATACAAAGACAAATATTTAACTTTTTTTCATTTGCCCGAGATATCTCATGATAGTAAACTAATATTAAAACTAAATGCTTTTACACCTGTAAAAAATTAAATATTCAACCTAAAACCTAGATATTTTTTTTTTATTTCCTTGTACTTAATAATAAAATAAAAAAATGTGATGAATTTTTGCAATTAAAAAAAATTGTAAGGGAAGCACTCAAACACAAAATTTTAACTTTCTTTGGCTAAACGTTTTTGAATTATGCGAGATAAATATATATGGATTTTTAGACGTACGTTAAGGCGTGAAGACAAAACTAGTCAAAACTCATCCAGAAATAATCAAAATGGATACTTAAAGTTTCCTTGAACGCATGTACAGACGTAAAGAGTAAACTAGTCAGCGTGAATTTAGGCATGGTTAAACTGTGAATTCCCTAGAAATCTGAAGATAGAAAGTTCTCGGGATTACAAAATTTCCTTTACTTTTTACAAGGAAGTAAATGGATCCCTAACTTTTATAAAACCTCAAATATGTGCTTTATTTCCACCTAATTCATAAAAAATATTACTATTTTAAAATTCATAACTATTAATAAATCAATATAATTGACGTACATCACAGGTGACCCTTTTGCAAAACGTACTGGTTTGAGTTGTACAAAAGGTACCTACGAAAATATCTGATTTATCAAGGGCACATACAATCGGTGAATGTTTGTGAACTTATTAAAGATTTAAAGCCATATGGAATAGAAAAACAAAATCAGATATTCCCGGATTTTATTCATCTGTTCATTTAACATTTATATTATCTGATATGCAACCCTATTAGCAGATTATTTTAAGTATTAGAGTAAATTTTGCCACTTTTTTTTCGCAAAATTCCTAAATAGCCAACACAAATTCAATTTATCCATCTTTAATTTTCCTGCATTAAAAACATTTTTAGCCATTTATTTATTTATTTATTTATTTTGAAAAATAAAGGCAAATCGAAAAAAAATTAGGGATTACTGCATTACGCGGTAGCAAATTGAGAAAATCATTTTGTCTATTATTAAGAAATTAAACCATGAAAAAAGTTAAAAGCTAATCCAGCATGGCGATTCGAAATCTGTTTTTCAGAAATTTAGAAATCTATGAAATCTATTTTTACCATGCATATTCAACCATAAAAGAGAATTACATTTTTAGTTATTCATTGAAATGAAATAAAAGACCTCGTTTCCATAAATGAAATGCATATTAGTTTTATTCAAATGCATTTTCATACTTCGAAACTAAGAAATACTGAAAATAAGCCCCAGACACATTATGTATAGTGCTTTAACGATATAGCTATGCGATGTTTAAATGGTAAAGAATCATTTAATTTGATAAAGGAAGTACAATATTTATAAGATGCTTAAATAATGAAGAATCATTAAATTTGACACAGGAAATACAAAATTGCTTATCAAATGCTTTTAAGATCATTCAATCGTTTAAAAACATTTGCTTTTAAATATCAAATGGTTGTAAATCTTCCATTAATAAAAGAATATCCAGTTTTCTTTATGTAAGTTTTGTTTATGATGGGTCATTAATTATGAAACAATATTATAGGATAAGTACTGTACAATTGTATAAATTTTTAATAATGCTTTTGAACAAAATAATTTGAAGATATTATTACTGTAGCATTTACCCCATAATTATTAGAATATGAAGAAATCGGTAATGACTTTTATTTTTTTGCATGTTATTTAATCCATCACTGCCTAGCGTCATTTTAGAAACAGCTAGAAGATAGTATGTAAAACATTTATACTTTTTCGGAATGTGTTTTCCTTTTTAGTTGAGGTAGGCAACAATCTTGTAAACAATCCACGAAATTTTTTACTATATGCTATAATTTATAATTTTATCTTTTATATTGACATTTTAAAACTGATCGAGTATCTTATATAAATTTACTTTTCCGGCAGGTACATCATCTGAAATCATGACATGTAGCTTTATTTTTTCAACATCTTCACTTTACATTTTTGTGTTTACATGTATTACCAAATAAATTTTTTATCACGAAGTTCGTTTTTATACATAAATGGCATCTTATGGTGTACGAAATGACACAGTAGTCTCATTTCATCGTTATTTTTCTTCAAACTCAATTGAAAACCGAATATTTATCAACACTTTATTTCACAATAAAACTTGGAAAGAACAGCAGAGACTGCGGCACGTTCGATAGCCAAGAGAGCTGCCAGAAAAATTCATAAAAAATTGATTCAATTATGAAAGACAGAGCTGACTTATTCCAGATATAATGTGAATTCAGCATTCTTGAGGTTTGTCAACTGACTTATTGGTCACTCAGAATCAGTGCTGAGGGTCTAAATTCTGAAAAAAAAAAATGGAGATTTGAAATGAGTAAAGGAATAAAAATTGCGAGTTAAGATTTTAGTGATAGGAAAACGGAAGAGATTGCGTTCTTAAATTGATGCTCTTTTCTTCATATAGATGTAGAATTAGAATTGGAGAAAAATAATTAGATGCGGTTAGGATAAATTTTAATTCTATTACACACACACACACATTACACGGGAGAAATAGTCCATAGTTTTAATTTCTAGGGCTAGCTTGGCAATCTAACGTGGCTGCAGTCATGGTATCAACAAAGTTCAGCGTTGTGGAATTTCACCTTTATTGAGAATCAAAATAGAGCGATATAGTTAGTCTTTACAGAGCAACAGCTCTGAATAGAATGCTTCCCATATTTGTCCCCGATGTCAGTCTCACAGTGATCTAATTACGGAATTTTGATTCCCTTGATACTAAAGTTTAGGATCAGAACTTTTTGGTAGGTGAAAGTAAATACTGATCATTTAACTTAGCACAAAAACCACAAATGTAGCAATTGAACTATTATAGAAGCAGTACCATTATCTTGGGACAGGTGAAAAATGTAGCCAGTTGACAGAAAATTAGCATTTATTTCAGCGTTGGTTTAAAAAGATGGGTAAAAAAAATTATGTCGGAGAACATTCCTTCATCTGTGTAATAAGATACTATAAATGAGAAGGGAGAAAGGAGAGTTTTAGATATCCATTTAAGGGTGATAATTTTGATATGTTATACACACTCCCACATACGTTGATATACATACAAATATATACATACTTTTTCCAGATTTTATTTAAAAAAAGTGGTAGAATCTTAAATAGTCCATGGCATCAGTCATGGACTATTTCCATGAAAAATATTTTTAACTTTCATGCACAGTGTTAATGTTGTGTCAACATTTTTGTTTTTGCATTTTTTGTTGTTTTTATACATTAATGTTTTCGCTTTATTATTTATTACATATTTATTGATATTTTGACGATTGGTATAATGGGTTACCTGAAATATTTGTGTGTATTTGTATATAAATACGTTTTTCTGCATGCATAATATATTTTTAAATGCTAAGAGATGGGAAGGAATGTTGCACACACATACACACATATGTGTGTGTGCAGTTGCTTACCATTTAAAGTTTTTGCCTTTTTAGTTTTATATTTTTTCTCCTGCTGCAAGCAAACAAGCATGAATATTTTCTAACTTTAGTTTTTGCTACCAAAGTACCCTGGAAGTCAAAATATTTTTTGATGAGCACTTAATGATAAGCACTCTTGGCTTTTTTTTAACTCTCACATTTGAAGCATTTCTTAAATTTCTTATGCATACATTTTTTTTCTCAGCAGCGCTACATCCTCTCACTGAAGTTCTCTTGGTATTTGAATGTTTAAGATCTACAAGCTGAGGTAAAATTATATCAACTGTATCGAAAAGCTATATATCAACATACTTTACATTAAATAAAAAGTCAGTTGTTCGTTATATATATATATATATATATATATATATATATATATATATATATATATATATATATATATATATATATATATATATATATATATATATATATTGCTTTCATATGTTAGACGAAAAAATAAAGATAATTTTGTCACTAATGTGTTTTAAATACCCTAAAAGTCAAATACATATCGCTAGAAATGTATTTAGGTAATAATTTTACTCTCTTGTACCAAGTGAATGGAATATTATAAACGCAGAATCTTTCGGTGTTTAGATTTCAACAGAAATGCCCATTTCGACCATGCTTGAATATTGACTAGTTTAAGCGTCACGTCTGTACAAAAATAGTTTACATTAGTATCTATTAAGTATCTATTTTAACCATTCCTGAAGCGTTTTTACTAATTTCATTGTGACATCTGTAAGTATGCAAGCATGTATATCACATAGGTCAAAAATGATTAAACGTAGAATGTTTTAACTTTTGTATTTAGGACTGTTGTGCCTTCTGTGTCCTTCCTTAGCCGTATCAAGACTTTAAAGTGTTTAGCACGAGATAGTTTACTCTGTATTGGTCTGATGTGAAAAGTAAAACTGTGTGGAATGCGAACTGTGAGCCAATAAATTAATCAAGTATTTAGAGGGTTCGGAAGCTAATAAAAATTATGCAAAAATTCATCATTATATCATCATCATCATACAATGCAAGTGTGGAATGCGAACTGTGAGCCAATAAATTAATCAAGTATTTAGAGGGTTCGGAAGCTAATAAAAATTATGCAAAAATTCATCATTATATCATCATCATCATCCTCATATAATGCAACATTCATCATTATAATGAGGATTTAATATTGTTGTAATATCTAGCTGTGCACATCCCTTTTTGATTGCAATCTGTAGCCTACATAACGAAAAACTGCAATATAACGGATATTAAATCTGACTTGGGGGAAAGAAAGAGATGTTCCCAGCTTTAAGAAAAAGACTGCAGTGGCCCTTTTTACAAGTCTGACTGGACATGACTTTTTACAAGACCATCTCTAAAGAATTGAAGTGGTGGATTCAGCGATCTGTGTTTTGTGTGATTCTAGTCATCCAATGACTTTTGAACATTTAAATAATTGTGTTGTAGTTTCTCAGTATTAGGCCATTGTTCAAAAGTATTGGAGAATTCGTGAACTAATGGCTTAGGCGCTAATTATTCGGCATTTGGAAAGTAAATAAAAATTAAAATATTGACACTGACAAGCATAACTCAATATTTTTTATATAATGAATGTTGAAACTTTATATATCTGACTTTTGAAACATCTATTGTGGACCCCCATTTTTATTAAACTTCAATCTGCATTCTAATTAACGAAAAATGTGAATATAAAAATGTTAAAACACTACGCTAAAAGAGAAGATTCGAGTTCTACTCATTATTGAATTAATATTGGAATTTTTCTAATAATATTAGGAGGTATTTGTAAAAATAATGTAATGTTGGTCTAGTGTTTTAGAAAGAAGAAACTTAAACTCATTAAAAAACACATGGACAAATATATCTTGATTCAAGGATTTTATACAATTAAATAAATGCCTAAGAAATACAACTGGAATCAACTTATCATTTGTAGATATGCTCTCAAGTCGGCGTCGGCCCTAAAAAACAATATGGCGCTGATTTTCCTCAAAAGTTCTATCCCGCAAGCCGCGGATGCCAGCAGCATTCATCTTCTAGTCTCCTCTGGTCACAACCTTGTCCTCTAAAAAAATCAGACTGCCTCGTGGAGAAAACACAGGGGTCCACTACAGAACGGGAGAGGGGTCAGAATCCCTCAAACCAACGGACACTTCTACTGGTTGGGAGAAGTCCAAAGTTTCTTTCTAGTTCAAACCGATCCTGTTCTGGTATGTCTTTGACGATGACTCATCGGAAGAGGTAAAAAAATGCTTAACCGAATGTAACTTGTTGTTACAGTAATATTTTAGCAATCTTTGTAAACGTCTACTTTGTGAAACAATTGAAGGAATTGCAACTGACATTCATACGAATTAAGTTTAAATGAAATGCAACAAAAAAGTGTATTTTTAATAGGAATACAAATAAGTCATGCGGTGCCCAAATCAGATTTTTTTTAGCTCCGATGTTATTGAAAGAATACTTTATTTTTTATTTTCATTGTCGGCATCTGGAATAAATTTTCTCTATAAAAATTATTAAATCTTCATCAGGCACTACTTTATCATCCTCGAGTTTCTGTAAAAAGGAAACCGGTACGTTTTCAACACAGGATAGTTTTTTTTTTTTTTTATCTGTAACTAACCCTTCCAAATAAAATTCTTCAACATAGTAAAAGCATTTATTCACATACTATTTTATTAAATACCAGGTATCAAATAAGTAATTACCATAATCATTTTTCTAACATATGATTATATATATAGGCATGCTTAATATTTTTTTTCTTTATAAAACCATAAATAAAACTTTTTTATAAGCAAAAATGCACATACATTAACTGAAGTAATATTTATTTTATTTTGATGATCGTAAAAACATATAAAATATTGTTAATTAAATAAAATGAAATTCTAAAAAGAACGCTTATTTTTTCTTCCGAAATTAATGATTAAAAGGTTTCATTTATAAAACATGTAAGTTATTTATGTTCAATGGATAAAATTGTGTTACAGAAGAAATATTTATATAAATTTTCCCTCTTTCTATATATTGGGGAGACTGGGGTTACGAGCGTATTTCATTAAACATAAAGCACATTTTGACAAAGAAAAAAAACTACTATTTCTTTTTTCTGGGGTTATTTATATTCTATTTTCTTAATTAACCACGGGGTAGGGCCACAATTTAAGTACATGACCTACATTTTTAAAATTCAGCAAACACCTGCTTTTTTTTAAACAAAAATTGAAAAACCGAATATTTTTTAAAGCTACAGAACATTGCCTCAACCTAGCGCCCTTACTTAATACATACTAAAATAATGTGTACAACTTTTACGCTCCCTTAGATTGATTTCATCATTTTAACAAAGGTTTTGGTTTGTTCACTACGGTCTACTTTTTGCAACACGAAGGCTAATGATACCGGGACCTACTGCTTAAAACCTATTCCGAACGGCTAAGAACATCCATGCCATAGTAGGATTCGAACCCGCGAACTCCGGTACCGAAGGCCAGCACCCTAACCAATCGGCCATTGTTCGGCTTTTATAAAGGTAAATGGTATTTGCTAGAATCAGCCCCACTAAATTTTAGCTATCTGCAGTAATTTATAATCTTTTATTTTTCAGGTATCGCACTTGAATTTGTTTTTGTGTGTAGGTACATCAAATTAAATTAATTAAGAGGAATAAATAAATTACTATGAACCTTGACTTTAGAGTGTATGTTGTCCAATTTTATGTCGTTAGCCTTCGTGTGCAAAACAGTAGACTGTAGCGCTCTTAACTAAACGAAACCAAACCAAAATAATGTCGAAAAATGCATGTTTGTAGATGTACTTAGATTTAAACATAGAGATCAATTGAAGTTCAAAATCGCATAGTATGAAACATTTTTCTTTATCCAAAAGTTCCCTATTTCAAACAACTGTATTTACGATGCTCCATTAAATGCAATAAATGCGTCAATCTGGATATCAATAATTCCATTTGATATATATGATCAATCAAATTAATATCAGCGTTTAAGGGTTTTACAGAATAAATTAAAACTATTATGAATCTTAAACAGAGATTTATTTAAGAAAATGGATTTCCTTGGTGGGAAAAAACTAACAGGTTAGTTGGTTTTTTGGTTAGGAGCGACGCGGTCTGAAAGTTTTGCTGCACGAAACTTTCAGAGGGAACTATCAATACAGTTAAAAAGCGTTGCTTCAGGGCACTGTGCTTTGCAAATGATAGCAAATAAATCTGTTATCTTGAAAATTTACTTTTACTAGAGGACATTCTGTAATGTTTAAAATTACAGCATGTTTACAAAAAACGACAGGCAGTAATTTTAAATCTGACAAGAGAATTGCTTCATCTTCATATTTTATTTATTTATTTATTCATTATTTTTTTAAAACTCTCAGGACAACAATTTGGACTTGGAATTCATCAATACACTCGTATATTCAACAGAAAGGCATCAAACGTTAATGGGTTAATAAACAATAGCAAAGAGTGACCAACAAAGATAGTTGATATCGAATTCACAACCAATTTCGATAATTCTTTAATCATCCCTTGATGAATTCAGTAGTACTCCGTCCGGTCTGTACTTTCAGGAAGTGGAAGAGGCTTTTCTTTCTCACCAAAACTGCTGTTGCGTGAATCTCCCAACATGGCAAGTGTATGTTGTTATTAATTTTAAGCTACTGGAAGATAAAGCCGTAATGCAATTTGCATTCCAAATTGACGCGCTTCTTAGCTGTGACTTGCACAAAAAGAATGTGGATTGGAGTATAGAAGAAAAAAAACGAGTTTTTTTATACATAACTTAAATATGCACACCTCTATACTGATATGGTTTTAGATAATATGTGCATCTTGGTCGGAAACATGTGTGTGTATATATATATATATATATATATATATGTATGTGTGTGTATATATATATATATATATATATATATATATATATATATATGTATGTGTGTGTATATATATATGCATATATATATATATATATATATATATATATATATATATATATATACATATTTATAATATATACACACACACTATCTCTCTCATATATATATATATATATATATATATATATATAGTAAAAACGCACTTAAACGAAGAAGAGGAGCGGAAAATTCTGCTTATAAGTGAACAAGAATCGCTTCTTCCTACGAAAACTATACTGTAATCTTTTTCGTACTTTTTATTAAATAAATCTATTTTAAGACTGAAAATTATTTCTTTGATACCTTTAGACTATAACAGCAAGATAATAATTTTCTTTTATCAGCATGTTTTTGTATATATTAAATAAATACAAACGTACAAGAACACTTTAAAAAAATCTTTGCTAAAATAAAAAATAAACACTAAAAAATATAAGAGGCAACAATTAAAATTATCATCTTTTTGTATAAGGAGATGTTTCGTATATCTGAATATCGTATAATGGTATAATTTATTGTTTTGTGGGAACGAGAAATAGTTCGTATAACTGTATGTTTCGTATGAGCTAATGAGCTAAGTATAAATGAGGTTACTGCATATACATATACATATACATGTGTATGTGTATATATGTATATGTATGTATGTATATATATGTGTGTGTGTGTATATATATGTCGTGGTCCTGTAAACACACTAGAGTCCTGACATCAGCTTCATATCTTTATTTTGATCTTACCACACTATACTCAACAATGGCGTCTCATATTGGCGCCCAATCTTTTAACAAAGGCAGTTTTCACTGCTTCTAGGTGCCATAGGTCCGTCTATAGTACTTGTTTATCGCTCTCTGCCTATATCACTGCGCGTGAGCCGTATTTATGTGACTAATAACGCGAGGCGCGTTACTCCCATTAAAAGAATCCCTAATTTAAATCTCTTAAATTACTCTATATTTTAAATCCTGACATATATATATATATATATATATATATATATATATATATATATATATATATATATATATATATGCACACACGCATATAGCTATACAGGCAGTGTGCATATATATGCATATATGTTGTGTACATGTGTATGGGTTGGACACTCATTTATCTAAAAGAGCGGTAGTAGGTAAAGGGGAATACTGAATTATACACATCGATTTAACATTTATCATGTTCACAAGTTAGCCGAAATGTAG
Source organism: Pardosa pseudoannulata (assembly GCA_032207245.1). Lineage (NCBI taxonomy): Eukaryota > Metazoa > Arthropoda > Arachnida > Araneae > Lycosidae > Pardosa > Pardosa pseudoannulata. Next base: position 74,755,861 of record CM063502.1, on the reverse strand, counting down.
GTACTCTATTATAAACATATCTCCTATCTGAATATGTGTATTATATTTCGTGTTTGCATTTCCGTAGAGTTTTCTTAGTTTATTTTTCGCTAATTGGGATGATGACTGCATGATTTACCAACATGAGTGATTTTATGTTAGAATAATTTTATAACATTCATAACTAGCTTGTTCAAGCTCAGCCTTTGGCGTGGATCGTATGATCAATCGCTGAATACCTATAGATGAAAATGTTTAAAAGCTATCTGAAAACTCAAACTCTTTGACTACAGAAAATTGGAATTTATGAAAAAAAGGATAGACAAAAGCAAATTTATCATTTTAATTATATGATATCAAATTGATAATCGTATATTTCGGCTTTTATTTAAGTCGCGAAAAGATTATCAACTTGAAAATTTTTTTAAACATTTGCTATAAAAAGACTGATTCTAACCTCTAGATGACTTCAGTTGATCATGGAGGTAGAAATTAAATATGAGGTAAAAATTAAAAAATGAAATCCATCTCAATACGTTCAGTAGCTTTTGAGGGATGCGAGAACAGATGCAAACAAATTTATCTTACTTTTATAAATAATAAATAGTTATTAACATTTGAAAATATTGTTCTAAAAAACAAATAAAACATAGCTTCTCCATTGGGTTGAAAAATATTCTAAAAAAAATTGAAACAGCGAAATAAAAAAAAAAAGTTGAATAAAGAAATATCTGTTCATTTTCTGTTTTTTTTTTATTTTTATTTTTTTTTTTTTTTAATAAAAAATATTTTTTTAGATTTAAAATAAAAAACTGCATGGATTCCAACTTTTTTATTTTGTTTGTAGAAGTTACAGCTTTTCTTTTAAAACCTCTGCTAAAACTTATACAAATTCTTTTGTTTATATACATTTTTGCGTATGGTTTGTGTTCAGATCAGATTATCCATTAATCGAGATTTCAGCATTCAATTAAGAGGTGACTATAGGAATTAGATAATCTATGGAAGGAAATACGAGAATAGATAATCTACTAAAGTTGAAAAATTATACGAAGAGAGACTGATCGGAAAAATGTTTAAGGAAGAATAATTCAGCTTTTCTACGTATACCACCAGAATTCTTTCAGATTGTAATCAATATCGTATTATCTCCACAGAATCAGGAAAGAAATATAATATTAACTTCATATAGTTCACTTTACAATATACTCTACTTTTTCATTAAAATGTATGTACTTGAAGTCTATGCTAATATAAAGATTTTTCTTTTTTATCAGGGTGCAAGAACTAATCCTCTCATGGGAATTATCTACATTGTATCCATTATGAAAACTGGTTGTTTCTTTGAAGGTTTTGTATTGCTAAATCAAAAAAGGAAATATAATAATTTGCCTAAATTATACTTTTGCGACATACATTGTTTTTATTAAAACCTATAAATCTGAAAATTATGCTAGCATAAAGTGTCCTTTTTCCCAACGGCTGGAAATACCTGAACTAATCCTATCTCGGGAATAACTCTTTATATGATCACAAATGGGGAGTCTACATTGTATCCATTATGCGAAATGGCTATTTCTTTTGCACAACTGGCATTTGTGTTCCACGTGATGTAACCGTGAATATTTCAGGCAGCCCTCCTGATCGGTTCAGTGATGGGCAGAACAGATATTGTCGACAGATGGCCTGCCTTCTGGAGGGTACCATTAGAAATTCTTACTAACTGAAAATACGATGTTGTAAAGATGCATCCTACCCATTCAGGCATGGTAAAAATTAATGCTGTTCGTGGATCAGTTAGTTTCTCTCAATTTTTAATATTTATGATGTATTAACTCTTAAAGTAGCTTTAGTCAAGTTGTTAATATATATTGAGCTTTCATTAGATGAAAAAGAAAATATTTTAAAAGACTTAAATAATTCATTTGTTTTTAAAATGACTGGAACACCTTTCTTCTTCAACACAATTATGAAAAACTGACATAATATTTCAGTTTGTTAAATAAGTTTATTTGTTAAGACTGGAATTTTAAAAGGTAGACTTTTGCAGCAACAATTGATTTAGTTGAAATTTAAATAGCTAATATTTTGAATATAAAAAAATTATCTTATTTTTGAAATTTTATTCACTACTTTAACTTTGCATAATTCTACAAGTTGTGTATTATTATATGAGACGTTTAAGTTAATTATACTTTTATCTTTCAGTTAGCTGAAAATTTTCTTTTAGCAATACTTTATGTAAGTATGCGATTTACAGGAAAATTTAGAACAAATCCACGGTTTGTCAACCTTTTTATGTGTTCGTTAAATTAATGTGCTTTTGCTATCAGATTTGTTCACTTAGTGCAAGAAAATTATTAATTAAAAAAATTAATATGTGTTTATATTTTTAATCTGTCATCTATATAGTCTTTTGAGAGTCTGAGATTACCATTCACAGGGGAAGATAGTTCTTAGTATCTATTTGAAATCCATTTTGATTTGAAGTTTATAAACTGACTAAAGATATAACTAAATCAAAGTTTTCCAAAGATTACCTAATGAGTTTGGTGCTGTTCTTCATTACCATAGCTAATTGGTTCAAATCCCACTGTTGGCTTATATGTTCATAGCTGTTCAGAATTGTCCTAAAGATGTAGGTGGCGGCATCTCTCGCGAAGTAAAATTGTTCTCCGTAGCTCTCCAAACCAATTAAATTAAAAAGCAACTGACAAATATCAACGAAGCTTTAGCTGTAAAACACAACATGCATTTATTTCCAATGGCAGCATCTATTTATATCTTTCGTGAATTTATGTAAAAAAAAATTTTTTTTGCCATTTGAGCAATTTGTGTTTATTAATTGACACCCCCTTAAAAAATAAATAAATAAAACCACTAAGAAGCTTTAAAAAAAGTCAAAACGTGCTCTTTTCTCGATGGCTGCAGTTAGACTCTTCGAGTTTCTTTTTCCGCGCGAACTGGTTTGGTTGGTGCTGCCACACTGCACTTGTTTCGGGGAGGAAAAGTTGAAGAACCATTAAACGGTTGATCCAGGAGAAAGTGCTGGTAGAAGAGTGAAAAGTTGATTATTAACTGTCGGTTAGCCCAAGATCTCCAAACCGCGATCTACTAGCAAAACTTTACGACCTGCTGCCGAATTCACGAATTTTATAATTGAAGCAAAAATACTGCATTTATTATACAAAATATTACATTATTCGATAGATTTATTTATTATTATTATGAATTATTTGTACATTTTTACCATTCTATAGTAAATTTATGATTAATAATGATAAAATCTGTAATAGTGTATTGGGAGAAGAGGTATTTGTTCATATAAGTACTTTGTATATGTGAATAGTAGCAGTTTCCTGCTATGAAGACCCTACGGTGCTTTTTTTTATTAAAGAAACAAATAGTTTAAAGGTAAAAATAAAGTATATTAATATTTGTAACTGTAACAATAAGTTACATTTGGTTCAGCTCTTTTTACCTCTTCCCGTGAGTCATCGTCAAAGAGATATCAGAACAGGACCGGTTTGAACTAGAAAGAAACTTCGGATTTCTCCCAACCAATAGAAGTGTCCGTTGGTTTGGGGGATTTTGATCCTCCACCATTCTAGAGTGGACCCCTTTTTTTTTCTCCGCGAGGCAGTCGGATTTTTTTGAGTGGACAAGGTTGTTACCAGAAGAGTAGAAGGTGAACGGCTGGCTTGTGGTATAACCCTTGAGAAAAATCTTCGCCATTTGTTTAGGACCGACGCCGACTCGAGAGCATTCTTCGATATCTACAAATGATAAGTTGATTCCAGTTGTATTCCTTTGGCATTTATTTAATTGTATAAAATTCTTTAATCAAGACCTATTTTCCATGTGTTTCTGAATGAATTTTAATTTCTTCTTTCTCAAACACTAGGCCAACGTAACATTTTTGCAGTAACCTATAGCAAAAAAATAAACATTTTTGTGCTTGCTTTAAAGACAGCATGTTTCTGCATGTATTAAACACATACATAAGTACTTAGAACGAATACTTTGTATGGAACATTTTTGAAATAAAATATTAAATGTTAAGAGAAAGAGAAAACAGGGAATAAAAACTTTCTCTACTCTTTGAAGAATAATACAAACAAAAATTCTCTAAGAAAAAAGAAGAAAACTATTGGGAGACTTTAACATGCATAGTACAAATCTGTTTGAGAAAAACTTTTGCTTCTTTTGCATAGTTGAATAAAAATTTACTTAGGGAATCAAATATTCATTCGTATATGTTAATGTTTCGTATAACTGAATGTTTGTATGAGCAAATAATCTCTTACATAGAATATATATAAATATATATAAATGTAAGGCATCCCACTATAAGATAAAATGCATTTCCAAATCTTTTGGGCTGAACAGGTATAGCTTAGATAATAGCAACGAAAAATGCCTTTTTCAACACCTTGCCTAAAAATAAAAATCAACTAATGTCTGAGCAACCATCTAAGAAATTAAGTTAAGTCACTTACATTCAAGAAATTGAAAATTAATTTAGAAAAGTAAAAGCGACAATGTTCGCATTTAGAATAATTTTATTAGCCAGAAAATATTATCTAAAAAATGAACTTTTTGTATTTAGCACAAAGCTTACACACAATATTATAAGTATTATAAATTTATAGTAATACACTGATGGAAAGAAAAACCCAACACCATGGAGGAATTGGGCAAAATAAATGAAATTTGGCAAGCGTGTATACGTGTTTTAGGGCCGATCCCACCAAAGTCGTTTAACGGCTAACTACGATTAGCCACGATCAACCCTGAAGCCAAACAATGGGGGAACGGAATTCTCTTTTTAAACCGAGATTAATCTCGGATAGCGTTAAACGACTTTGGTGGGATCGGCCCTTAGAGATGACACCTATTCGAATTTCGTTGGTGGTGGAAAACCAGGGGTGCTAGCGTCTCCACCAAGAGAATTTTCAACAATTCGAGTTATGGTATGGAGAGCAATTTCATATTCCAACAGAAGCACTCTCGAGGTTATCTCAAGTACCCTGACTGCAATTGTACCTCAGTTTGTAATTCAACTTTCTGCCATTCCTGAACAGCAATTACGGAAGTGTTTTCCATCAGAATAATGCTCGCTTCATAATGATGTTGTAATCCAACATGCTCTACATAGTGTCGGTATGTTGCCGTGACCTGTTAGGTCACCAGATCTTTTTCCAATCTTGCGCGTATTGGACATCATTAGACAACAACGTCAAACACAACCAGAAATTACCTGTTGCTGTCTTGACCGTATAACAGGCATGGAACTCCACACAAACTAACATCTGGCATCTGTAGGACAGAATGCATGTTTGCATGTTTGCATTCAAACTTCTGTCGATCACACCTTGTTGTTAATGTACCAGCATTTCACATTTGAAATGGCTGTTATCACGCTTACATTAACCAGGGAGTTTCAAAATTTAATAAATTGAATATATCACCTAGACAACCATATTGTCGAGATTTCATTACACTAGTTGTTTCTTAATTTAGTTTTTTCCATCACTGTAAGTTCAATCCCAATGCAAATAAGGCAAAATTAAAGAAAAATCTTAAATCTTGGTTTTACTTTATATACGCTCGCTTTTCTTGCTTTATTCTGGCACAAAGACTTCATCTTTTCTTACATGATAATTTTAGTTTCACACATTGTATGCTTAAAAATATATAAAAGCTTAATTAAAGCTTTCGAGATGAACCGCAGCAAACAATCTTCGTTTTCTTCGTATGTCATTTTTGTTCACAAATAATTTTTTTTTTTTAATTTAAGATTTTTTTAATTTAGAAAGATTGTTTAAACCTATGTTTGTGTTCATTTCATTACTTTATCTTTAGTTTGAAACTTGGATAGTCATTCAATGTCAGTTTACATCCTTACTAGTTTGATTTTGAATGAGTCAAGTTTTTTCACAATAATTCTAGTCTTTTCATATAATTTTATATGTCCTGAAAAACCATGCATTTGAATATTATTCTTTATAAGTGGAATTGTTGTGAAATTTGTCAGAAGAAAAATAACAACTCTCCTTAATTTTAAAACACCGTTCGGTGCTCAAGTACAAAATAATTTTATTGTTACTAATTGATGATTGTCTTTAGTTTAACATGCAAAAAATGTTACCTTTTTGTGTGATATTAACTGTCAGCTAGGGCTAATTTGGCTAATATCCTAAATTAGTTACTGCGAGACACTACCGCGAAAATATCCTGTACTTAATCGTTGATTAGCAATAATCAAACCTTATATACATTATATAAGGGCACCCGACATATATTTTACAAACAAATTATGTTTATTAAATGAAATTTGATCATTTTTTAGTTATCTTGATTTCACACAAGTACACAGATAGGGTCACACCCCTTGCAAGAGAAAAATTTAAATTACAGACGGGTTTTCTAGTATAAAATGTCTAATATATTTGGATGATAATGTTATGTATGAATTTTGTTAACACTGTTAAATGTGATTTTTTTTTTTTTGTACATTCCAAACAGTTAATAATACTCTAATACCTCGTCTTATTTAGGTATAAAGAAGAAAATTAAACCCCTACAAACACAAGGCAGACGACTATGTGCTTATTGTGCAAGAAGCATCACAACTGTAATAAATAGAAGAGAAAATTCGAATTACTTGGAGTAGCCTGTAAAAGAAAGAGTTAAACTTGTTGAATAATTTATGAAGTAGACAGAAAATCCAAGTAGTAAAACTACAGATATGTTACTATGTATTACAGTTAAAATTAGAACTAAGATTACCACAAATAAATACGTGACTTATTAAGACAAATTATTTTCTTTTTCTAATGAGATTTTTTATTTAGTACAAATAAATTTTACTATTGTCATTGCATTCAGTTTTCGTAGTAAAGTTAAAGACTTGCTAGAACTCCTTTTAACGTATAAAACCGCTCTTAATATTTCAACTCTTCGACAAATTAAAAAAATATAACAATTCTTTTAAATACTAACTGATTACTTTTTATGTAATAAAGGATGTAAAACTAATGAAAGAAGAAATAGGGGAAAGGGTAGTCTTCAGGTAAATAAGAAATTTTTAATTATTTCCATATATATCTCTAAATAAGTCAAGAAATGGGAAATTTTCATTAGAGAAAATATGAAATACATCATAACATTGGAGTTAGACTCCCCAGATTAAAAGTATTATTATTATTTTTTTGTATGTCTGATAACGTTTCAGATTTTGAGTATTCAGATTTATAATCTTACTTCTCAAATTAAAATGTTCATGCTTGGAAAAGGGAAGAGAAAGAAGTGTTTTTTGAACTAGTAATTAATGTGTTAGTTCATTATTATTTTGTACCTTTTCTAAATTGAAATGAATAGGAACGGAATAAAAAGACCTTACAATGGGTCATAAAATTTCAGAAATATGCTCATTATTGTTACCAGAAAAGGGAGCTGTCCTTTGTAATTAATCTTTTATGTATCTTATTGAATTTAGTAAAAACGAGAAAAGTTCTAGGATTAATTACAGGTAATAGATTAAAAATAAGGGAAGGCCAAAAAGTTATCGAGGCGGGTTTTGATGCAGTTATATAAACACGTGCAACGAGGCATGGATTATTGGGACATTCGTTTATGTCCAAAGCGAGTGTAGAAAATGCCGGAACATTCATAAAGGCAACTTTACAACTAAATGGGTCTGACCATCTGATAGAAAAATAATGTTTACCCTGTTTCTTGATTATCAGGACCCATTGCTTATTTATTTCCAGGTCCGGGTGTTTTCATCGCTGGCAAACAGTCCTGTGAAACGCTGAAGAAATTTCAAATAGAATTAAGCGAAAGAGAAAAATGGGGTCATTCTTAATCACCATAATGCATATCCTCTATATTGTAGCTGTTGTAATGCACAAGTTGCACTCACTAAAGTGGGACATAATTCCTCTCCATGCGATTTTCATGCATTCGGTCCCTTAAAATGTCCTTGAAAGGTCGACGGTTCTTGTTGTCCGTAGAAGGGCAGAAGGCAGTTTCGGACTTCTTCAATCAGCAGAAAGATGATGTTTACCAATAGGGTATTTCAATCTGGTGAATCAGTGGGCTGATTGTCTTAATGCTCAGAGTCATTTTGACTATGAGCAAAACTCTATTGTTCAGCCTTCAACATAATAAATTCCACATAAATAAATTTAATGGTTTGATTTAGTTCGGAGTGCTACAATTTACTGCTTTGCTGAACGAGAGCGGAATAACGGAACCTATTGTTCAAAGCCGATTCCGAATAGCTATGAACACCTACGTCAGCAGCGATGAGCACACGAACTGTGGTACCGAAGAGCAGTGATCTAATACAAGTAAATAGGTATCTATATTAAATTTCGCCAATATTATTATATTTTTTCGTAGCACACACATATAATTCTAGCAATTCATTGCTGTATCAAATTCCGATCTCTTATTAAAACTAAACTCCGGTTTGTAAAAAGAGAAAAACGGGGAACACTAAACAAAGTATGACGGGATATTGAGCTGAAAATTTCAGCAAATGCTAAGTATAGTGTGTTATCCTGTAGCGAGATGTTGAAAATTGTCTATAGTTACCTGCTAGTGGTAAACGTTAGGTGTGACCTAATTATACATTGTGGAAGAAAGAGGGCGACATTGCGACAATTTACGGAGTTTAAACGGGGAGAATCATCTGCCTTCCGGGTGGAATATTTTTCTACCGTACAGTAACAGCTAGGATGCAGTGTAACAACAGCACAGTGGTGCATGTGTGGAAGTGATTAATGGATGACAAATGGACTAATCGAAAAACCAGGAGTAGACGCTGAATGGTACGTCAACGAGCGATGATAGACACCTGACCCGCATTTCGCCGACGAATCGTAGAACTTCATTGCGAGAGTTTGTAAAACATTAATCAATTGCTGCAAGTCTATCACTACTGCCTCGCCAATTCGTCTACGTCTGCTGCACCATGGACTGGAGTACAAGAACTCCTTTATACATGATACTCTCACACACAACCATCGACGACTAAGGCTGCAATGACCTCATAAACATAGATTAACAACAGATTAGTTCTTTTCTCCCTAATTTTGTTTTAATTTGTGGCACTGTGTTGGCATCATTCATGTTAAGTGCTATGCCAGTGAACACAAACTTTCGGAATGCATAACTGAAAGTCATACTGGATGGACACCCACAATTATCGTCTTGGGTACAATTGCGTGTCGTGGACGAGCTCAGATGCTAAGAAATGGGGATAATCTTCATGATGCAGCAACATGTGTACATCAATTAAGAGCTAGAGCCCGAAGTCGTTCGTTTCTTTCAAACTATTCCTGTAGCTGCCGTCTAACAGGACACTGTGTGCTCACATGTTGCAAAGATTATTCAATACTGTTATCAGCATAACACATACAGCTTCTTCCGTGGCCTTTAGCCCTTGTGTAGCAAAACAGAAGCCTCTAGCTCTCCAAACCAACCAACCAACCATCTTCCATGACCTGTTTATTCTCCGGATATGTCGCCTGTGGAATATGTGTTTGATTTCGTTGTTCGGCTTCTATTAAAAGATTCTCGTCCTAAGGGTAAAAGAGACGAAGCTTGGGCATGCATACAAGCTACACATGGAATGCTCTTCCACAAACAGAAATTCAAAATATAGTTGACTCCATGCCATATCGTATACCAGCACTTTGCTACATGTGGTGGCTATTGTACTAATACAAGTCGTTTAAGTATTAAATTTCTTTTAATTCTGACGATTCCTTCATGGTGTTGCATTACTTTACAGACAGGAGTTTAAAATTACTCAAACAAAATTAATTTATATTATAAAAAAATTAGAGGAATAAATCTCGTATAAAAATTTCATGATCTAAACTGCCCAAATTCTCACTGCCAATTTTCTTTTTATTCTGACAAGTTTTTCTTTTAGGATTTTCTCTTCTTATAAATACTCGAGTTCTTAGAGGATAAAAAGTTCTTAGAAGTGATCTGCACTCAAAGAAAATATCCCGTTTATTGAGTTAACGTAAAGGAATAATGCTCCCCTACTACTCTCAATTTTATTGACACCGTCCGCATATTTACTAGTACTGTCTCAGATAATTCATGTTACAGAGATGAGCCATCGAAAAGTGATTTTGATTCGCTTACTTCAGCATAAAAAAAGGAAAGCAAAAATTTCTCCGAGGGCTTACTAACAGGATAACTAAATAAAAAATATTTTTCTAATGGAAAAGATCAATAAATAAGGCCGAAGAGTAATTCATTTCTTTTCCAGAAATTCATACCGCCTTGCTATAAATGGTTAAATGAAGATAAAGTACAGGGGATGTGAAGAAAATTTTTTGAAGATTGACTTTAACAACCGCTCGTTTATTTATAATGCAGAGAGTTGTCATGACAGATGAGTTCCTCAATTTAAAAAAAATTACAGATTAATTTTTCTACTTGATAACTGGATCCTGAAAAATTATTAATGATAAAAATATACCATTTATGCTATATTTGGGGAAAATCAATAGAAAACTAAACAAAATAAAAATAGTTATTTGCACTGGAATGTATAATAATGATTCTTTTCATATATAATTATGATGAATACTTCTTTAAAAAGCATATAATATTCAGGAAGATTTATCTATAAAAGTTTGCAAAGAAGAGTTAATAAATATAAACTTTTCACAAAAATTTTACTTTTCACTATTCAGTACCTTGAAAAGTTTAAAAGTTATTCGGAATGTGTTAAAATATTACATCAACAGAAATAAAAAGAAACTGGAAAACATTAATGCTGAAAGCTGATACTATAGCCTAAATTTATGCAAGTTTCCCAAATAATTTTATTCAAACATAAAGCACTTAAAATATTTATGATATTGATAATACAAATGCTTTTAGTTCTCTTATTTAATATTGTACCGAGGTACTTTCCCACGATGGTCAGCACGTGCATACACAGCTGAGGAAGAAATTTCCAAGAAGAATTTAGGTGCAGCTGTTGACTTCGTGTATTAGGGACCCCCTGCAGAGGAGTTATACATCACGGAATGGCACAAGCGTAACGGTCAAGCTCTCAGAGAGATGTATCCGTGAGTTTTGGGGCCTGGGGTTAAAAAATTATGGCAGCTTTCACAAAAAGGCCTATTTTAATGAGCCCACCTGCACGCCTGGTCGGGATTGAAGAGTTGCTGGACATCCAGAGAGCCCGGACCAGCAATCGAGTCCATACCGCATACCAGCATAGACGTACAGCAAAATAACGGCCGCTACGCCAGTACTGACACCCTTTACGCCCGAAGTTCAGCACCGACGTACAGCCGACGTACTGTAAATCGCGAACAACCCACGAGTCGTGCAGTTTCCAAAATACTTGTTCCGAGCCTTCGAACCATTACAATTTGCCCTCTATCAAAATCACTTAGATCCGCTGCCTTTCCCATCACACACAGAAGTAAGTGAAAGATTATTCTTAAGATTAAGAAGGCATGTGCCCTAGGTGACTATGTGACAATCAGGCTCTGCAGGTAACAACTGTAGCTTAATATAAAAAAATCATGCAACACATTAAGCGCCAATCTTTTCAAAGTATCAATCATTTAAACGATGGCATCCCCTGCTGCATGCAGGCAGAAAACGTTACCGTTGCAAATATAGATAGTTCGAAGAAACTACAAAGAATTTACTAAATTAAAATGTGTCAAAATTTCATTAAGTTGCGCAAAATGAAAAATTACGGAAATGTTTAATTAAAATTTTTTAATCTAGGAATAAGTTTAAAATACGCAATTACATAGCTATCGTTTGCCATTTAAATATGTATATGGCAATTCTAAGAATGCGCCAGTCAGAAAAGTTTGCGCGATTGAGTCGAAAATACTTTTACGGAAATAGGAAAATATCTTATGGCTGGGAATATTTAGTGTTTTGGAGTAATGGACTTAATTATAAACATCGAAATAAATGGCGCCGTTATATATTTTGAATGGATCTCTGAAATGAATTGTAATGTACAGCCGCTAATTAGGATAGTAGAATAATTTTTAATTATAAATCATAAATAACACTTTTATAGGACATTAGAAAGCATAACTTATTTAAAGGTTTCTCTAATTTTACAAGATTAATCAATTTCTCCATTCTCTACATTTAGCTCATTCTTCTATTACCAAAAAAAAAAAATAATAATAAATAAAATAAAATAAGATAAAAAGTGCTCATAACAACATAAAAATAAAAAGTTGGAAATAAACCCCAATGTGATTTCCAATTCTAAAATAATAAAATGTGGATATTCTTAACTTAAAAATACAGTTTTGGGATATATGTAACTCTTTTATTGAAGAAATAAATTCAAAAATATAAAAATACAATTAAATCTACATTTATTCCGTTAATGTTATGTTTTTTCTAAGTCGTAATGATCTCCATTTCTTTATTCAATTTTTTTAATGGAGGGCATTTAAGTGTTTTCTAATTTTATCTAGGAAAAGCAAAAGCTTTTTAAATAAATGGATCCTAATAAATCGTAAAATGGAATCTGCTTAAATATTTGTAAAGCATTTTAATTTCGTCATTTAATGTTGTTAGAAATGGAATGTTTGAGCAGCATGAAAAATCTTTTGAGATCCTGTTTACACGAGTTTGGTTTGTTTTCGTTTGTTCTTTCTCATAACAGATTGTTGTGATTATTTCTAAGTTTAACCTTTTTTTGTGTCGGATAATTTGGACCTGTTTCCAAATGTGTATACACACAACAACGTTTATCTGTCGTCCAAATGAACATAATGGATTGGCAGCATTTCAAACTCTAATTACAGAGAGTAGAACTTAGGATTTGCTCTTAATTGCAGATAGACTGATTCAAGGCTGCATTCCATAGACAGGACGTAACTGTGCACGAAAAGGTGCATTTTATCCAAAGCATCATTCAGTTCGTTCCTTTGATCAGTGAAAGATAATTCAGTGCCAAATTAATCACTTTCAGTGAAAAGAATAGAATGTGTCCTGTGGAAAATGGGTATTGTTAAAATACAACTAGAAGTTTCATAATAACCATTTGTGCTATTGTTCTTTATTGAGGATAATAATTCATTAAATTTCAATTCCCAAAATTTCCTCAGACTTATATTTAATATCTAAAATCCGTACTAAATCAAGCTAATTTTCCATTTCATGTATCAACTTTATGACAGTATTTTTTTCAATCGCATTCCTATAATTTAATAAGTTTATTGATGTGTCATGTAATACTTTCTATATTTATTGTAAGATTATTAATTATATTACTATTATAATGCTAAATGCACCACTTTGAGTTATTTAAAAAAATTGATGATATTTCACTTATTTAAAATTTCAATTTTAATATTTTATTTAAAATTTTTAGAGTAGGTTTATATAGAACTACTTATTTACCGATATTAAATCTTACTTTATAATGTATCATTAGTACAATTTCATAATTTGCATACACTTACTACTAAATCATAACTATTCTGAATAAAAAAATAAAAATTATATAATAAAGTTTACTGCATCTTATTCACGATATTTTTTTTAAAATCTGTCAGTGTTGCTTCTTTAAAAACTTGGAAAAAGAAATTAAAAATTTTAAAGGGAAAGAAAACAAATAGCCATTTTTAAGATGATCACAAAAAAATTGCATTATGAAAAGAAAATATTTTACGGCTAATGCAATGTTCATTCAACATTTGCAATTAATCTCAGAGCTTTCTTTAAAAAAAATTATAAAACTCTTTGGAACAACTTGTAAAATTAATGCAAAAATCTTTGATGTCTGAAAAATATAACAAAATTAACTTTAGCAACTTTGGTCTCTTTCATCTTGAGCCCAATACTTCATAAAAAAATGAAAGAAATAAATCATACTTGCAAAAATTCTGGGAAATTTAATTTCCTTAATTTCGCAAAAGCCAACTTCTATTTAAAAAAATTACGCAACTCGGTTCTTGAAATGTAAGTTTCAAAAATACAAGTTATTTTCAATAACTAACAGTACCAAAATATGTCTATATGATTACATCAACGAATCTAATATTTTTCCCAGCGGTACAAGGAACCTAACACTCTGAAGATAGATTGTCTCTCTAGATTTAGTTTCAACCATTAGCTACCAACTGAACTTTGCAGATGCAAAGTTCTACAAAGATTAATAGCACATAAAAAAATTCTTGCACGTCCTTTTTTTTTTTGTATGTGAACATCTCGTTATTCCACTTATATATAAAAAAGTAGATAAATTACAGTAAGATTTATAGCAGATGCTTCAGTAAGGATATTTTTAAATTTAGAAGATTCGGTTCATTTTTTTTTTGTCTGGGAGAATTCATTCACCTGTTATATGCAGAGGAAAAATTGCTTAGACATAACTTATCCTACTCATCATAAAATGCTAGATTGTTAGACTGAAAATAAATAAAACCAGGGGTTCAGATATTATTGCGAAAGAACTGTAAAATCAGTATAGTAGATTAGACAGAAAATAAAAGTATAGTCATGTTCTATGTATACAATCTTCATTTCCGCTATCCTAGTGTTTATTTGACAATGAAGGAATTATTATAAAAGAATTTCCTTAAAATGTAAATCCTACTAATAATACTTAATTTTTACAATTATGAATATACTAAATAAAGTATATCATTCAATAATATAACTGTTAATTTAAAATAACCATAGACTTTTTTTACAGTAACTGCTTTAATTCATTCAATAACTTACGTAAACCTAAAAAAATGAAATATATTGAAGAAGAATCAACTGTCGGTCTAAAATTGAATAAGTGGGACAGTCAGAAATATAGCCATTATAGCTGTATTCTTCAGAGTCAGATCTTAGAAAACTAATGTAAATAGTTTTGTTGTTCATCAGCTTAAAGCATCTTTATCTCATTTATCAACTCTGTTTCAAAGCCCAATGCAACGATTAGAATTAATTAAATTTTTATTGATTAAAGATATTTATTAATTTAATTTATTTATAAACTTACTCAAGATGTAGGGGCTATATAAAAAATAAATACCTTGAATATGTTCTTTTTTACTACTCATCTTTATTTTCTGATTTTATTAAATACTGAACATCAGAAATAAATCAAATAACCTAATTCCTTTAATATTTCTTTACTGATAGGACGGGAAAAATGTTTTAAAAATTATTAACAGAAAGTGTGTTTACACATACACATCACCCGCACACACATATATATGCGTGTATATATATATATATATATATATATATATATATATATATATATATATATATATATATATATATATATATATATATATATATATATATATATATATATATATATATATATATATAAACACACAAATTAATCTAGTCCAAACTTTAACGGTTTAAAATCTTTGAGCTTCTAACTAACTAACTCGCACACACACACACACACACACACACACACACACACACAATGAAGAGTCGGGGCTTTAGTTGTTCCAGCCTTTTTTATTATTATTATCCGATTTCATTTAATTTCTCATTAATCTTACACAAATATTTAAGGTCCCTTCTGCTAGGAACCTATAGTGGTTAATGGAGATCATTTTGCTGATTGATTAGTAGTGGTAATTTTAAAAAATAACTCCAGGAATGTCGCAGTAAGATAGAAACAAAACGAGAGTGCTTAGATTGGCCAAAGATTGAGGTGGGCTCCAACGAAAAAAATTGTCCCAAGAAACGCGTCTGCAAGGTTCTTAAAAATTTTACTGTCTGTCTCTAAAAATTACGAAAAACTCTTAGACTGCGCTCACGCCCAAGGCGCCGAAAACACAGCCAGCAAGAGGGTTGCCGGGCGCCAAGGAAGCCCCGAGCTCTCAAGGAGACGTAGGGCTCCCTCAGCTCTCACCAATGAAAAGCAGAGATAAGGAGTGCGGAGACGAAAAGCCAATTGTAGGCTTTTCTAATGGGAGGTGCATCCAATGCGGTGAAAATTTGCCAAGGGCGAAGCGGAGCGGAATTTAGCAACACTACAACGCGGCACTTTTCAAAAAGAGCGGCTCTCAGAGAAACCGAAACATTATTGCCTTTAGAGTGTCAAAATATGATCCGATGGGTGCAAAGTATGACCGAAAAGTTTAAGGGCTGCGGGTGCAGATGGCGAGAATTGGATGTTCTGTCCGAAATTTAATTCCAGATCGAGGGCGGCTCTGTTTGAAGAGATAGGCTGCTATCGTGAGAAAGCAGCTAGAGCTACACTTACAAGGGGCAATATGCGAAAAAAAAAGGACGCAAAATGTAGGTCCAAATATAAAGTACACGAGGGAAATATGTAATGAAGGGGAATATAGAAAAATCTTTATTACAATATATATATATATATATATATATATATATATATATATATATATGTAATGAGACGGATTTCTCGATGGGTGGTTGCAGTCATGGCCATAAAACAGATACTGCTTTAGCTAAAGACATTTATTAAGATAAGGTTAGTGGACGGGTTCCCCCTTCATCATAGGGACAGGACAAATGTAGGGTCAGCTAGCAAGAAGTTCTATGTACAATACCCGTAACACCTGGGTCAACATCTGTGGGAAAATATCTCTAGAAAATCTGTCTCCGACAGCGTGTATCTCCTTTTTATTTGGAAATTTCCTAACTTGTCCGCTAGGGCCATGTAGGATTATATTTGGTCAGGCCCCTTCTCTGAGGGCGTAAACTGTAGCCCCGGTGGTCAATTTAGGTTAGGGGTTAAAAAGGGGAAGCAAAAGGTCTCGGGAATTTTTAGCCTTTGATTTATGGTTTGAAAACCCCTGAGAATTTTCCTGACACACACACACACACACACACACACACATATATATATATATATATATATATATATATATATATATATATATATATATATATATATATATATATATGCATATACATACGTATAACTGAAACATTCCAATCTTTTATTGTTTATAATCTTTGAACTATTTAATAATTACTTTTTAGACCTGAGTTCATTTACTATGCAGTATAAAATGTTTAAATATTCTTCTTTATAAAAGTATTGCCTTTAAAAATGAATGAATGGATGTTTAAATCAGAATTTCATATTTTACCCCAGCGCATCTACTAAGCTACTCTGAATAGGTTCCACTTCTTTTCTAAAAGATTCCTTTACGCCTGTACAAAAGATTTACCTTCGCAACGAAAGAGTGAGAAAATCGAATAGAAGATCGCCTTCAGATATCGCCCGGCCGTAAGGGTACTGCCTACTTTCAACGATTCAAAGGACGGTGAGACGATGACAAATGATTTCAGAAGTAGAGAGGAAAAGGGATAGAGGTATTCAAACGACTCAGATAAATGTGCTTTAAATTATTGACAAAAAGATTCAATACGTATTCTTTGGAAAGTAGATATCCTCCTTTAACATTTGTTTCCTCATATTCCTTCTTAAAGCTTCTTCCAACTTTCTCAGGTTATTGGGCTCACAGTGTCATTTTCAGGACTCGTTAAAAATACAAGCAAGGCTATAATACCTCCGAGGAGGAACTGTTGGCTATGTAGAAAACATTTTTATCTTTATCGGTGAGATAGGAGTTAACTCTATGTTATTATGTAGATCGTAACCTAACGAACTATAAATTATCTGATGACTATTTAACCCTTTTTTTACAATCTGTTGTAGGATGTTTACACTTTTTGGAATAACTTTCTTAGCTTTGTCTTTACATTTTAGCAGTGTATAACCATAAACTCTTAGTATATACAGTGTTTCATATTGTCCATATTCCCCAGATATCTAATGATTCTCCCGATACGATAAAACAATTAAGAAATGTCCATTTCTGCTTAAAACAGTTCCTGCTACTTGAGTAGTTTGTTTTCATAGATTGTTATTTTCTCTTTTTTTACATAGCAGTTATTTCATAGAGGGCGTGTTAAAAAACGGTATATTTCAACATTTTAATCCCCACAGGATAATAAAAATAAAATATATAAATATGACTTTAGTACCTACTGTTTATTACGTATTCCAATTACTGCGTTATGAGGCTTAAAATAAAGCAAATAATCCATTAAACATATCGTGGGGTTTGTATAGAGATATTGGATGAAATTAAATAAACATTAAAAAGTTTGAATATATGTAATATTAAAATCCCTTAATTACGTATTGTAATATTAATTTAATAACTTTTGTTCATAAAGTGAGTTCGGGGTTTGCGCGGTAATTCTGATTTTTCCCTCCAGACACGCTATAGACTTAATTCAGCCTCTGTCTGTACTACTTTAGCCAATAGTTAGAGCGTTCTCTTTAAACATGGGTATTTTGTATCAAGTGATCAAATGTGCTTAGGGATTATTCGTAGTATTTTTACCTTAGAAATCCCTACTTAAAAAGTGTATGTGCGGGATCACATTGTCTGTGTGCACGAAGTTGTAAAGGTGTTTGCCTGTTGTACGGATTTTATGTTTCTTACCAGAAATAAACTGTGTTGTAATTTTGAATGAGTCTCACCCATATTACATTATATATATATATATATATATATATAAATTAAGCATATAAACCCCAGCTTAAACTAATAGTCCGCTCCCCAAGAATAATTAATAAATATAATTCTAAACACCTTATTTTAAATTTGTACATAGAAGACATACCCCAAGCAAGCTCTAACATTCCGACTAAAAAACCGTTTATCAGGGCCGTAACTAGATCCTTTAGGGCCCGTAGCATAAAAACTGGCCTGCGCCCCTGCCACCAAATATAGTGAGAAAATATATACCATGTTTTTTATGTCATATATATTCAGAATGAACTCAAAATAATTTGTTAATTCTTAAAATGTTCCCAGTGTATTAAGTTTTAACTTTTTCTTC
The DNA here is from genome assembly GCA_032207245.1 of Pardosa pseudoannulata. NCBI lineage: Eukaryota > Metazoa > Arthropoda > Arachnida > Araneae > Lycosidae > Pardosa > Pardosa pseudoannulata. The sequence continues at coordinate 74,736,994 of CM063502.1, read as the reverse complement.
TATTTTTACCTTATTATTAATAAAGATATTTTTGAATATTTGGGGTATATTATTTTGCTGATAAACTGATTAGTTTATTTTGGGGGAATATTATTTAAATATTGAATTTTCATAAAAAATTGGTGAATTTTTAAATTTAAATTTAGTTTTAATAACTCTAATGAATTCAAACTTTAAAATGAATACCCAGATTTATATTAAAGTATATCAGTGGTGTTTGGTAAACATTTTGTAAGAGTTTATAACTAGTTTAGTTTCTAGAAGCATTTTAAAAAATAAGAAAATTCATAGTGGATTCAAATACAGTGGATTTTATGTTTAAAAAAATTATTTTTTAAATTTTTATTATTTCTACAAGAAGCGAATGGTCCTCGTTTGGACCCCTTTTTCCTCTTGATGCGGTGCCCCAAAGACTGATGCGCTTGTGGCAAATACCCCCTTTCCCACGCCCTAGTTACGACCCTGCCGTTTATTACCTTCAAGTAATATAACTTAGACATTTAGACATTTTAAAGTTAATAATTTCCTCAGGTTGGGTGAGGTTGACGTTAAAAAAGGTATAAACAAAGTTCCCTCGAGACAAGCTAAAGCCTAGGATTAAAGACCCGAGGGTCTTTCTTTAGTTCACAAGGTCGTAAGAACTATAAAATGATCGGGGAAACTGAACCTTATACATCTCCCTTTTAATGGGGGGTTATACCAGCGATTGTATATTCTTTCTTCATATTCATTCTAAAAAAAAAGTGTTTTATGGCAACGTAAATGTAAGGTGGAGAAGAGACCTAGTAATACTACAATATTTAATTAGTCAATATACAGTAGAAAATGTGAAACATGCATCAAGTTGAAAATTTTACTATCAAAGTTAACAAATTCTTTCACTGTTAAATAAAATAAGTGCAATAGGAATAGAGTATAGATGCAGCAATACTTCTCCTGAGTAAGATATTTAACTTTCTTCTTTTTCCCATAAATATTTGTGTTTATTATACTTCGTATCTCATTTGATTACAGAAATGAGTAAAAATTATTCAGTGTATGAGTTTTTGATGTAAATTCTTAAAAAAGGTATGTGTTTTTCAAGATTAAATACGATATATGTATATATATGCACACTACTACAATTTTAGTAAAGCAAAATAACACAACAAATATATGAAATACATTCATTTTCAGCCTTCAGCATTGAATTGAGTTTTTATAATTGGTTTGTAATAGATACTCAGGGTCTCCATATCTAATCTTTGGCAACATTTTTCTAACTGAAGGATTGCAGGTTCGGAGTCCGAGCCGGCCTAAGTTCGTTAAGGTGACTGGGACACGTAAAATATATTCGTGGTAACAATGCCCAAAACTTAGGCATAAAAACCAAAATTAATCTTTATAAAACTTTAGTAAAGCCAATAATTATGTATGGAAGCGAGTGTTGGACTATGAACAAATCTGAGGAAAATAAGCTATTAATATTTGAACGAAAAATACTAAAAAAAAATATTTGGAGCTGTTAAAGAAAATAATGTATGGAGAATCCGTTACAATCATAAACTATACTCTAAATTCGGACAACCAAATATTGTGAAAACTATAAAGATCTATCAGTTAAGGTGGTTGGGACACATTTATTGATACAATGACTTAAACTCAACAAAAAAAGTTACATTTTAAAAAGTTGATGGAAAAAGGAAAAGAGGTTGACCAAACACCAGGTGGATTGACATGGTTGAGAAAAAGCTGCATGAAATTGGAGTCAACCAGTGGAGAACTGTGGCGGCGGATGGTTCCAGATGGAAGAAACTTTTAGAGACAGCCTTGGCCTAAAGAAGGCTGTAGTGCGACAGAAGAAGAAGGTCACAATGTCCTCCAAGTTCTCAATCAGTAAGTCTGGGGTAGCAGGCCAAGACTATGGGTCTTCCGCTTGCTCTCTGCTTCTAAATTACGATAACCTCCTTGAGCATGAGTAGTACTTTGAACCTAGTAGTGCGCATTAAAACGAAAGACCCACTCCTTTCCCTTAATACGAGTAGCGTATGGCTCAATCGTGTTTGGTTTGACGAAGGGGCGTCAGTGAGTGAGTGAGTGTTAGTTTTAATGGCGCAAAATCCAATATGGGACATGCTGCGCCAAACAAAAGGTAAAGATAAGCCATAAAATGAGCAATGTAATTTTCGTAATGAAAAATAAAACAAGATGAGGAAAATACAGGTCAGAACGATAAAAAATTATGTAATGTAACAGATTGTATAATATATAACAAATGATTATATAAGAGTAAAAAGTATAAAATCAACAAAGTGTAGAATAAATACTAAGTCACCATAAAAAGGATTATATACAGTTAAGAACGCCAATAGATTTAAGAAAAGCAAAGAGATTTGGATGGGGTGTTTCCCCAACCAAATCATCCAAGTTTAAGTCAGTAAGGGGCATCAGAAACAACAACAACGTATCTTTTTTTTTACAAAGAAAATTTAATTTAGCCAATTCAAGTATACCCCCTTCAAATAAAATGTAAGGAAATATAGTATCTGCTGATAGAATAAAAATATTATAATAGTCTTATCTTGATCATTATAAAATAAAAATTCTGCTCGTTTCAGTAGAAACAGTTTAAAAAAAAATTTTATAAGTAAAACCCAAATATCTACCCTATTGTTTAGTTTTCTATTTATAAAAATAGATTTTTTTAAGAGAACTAAAATATATACATCAAGTATAAAAAAAAAATTTACTTAGACTGAGCATTGTTTTTGAATTATATAAATAAACTAGATTTTTGTGTCAAAGCTAAATATCTTTTTTGTTCTATGAACTACAATCAAGCATTTTCTTTATCATTTTACAGCACGATAATTACTAAACATTTTAAAATTTTCAATGTATTTAGGTTTAGAGAATAAAATATCATTTAGTTGAGAATTGATGCACAATTTTTGTGTCAAATATATATTTTTTAAATCAGAAGCAAGCAATGTAAGAAGAGGAATTGACTAAAATGAGAATCTGCTTACGGTCCAGCAAGTAACTTTTCCAAGGTTCGCCACGTGGTTACTTAAGTCGTCCATTCGGCGTATGCAACAGATTTCAATACTAAACTTCTTTGTTTCAAAATATTGATAAACAACAAATTACTATTTTTTTTCTGGTGTTTCAGGAATATTTGTATTCGTAAGGAAATCAAACTTCGTTCTACTCAAAATTCAACTTGTAACTTTAATAATATGTGCATTATACTAAATCTTGCCAGCTGTAATTATGGCGATCCTGGTAATAGAAAACGTCCCTTGTTCAACTTGGCCAGGACTTATGAGTAGAATTTTGTATGTCTGTTCTCTGTCTTATCAGAAATATAACTGATGTTTGCACGTCCAATTACTCTGGGCTAGCTACCTAACTGTAACTTCTAATGGTTAGTATCTGTCATCCTCATTAGATCATTCAAAGGTTTCTCATGTCCCCCATGACGTCATGACTAAATTTTCCCTCTTCCCTAAGCAATAGAAGGTAAATGTCTCCTGGATAAATTATTATGTCTTCATTGGCTTCTGCAGAGGCCGTTTGGACTTCAGAATAGTATTTTGCAGTTGTAAGACAACTTACCAGAAAAAATGGAAAAGCAAACATATTTGAGAGGTATATAACCAAAGTGAACCAAGTTCATTTCGAAAATTAAAAAATTGAGTCTTAAAGTGTCTGAATCTCTATTTTTGGATACTTAAATTAAGTTTTAGAAAATGCTTAATAACTAGTATATTTTCTATCGCGTGTACGTATGTATTCATATGAAATAACATTTTCTTAACTCCGACAAGGAATTTCATTTTGTAAAAGGAAAAATGGACTTAGTTGACTTTGGTTGTGAATTGCTTATTTAGTTTAAATAACTAAATGTGTAAGCACAATGTCTTGAAAGTGCTTCCTGCACGGCAAATTCCCAATTGCTTCGTCTCTTAACCCTCAATCGCATGAAATGTGTGTATTGCACGTATAATAATTCTCTCATCTAAGAATCTTGCATTATCAAAATTATTTATTCATTTTATTTTCCTGTAACTTTGTAACATTTTAATAGTTCCATGAGTGATTGGTATAAATCTTATTCGTGTTAAAAATGCCTGGATTAGAGAACTAGACACAGGCAGTCCAGTCAAAACTACTTACGTTGGTTTCTCTGGTTTCTCTCAACTCAGTCTACTTTTACAAGCCACTGAGTTTGCTTGTATTGAGAATGTAGCTCACTAGACACTGCGAAACAGCTGTCACCGTATTTTCTTTTTGTACCTTACTTTGCATCTGATACTACACTCTAACGCAAAAGTTTTACCGTCTCGAGAAAAAGATGTCATAACGCCCACTTTCGGTTTCAAAGTTACTATGCCCTCTTACTGAGATGGTAAAATTCAATGATTTAAAAAGCTCAAAAAAGGAAAAATATATTAAAAAATAAGAAGCGTTATTTCAGAAAAGTAAACGTCAGACAGGGTTCAAAATGACCTTTCCGTAATTCCAGTGTTGATACCGTACCAAAATATGAAATAGGAGACTATACATTCTTATACTCTTATACAATAAAAACATATTTGGATATTGAGTAACTTATAATTGTAGTTTTAATTAGTGAAACATATTTAACACTTTCTACACGGGAATACAATGATTTATACTTTAGAGTATCACAAGCTTATTGGATTAAGTATTCAGTAAAAATTAAATTTCGGAAGGAAACAGATTTCAACAGATTTATCGAAAGGAGATCATGTTTCCGAAAAGAATAACAAATGTGTAAAAAGAAAGTGAATACCTTGCAGACGCAGGAAGGAAAGGGATTCGCAATAAAATGACAAAAGAAAAGCTGCAATCAATATTTAATGATGTCACGTCTGATTTCAAATAGAATTGATCCCAGAGCTCATAGAACACTAACAAATATCCCCAAACTCCTACATTTGAAAACAGCATAAACAGAAAGACACGTAATTATTAAAATACTCGTGAATGTTCTATACGCTTGACCTATATCCTTATTCGAAAAGCATTTTTCACTAATTTTTGGAAGCTATTTGTAGTAATATATATGTTATTAAATCAGAATGACTCAGCTTCTTAAATAAAATCTTTCATTCAATTGAAAATTCAAAAATTTCTCTAATTTTTTTCGATCTTTTCACCTTATTTATTCAGTGCAATGAATAAATAAAGTATCTTTGAGCATTCAGACGTGCTTCTTGAAAGTTTTAAGCATAAATGGGGCGTTAGTTTCAGGCGACGAAAGATGAATTCCCAAGTACTTTTATGAGACGTTAAGAGAAATAAAATCCGTTAAATTAAATTAATATTTCTGCTGGAACTTAATTTAAAAATCTTTCCAGTCGTGTCGAGCCTAATGTATTTTATAATCTTGTACTCGCGATGAAATATTTATAAACTTCATCAGTGTGAACTAAATCACGTTACAAATTAAATTAATTTACACGTTATATTCTCCACAATTATGAAAATGTTTGAGGAATATTTTACGGAGGTGATCTAAAAGGGAATTTTTTCATTGCAAGGCTTGGAAAAAAAATTTTCTCTCTCTACCTCTCACACACACATGATTTCGTCCCCCTGAGTTCAAATCTGCAACCAGTGTTTATCAATAGGTATCAAGTTTAGAGAGAGGGAATTCAATGACAAAGCAAAGGTGCTAATTTTCCTCCTCATATAAATTTGCACTCTATGATCAGAATTTAAAAATAATCACGTACAGCTATATAAAGACTAAGAGTTTAACACTTATACTTCACTTGTTCTTGCTCCTCTAGTAATTTGTAGAGGGTGTCCAGCTCGTCAAATTCTTCTAGAAGTCTGCCAACATGTTTACACTTCATTTCCCTTTATAACGTATCTTCATGGTGATTTTAGGGCCTGTAAAAACACCTTCTTTAATTTTGACCTAAGTTTTCAGAACAACGTTTTAGAGGAGTAAATGCTTCATACTGCTTTAGGGGCTTGATAAATAACTTCATTAGACCTAACGTAATATTGAGAGGAGGTATGAATATTTTCCCCGGATCCATGAGAAGTCTATTAGCTACTTTCATCTCTCCTGTGACTAATTGCTTCCTTAGTGACCATTTTGGGATGTGTACTCCTTTGGTTCGACTGTTCCAACGACACAAAGAACAAACTCCGAAGTGATTGGTGTAATATCATCGTAAATCTGTGATGATAGCAATAACCTCAAGATGAGCTCATACACACCACTTAAATTGTTAGTGATTTAATTTCTGCAGTAGTTTCCACAAGTACTAGTACATTTCTTTCATTTGCACTGCACGATCAATAGGTGTTGCGACAGGTGACATATTGTTATTATGTAATATCACTGACTCCAGGCTTGTACCCAATGAATCTATGACCAGTCTACATTCTTCAGTGATGCAGTTAAATGTTAATTGTTTTATTAGCAATGTAATGTACCAAATATCACTGCAATATACCAAATCTCCATTCTTTGTGAAATTACGTATTAGGTTCACCTTTCTTTTCCTGTACATCTTTACACATCTCAATCATGTAGATTCAATTGTTGAAGTCGCGAGGCAAACAACAAAGCATTGGTTTTCGGAAGGTTAAGCCTCTGACCAAATCATTCAATTCTTCCTTACTTATCACTTAACACATTCCTTTACGTCAGACACTGGAGTGTATTAGGATCTAAATTCGTACTTTAAGATTGTGCAACATTCTCACAAGCCGCAAATTCTTCATCAGATGAAATACAGTGTGTATGAACCTGGTAGTACGAGTACAGGAAGAGAAAGATGTTTGACAGGTCTCAAAGAATGCAAGTCAGGATACTATATTTCATTCTTTATACGTAAGTAAACGGTGCTATTTGTCAGACAGTAGTAACAACTTGCAACATGGTTCGGGGGCCAAACTATAGGTACGATGAATGGCTTCGATTTTTGTATGCCTTTCAATTATTGTTGAAGAGTACACACATACGAACTACTATGTTTGGAAGCCTAAACGTCGTTTTGGTTCCCAACTTAACAAAGTACAGATTATACGCTGTCTTTAGGAATGGTGACAATGACCTACTTTGTTCCTTGAAGATCACTTCTCCACATATGTAGTAGAATGAATCGACGGGGTTTTGAAAGTTCGTGGCATGTTCTTTTATTGCAAATGTTAATATTTAATTTTTTCCATGGCATCATACACAGACACAGTGTTAAACAACTTTCTTTAACTACGATCACCTCCGAAGTGTCTGCTTCACGAGATAGTGGGGATATCTTGGGGTCTTTTCTAGCTTTAAACAATAGACGTCTAGACAAGGAGGCGCCAACGTAAAACCTGCAAGTGGATTACAAAGCCTTTTACTTAGAATGAAGCGAACTTCGAACTCCAGTGTACAATAACAGCCTATCACACAGAGTTAAAAACTATAAGAGAACGTCATTCGTTAGTTCAGCCTGTTCCCTCTGGCTCGAAATATAACATGAAAATATTTTTTACTGCAGTAATGTTGAAATGCAATATTGCTCATATTTTATTTTATATTTGTCTGTATTTCTCCCCAAATTATGAGTTATGGAAAAATTCACTATTTTTAAAATTAATTTTTAGGGGGGGGGGGGTGAGTGTATTTGGTATTTTTTATTTGGTGGGAGGAGTTGTGTGGAAAGGGAAAGAATGCTAGTAGGATCTGGTTACAATTCTTGTATTGAGTAAAAATATAAAGTTATACACGAAGTATAAAAACACATATATCATCAAAAACACAATTTTTAGATTAATTTTAGAAAAAAAATGCCCTAAAAACTTGTGTAGAACTTTTCCTATGCGATATTCGTAATCACTGTCACTCTTATTTTTTATGAGGATTTTTATGCAAACCAGTGTTATCTGATTAAGAAATGTTTTTTAATGGAATTGACTTAGACACTTCAATTTATATGCTAACAAAATTTCATCATTGTAGTGAATACTTTACAATGATACTCTCTACCCCACATTATTTTTTTAATTATTTGGTTTGATTTTAAGAATTACTATCATTTTTCGTAATACAGAGGATACTTAGGCCGGGATATACTGTTTAAAGCTGATTTCGAATGGCTACGGACATGCTAATAGTGTGTTCCTAACACACTAACTTTGGTACCAAAAGCAAGCGTCCTAAGATTAAATATATCCTGCATGGTCCTGGAATTGCCTTCAGAAAATACTAGACAACGCCGTTTAAAGTTTACACTGGTTAATTCAAATGCTAGAAATTAGATTTATCAAATTTACTTCTAGATCTTATCAACTGAGGGCGACATATTTAACTCTGTACACTTCAATGTTGAAGTGTGACTCGGCATCAGTTTTTATTGAAGGAGTTCGTTTATTGAATTTTCCTCGATATTTTTAAGTCCAAACCAATAGATGTCTCAAATACGTTACCGACACACACGAGCGAGGGGATTCAAATCCGTGAAAGGCCATTACAGTCTGTAAAATGAACGTTGTGTTCCATGTTTTTAAGCTGAAAATGTTTTAATTGAAATCCTAGAAAACAAGGATTGTGGTTCGATCTCCGGAACTTTTTTAAATCTATAATTATTATCCTGGGAAAAAATTCTGTTGTACTTTTAAAGAAATTCTCCTTTTCTAAGAAAGGTTTAGATTTTAATATACCTGATAATTAATTCCCTCAACAAACTTGGTGCTCTTTTTATCCTATGGGTTTTTGCATATTTATAAGACAGATTATTAGCAACGTACTACTATAAACCATTAAATCATCTCATGAATTTAAAGTATTTTTAATTCTATTATTATTTATTTTCTGCCCCACAGAGCTTATGAGTGTGACAAGGTAAAAAAATAAGAAGTAGGTCACTCTAGGTCTTTAAAACTCCTTAATTTTTAGCATGGCTAAACAGAGATAATAATGATTACGTAAAATGAAAATTTGGTGTTTTTGATTTTGACTATTACTTTAATGCTAATTTCTCAAATATGTTTGCTAATTCAATGTTACAATTTTTATATGACTGTAATTATGATAATAACTTGTCGCTATAAATTTGCAATGGGGGTGGAGGGCACAAAAATTGGATTGTGCCCTGGGCACAAAATTATCTTAGTCGGGCCCTGAGCTGTTGAATTGGAAACAAAGATTCAACATTATATTGGAGCTGCTTATAGAAAGAACAATATTTTTTTAGCTATTGACACGGCAAAGCTGTTGTGTATATTTAAGTCGAAATAAAACCATGGTTTTGGAGCACAAACTTTTTAAGATCTTGAAAAAAGTATGGAAGAGGAAATTGCTCACGAATTCGTCTTTTAAAGCAATCTGAAGTATTCTCTATAAGTTGATCGTGCGAGATTTGGGGTATTCAGTAAGAAACCTCTGCAAGTCAGATTAGTATTCCTTGAATCCTTGTTGAAATTTGTACTTTGATTATAGCTGAGGAATCAGAAACGAAATATCCGAAACCTTCAGAGTAAAATTGTTACACTGTGAGATAAATATGATCTGGTAAGATATAAGAAATACATGTGAATTCCGAATGCAGTTTTTTACAGATCTAAATAAGCAGATAATGCCTTGCATAATGAAAAACAAGATAAATTATATATCTTCAAAAATTCTGTCGCTGATTAAAATTTTTGGATGAGGGGTTATAAATATCTTGACACTACTGCAAATAATCTCTTGCGTGCATCGCTGATTCTATAGTTTTTAAAAACTTCATATCCTTTACCTATCCCTACAAATATCTAAGTATTGTTTTCCAGAAACTTTATTTCTGTCAGTTGCAGCATAGACCAGTCCCTGTTCTCCGTACATTCCGCAGATGGTTATTAGGTTTTGATTGATTGTATCCACTTCACAGTTATATTCTTAAGACAAGGATTGTAGATCCCGTTTTCAAGTTTTAAATACCTTCGAGGTAACAGAAACTTGCAAATTTGCCTGATAGTACAATTTCTGCTGACAAGGTTCCGTGAATCAGTCTTTATCTAAGTAATAAAAAGTCTGTTAGCCCATTACGTTTGATATGTCTTTTGACATATCAAGTAGAATGGGGACAATGCCCATCGACTATGTACAGGGTATTTAATTGGTATCTTCATTTCGTGCCATTAATTCTACAAGTGAACTTTTCAACACTTCACTTATAACCGATGTTTTCTTGAATATTCAAAGATTACGTCACTAGTGCTGGTGTATGTTCTTATAATTTATTATATATTCTTTCTTAAACATATATTTTAACGCTGTTATTAAAAGTTAAAATAGTCCAACTTTATATCTCCTTATTTAATATTTCTTAAATTCCGGTAGGTTTGTAGGCTAACACTGAGTTCCTAACAACAAACACATTAATATGCAAGAAGGAATTTAAAAACTATAAGGACACATGGTTGATAAAACACAGAATTTATAAGGATCTGAAATAAAAGCTTTTATATTTTTAATCATGCACAAATAAGTTATAGGAAAACAAATTTTTAGTTTATTTTGCCATACATAACTGAACGGGTCAGAGTAAAGGAATGTTTTCTTTTGAAGCAATAACATATATTTTCAGTGCCTTTCTTACATTATTTAAATTATAATTAAAATTTATTAAAGCTTTTATTATATTCTTTCTTACAGATTATATAGAACTTTTTATCAACAAGGACTGCTTTAATGAAATTTTTTCAGATTTTTTTAGTTCAGTAGAGTAACACCCTTCAGCAGTTACATATTTTACCAGTGTAGTTTTTAAAAATATACCCTCACTCGCTTATAACGAAGGCGATAAGACCGCGATATTTGCTTGTTAGAAACTGGTTCTTGAAAAAAATTATTAATGTATATATACTTAGTTTATTTATCTTTCATTTCTGTACAGTACAAAAGAAGTTTATTTGTTTTGAACTGTTTTATTATCTCCTTTTTGTACTAGACTAATTGTTCGAAAAACAGCATTATTTGTGTACCCCTGGCTTCGATTATTCTGCGTACCCAAAAGCCATTATGATGAGGGTGGTTCACCTTAAATCTCTTTGTCATCATTGTTGATTTCATTATTTATTTTTTTTTCAATCTGCTTTAGCTTGAATTTCAGGAACAGGGTCTTCGGGGGTAGGCAGGGCCGTGACTAGATCCTTTAGGCCCATGACAAAACACTGGTCTCAGCCCGTACCACAAAATATAGTGAGAAAATATGTAACATTTTTTTATATCATATATTCAGAATGTAGTCAAAATACTCTGTTAATTCTTAAAATGTTCCTAGTATATTAATTTATAATTTTTTCTTCTATTTTTACCTTATTAATACTTACAGATATTTTTTAACAATTTGGGGATATTATTTTGTTGATAAACTGAATAGTTTGATGGGAATATTTTTTATTTAGAAATTGAATTTTCAGTTATTTCATAGAGTTATTTCATAGAGGGGTGTTAAAAAACGGCATATTTCAACATTTTAATCCCACAGGATAATAAAAATAAAATTTATAAATATGACTGCAATACCTATTGTTTATTACGTATCACAATTACTGCGTTATGAGGCTTAAAACAAAGCAAATAATCCATTAAACATTTCCTGGGGTTTGCATAGAGATATCGGATGAAATTAAATAAACAATAAAATGTTTGAATATATATATATATATATATATATATATATATATATATATATATATATATATATATATATATATAAATTAAACATATAAACCCCAGCTTAAACTAATATTCCGCCTCCTAAGAATAATTAATAAATATAATTCTAAACCCTTTCTTTTAAATTCGTACATAGAAGACATGCCCCAAGCAAGCTCTAACATTCCGACTAAGAAACCGTTTATCAGGGCCGTAACTAGATCCTTTAGGGCCCGTGGCAAAAAACTAGTGTGCGCCCCTGCCACCAAATATAGTGAGGAAATATATAACATGTTTTTTTATATCATATATATTCAGAATGAACTCAAAATAATTTGTTAATTCTTAAAATGTTCCCAGTGTATTCATTTTTAATTTTTTCTTCTATTTTTACCTTATTAATACTTAAAGATATTTTTGAATATTTTGGGTATATTATTTTGCTGATAAACTGAATATTTTATTTTGCGGAATATTTTTTATTTAAATGTTGAATTTTCATAAAAAATTTGGAAAATTTCTAAATTTAAATTTAGTTTTAATAACTTTAATAAATTCAAAAGTTTAAACAAATACCCACATTTATATTAAAACATAATAGTGGTGTTTGGTAAACTATTTATAAGAATGTATAGCAAGTTTAGTCTCTAGAAGTATTTTTAAAAAAATTTCCTGATAAAAGTAATTTTTAAACACATTGGATTTTATAATAAAAAAAATTAATTTTCACATTTTCCTTATTTCTACTCAGAGCGAATCGTCCTCTCTCGGAGTCCACTTTCCTTCCGGTGCAGCGCCCCTAAGATTGATGCGCCTGTGGCAAATGCCACCTTTGCCACGCCCTAATTACGTTCCTGGAGGTAGGTATCTCGGAAGTGACAACACTGTCTTGAACAAATATAATTTTCAAATTCTTCTCTAATCATTTCCAAATTTTCCAAGTTATCTTCTTTCTTAGTGATTTGCCCCTCTTGAGAAATATTCAACTCAGCCTCACAGAATCAATTGGTAATAATGTATGTCGATGTATCGTTCATAACTAGATTTCAATTGATTTCGGAATGTTGAAGGAATTTCTTGGAAAGCGAATATTAGCTGATATAAAGAGGTGGGAGTCAATAGAAAATTTAAGAACCACAAAACTATTGCTCGCTAATACTTTTTGTTTGCTTGTTAAAAGCGAACTACCCTCTCATAGATTTAATATCGTACTAACCAAGTATTACGGATTTCCTCGTTAAAATATGATTCTCTCCTTAATGGCTTATAGTAAACAAGTTGTAAACGCGCCGAGCGATCGAGCTTTCTCTATGTCCGATGTCCGTCACACCTTAGTCATTTAGGATATGACTTCGCCTGGGTCTCGTATAAGGAGCGGGTATGTAGACGAAATAATCAACCGTAGATGATTTCAAACTTAACAACTGTTCATTTATTTAACAGAAAGCATTTAAAGAAATATTAAAGAGTATAAGTAAAGTCGTCCAGAGAGGAGATTACTCTAGACAACCTGCTCTCTTCGAAATTCAGCCGGGAGTACCTTCCCGTTTCTTCTTTTCCAAACAGGAAAGCTCGGTTTTAGGGGAGATCGACCCCCCCCCCCACTTTGACCTTTGTCCTTGGAGTAGCCAAAACGCCCTTTGGCACCCAGCCGACGCGGTCATACAAAGCACAATTTCTTTTCTATGTCGGTGCGTTGACAAAAACGGCACATTTCACACCTCTAATCGTCCGTGCGTCAAAAAGACCATTACTGGTACAATACTGCCGTTTTCAATTGTTCAAAAGAATAAAAGTTCGCCCGACCACCGACAGAGGCGGACGCGTCTCTTACACAAGCTGTACTGTATAAAAAAGCATTTTAGAATTCATTCTTATTTGAAAATAAATTAGAGTAAGCTATAACTAGCATCGCACTTTCTATTTTATTTTCTGTTGAATATTTTTTGAAATTTAAATATTTTAATACAGTGTATAACATTTTTGATACAGTTTTAACAACTTCAATCATTGCGTGAAGTGTTATATACAGAAAGATAAAAAAAACTTAAATTTACCAGCTTAAAGTAAAAATTTACCAGCTCTGTTTAAAGAAGTGCTTAACCATATTATCCCAGGATCCTACTATAAACTTTACTATCTCCCGCCAACTTAAAGTACGTTTAAAGCCTTTTCAGACATATATTTCCCTAAAGAGAACGGTCTTTTCTGTACATGTCTGTTAAATATAATAAGTTCTTTATCCTTCAGTTTTTAAAGTTGCCTTTAAAAAGACTGAGATTTTAAAGTAACAAATATTAATGAGATATTTGAGTTAAGCTTTGAATAGGACACTAGAGATTCAGATTTATGAGAAGAAATTCTTTTTCCCATGCACTAAAGTTTCAAAGTGCCCGAAATTTTGAATAAGAAATGTGTAGAAACTTTGTTCTGTATAGAGCTGTTCTCTGTGTACGTCAATGTCTAAATAAAAGTTCTTGAGAGGATTAAAGAAACTGGTTTATCTTTTAGGATGCTAACTAGAAGTTTGTAATAAATTTTGATTGCATAATACGTTGTAATATATATGTGAAAATGTATTTAAGAGTAGAAAAAGCTTTAAATATTTAAATATTATTATTAATTACGAGCTTAACACTTCGAGTGCGGGCAACGTATTTTTTCGTTTTTTGCAGTCTGTCACTGGAGCTCGGGTCACTTAAAAATACGTATTTAGTAGATTTGTTGTGGATACCCGCTAACCACCACAAATCTACTACATACGTATAATTATATGCATGTGCGATATTATATACGTGTTGTTTGCGTTGCTATGCAAAGCTTTGCAGTTTTTCTTTCCACAAGTTATGATTGTCGAGTTACTCGGTGTTTTGTTGCGTTATTTCGTCTTCAACGAATTCCTAACTGCAGAACGTACAAGTCGTGCTTTGTCAATTTGAAGATTGTTTTTTTATTGTTGAATACAAAATTGATAAAATGAGCCGTTGTGACAAAGATAGTGATGAAGAAATATGCTCTGGCAGATTATCGGACTTTAATTTTAAAAATCGTTTATTTTTGTAATTTCGTAAAAATATTTTTTTTGTTAAATAATCATACATTATATATTAAAGTGTAAAATAAAAAAAAGTTTCGTTCATAAAAACAAAGTAGTTTTTGATTTACTGCGATTTTTCTGAGTAACTAAACTTTCTCGCTATTCACGAAAAAACGCCCTCTGCACTCGTAAGTTGGCTGTGAAGTATACCAGCATGCCAAGAGTTAAAATAACAGCTGCTTAAAAAAGAAAATTTTTTAATTAAATTTTAGAAGATATCTAAAAAAGAGCATTTAATATAACTATTTAATTAAAAAGTAATGATCGATTTTCAATGAGCTACATATCCGAAGAGTAGCTGCTATAATCGTAACTTTGCGCCAAGTAATTCAATATACGATGAGCAGGTGTAGTTTTATGTAGTTTTATGCAGAATTATGTTTTTACCGATACTTTTCGATGATACTTTTACTAATATTTCGAATTACCATAACTGATCTATTAACCGATACCCTACAAAAAGAAGAAAAATCTTTAAATTTTCGAAAATTTAGAATTGTAGAAAACTGAATTTCTATGTCAATTTTAGTTACAGAGAAGTGGAACTTTGTGTGTTACGGTTCTTAGGATAAATTTCAATTTTTACGAATTATATTCATACAATACAGGAAAATATATAAAAATTTAGATTTTGTAAAATTCGCAAAATTGAATTTTTAAATTTAAATATACTTAAAAATTAGTATTTATCTTATTTAATTTTTTTAATTTGAAGTGTATATCTGTACTATAATATGTGAAAAGATGTGTAGCAGTGGTATAGCAGTTTAAAACGCATGAGATAGGTCAAATAGTTTTTTTTTTTTAATCGAAGTATATGAAATGTATAGATCGTGCAATGCCTCCTCTCCCACACAAATGAAGTTGATAGATTTATTTAAATCTACTCATGTTACTACTGAGTCTTAGTACTGATATCTTAGTAGAGCTTTCTCATTTCTTACACTTAGTTGAGCCTTCACTCATTTCTTATGAGGTGGACGTATTAAACCTATATTTGTTTAGTACTTTCACAAAGACTGTTAACTATACTTGCAGTTACAGCAAATTTGATGAATAGACCAAAACACTACAAATGCATTAGAAAAATTTAAGGCAAATTATTGAATGGAAACTGCATTTTGATTTATGATAAATGTGAAATTTGATAAAATACCAACAAATATTACAATTTTTTTTTTCATTTAAACCAGGGATGGACAAACTTTTTCAGCCGCGGCCCAAAAACCAAAACAAAATAAGTTTGGCGGGTCAAGATAAATTTTTCTAAAATTTTAAAAACAATATACAAGTACCTAATGGTTTATATACGTTAATGAGAGGAATGAAATTGCGATTTAATTTTTAAAAGTTACTTATACTGAGGTTCGAAGTGAGATGTACTGATTTTAAGGAACGATGCTAAAGGCTCATCTGTCAGTCTACTTCTGAAATTATTCTTTCTAAGGTTCAAAGTTGAAAACACTTGCTCACATATAATAAGCAAATATACCGCTGATCTTCTGGGCTCGATATAATAAATTTGGGATATAATATTTAAGCAAAGTAGAAAAGGAGATGGATATATAATGTATAAATATATATTTCTTTTAATTTGCCTCGGACCGGCAACTTAAAATTCTATCATCGAGCCGGATAAAACCTTCCGGCGGGTCTGAGTTGGCACGCGGGCCGTAGATTGCCCATCCCCGATTTAAACTCGGTACATGTTAACTATCCTTACAAAAAAGAAGGGGTCCTATAGTGGATTATTAAAATGCACATCTTTTTATGTGGAATTCATTACAAAAATTTTTATAATAAATTTGATTAAATGGCATACTTTGTAGAGTTTAAAATTTAAAGTAACTTTACTTTTATTACACTGAGTACACATACATGTGTGACAAATTAAAGCTTATTTTTAAAATTGTTTTAGACAAATTACAAACTTCCTTTTAAAATATAAAGTTTGATGTTATAGATGACTAGTACTAAGATTTATATAAAATTAAAAATAAAATAACGCCTCCCTACATTCTAAATGTTGTATAGCTTTTAAGATATCTGTAAAAATAATAATAGCATCAGAATTATTCAAAAGTTTGGAGTAATCAATCAGATATGTATAATTAATACTTAAGACTGTTTTTACGAATATATTATTTATCCCACTTTAATTTTAAAATAAAAAATGCATTTTTTATTTACCTGTTTAAACACAGATTTTTAAAAGGAAAAAAATATTAAACATCACAAAGAAGGTTGTTCCGGTGCATCCGGAACAAAACATCTCAACTTTTATGTGTTTCGTTTCGGCGCTATTCAGAACTCTCTAGTAGTCGCACTTCACATCGAATACGCATCCGCACAGCAGCTGGAATGTTGTTCGTTTTGGTTTGGTTTTTTGGAGATCTACGGTCTACTTTTTGCAACACGAGGGCTAATGAGACCGGGACCTACTGTTTAAAGCCGATTCCGAACATCCATGCCATAGTGGGATTTGAACCCACGAACTCCGGTTCCGAAGGCCAGCACCCTAACCATTTAGCCATCGTTTGGCATGTTGTCCATTTTTCATTTTGTTTCGCACATGCACATTTTTACGTTATACTTGTTTTTGTGTTGTATATAGTGACGTAAAATAAGTTTTTTTTTGTGTTTGGAAAGAAGTGATTTCATTCGCTTAATTAACTACATCTCAACAAGGTTAATCTTAACTCGGATAACGCTATTTTTTTAATTTTGTAATTTCTCAAGTAATTGTTTCCAATACTGTCGACATGTAAGGCAAATTATAACTTTTCTTTTGCCCAAGTTATAGTTTTAAAATTATTGCAGATCCTTTCATAAGGATTGCAGTATACTATAGCAGCATATGAGATGACCGGTTTGGTCATATCACGATTGTTTTAATCAGGGAGATTCACATCATGCCAAAATCGTTGCAAAAATTGAGAGCAAAAATTATACGTTTATTTTTCAGACGAACTTATTTGCTCTGCCCTCAAAAAGTCACATTTGAATTTTAAATTTGTTTGTGAAACAGAGATTATCCAATGAGGCATGAATTTTATGTTCCTGGTGAGGAGAGAGGGAGGGGGGATATGCCAGCAGACACGCGTGGATAGTTATATAAGGATTATATAAGTACTGCTGATTTTTACAAACTTCATCTTGGCGACTGGTGATCGCCAACAGATTAATATTAACAAATAGAGGAAAAGGAAATAAATTTCGTCAAGTGTCAGAGGGATGTAATTTAGGCATAGAATCGGCTACAAATTATTAAAGAGTAATAGGAATTATAAATTAACTGCGTTAAAATATCATTACATTTATAATAAATGGCAAAATCTATGACATGTATCCTTTGGAATATCTGCAGCCTAGTCTGGGTTAAATGGCAAGCAATTAAGTATAAATGATTATTGTGCATTTTTATCATGCTATAAAAAATCTGAAAATAAAACACCGAATATGAACATACGTATCGATTTCTAAAGTTTCAATCTGAAAAAAATGCTATCCAATTCATAATATTTTGCTTATTTTTTAAAACTTATTAATGTTTAATATTTTCAGTTTCATCATTAATTTGATAATTATGGGGACTTGAAGCTGAATTATAGGCAGTTTCTTAAAACTGTTAAAGAAAAGTGAAAAAATTGCAAAATTATTTCAATTTTTTATTCTTTTTAAAAATCTGACTAATATAAATATAATTTACACTTTTTTGTTTTACAGTATCATCTATATTTTGAGAACTTACTAGAACTTTGGATAACATAGTTTTATCTATTCCCTTTCGAGAATATTGAAATTTCCATACCGATCAGTCAAATTTAATGAAATTAAACTGTACACGAAAGCTTTTATAAAAATTTCAGTAAATATATATGAAGACTATTAGTAATGATCCTAATAACTCGTATCATTCTTTCAAGTAAACTATTTTAACTCTAATTTTTTAAGATATTCGAGGGAAACACCTTTTTTCCCTTAACTCATAATTTTGAACATTCTTCAGTAAATTACACTTTTCATAACTTCTTTTACAAAAGTATGATGATCATACATAATCCAAAGAAAAATGAAACTACATTAAAACTGCTTTGCAATTACGGAAAACATGGAAAAACATTTCCTTAGATGAATTTACTTTGTCTAGGCATATTAACTGAGAAAAACACAAAGTTTTCCTTCAATGTCATGCTTGCCAAAGCTTTAAGTTTAGGTTTTAGAACAAATTTTCGAGTTATTGAAAGTGTCTTAAGGTAAAATAAAGCATGTTCAGTGTTTTCATGTCATTTTAATTTTCAAACGGAAGTTTAAAAAATTATCTCATTTCTACATCATAAAAGAGACTTCAAAAATGACGGAAATAGTACATTGAAAAGGAGTCAATGTTTTTAACACACATATTTATGATTTGTATGGATTTTGCAAACGTGTTAATACCTTTTTGATGTATTGGAGTAGTGAATAAAATTTGTAAACTACTTTACTATTTTTTAACCGATTATTTTATCATTTATCATGACTTTCTCTACTTTTCGAGAATGATTATGTTACTGACTGAAAGGTTATTTCAGAAGAAGAAATTACTAAAGTAAAGTAAGAAATAACTTACGTGAAATATTTTCTTTAATAAGTTCAGTTTTAACAATTAGTTCCTAATAATACTGTAAACTATCTCGGTGCAGTTTATAACATTATCAAAAATTTGAAATTCTACATTCGTACACTTTGAATACAAACATTGTATACTGAGTCTATCACATATATTTAACACATACTTTTTTCTATACGTAATGCATTT
This sequence comes from Pardosa pseudoannulata, assembly GCA_032207245.1. Taxonomy (NCBI): domain Eukaryota; kingdom Metazoa; phylum Arthropoda; class Arachnida; order Araneae; family Lycosidae; genus Pardosa; species Pardosa pseudoannulata. The sequence goes on along the minus strand of CM063502.1, from coordinate 74,717,443 downwards.
CCAAGAAACAAACTTAAAAAAAACTAGAAAAAAATAGATGAAAAATAAAATCATCTGCTTATCTTTTACCTGGAATTGTAACAGCTAAATCGGATACAAGAAAATCCATTTCTTGAATTTGGAAACTGATAAAAATCTAATGATTTACGAAAGCACACAAAGTGTAACTTGATTTTGATTGTTCTCAAAAAATATTTTTGACAATTCTCTGGAAATTACAGAATGAATGCGGTTATTATTTTTTGGGCATTGCCTATTACTGTTATTTCAAATTTTGTATTTAACTTCTAGATAATGACTGCAGTATATAAAAAGTAAATCCTTGTTTTTGTGAATATTTCTGTAACATTTCTAGTAAATATTTACTACTTTATTGCACTAATTCCTGTCAGTAAATTTCTTTCAGAGCCGTCTTCGGTATTTTATACAAAATCTCTACATTTGCTTACATATTTAGTTTACTTTTCCCTTACACTTACACACACACACACACACACACACACACGTGTGTGTGTGTGTGTGCTCTCAAATGTGGTGGAAAAAGTAATGTACATTTTTCGTGTAAGTAGATGTGCTTGTATTCTTATGAGTAAATACACTGAAGAGCCAATAAAGACTGTTACACCTGCCTAATATCGTGCAGGGCTCTCGCAAGCACGCAGAAATGCTCAACCCGAGGCGGCATGGACTCAACTGGTGTCTGAAGTAGTGCTGAAGGTAATTGATTCCATGAATCCCTAAAAGTATTAGGTGGTGGAGATCTCTTCTGAACAGCGCATTGCAAGACATTCTAGATATGCTCAATAATGCTCATGTCTGGGAATTTTGGTCTCCAGCAGAAGGTTTAAAATCAGAAGATTCTTCCTGGAGCCACTGTAACAATTCTGGACGTGTGCAGTGTCGGATTGTTCTGCTGTAATTCCACAACAGAATACACAATGTACGTGAATGGATGCAGGTGATCAGACAGGATGCTTACGTACGTGTCTCCTATCAAAATCGTATCTAGACATATCAGGGGACACATATCACTCGAACTGCTCGAGCCCCATATCACCACAGAGCTCCAACTAACAGCTTCACCAGATCAAACAGTCCCCTGTTGACATGCAGGGCCTATGAATTCACGAGGTTGTCTCTATATTCGTACACGCCAATCGTCTCTATATATATTTTGAAACGAGACTCGTTAGACCAAGAAACGTGTTTCCAGTCATCAACAGTCCACTGTCGGTGTTGACGGGACCAGGTTGGGCATAAAGCTTTGTGCCGTGAAGTTATCAAGGGTACACGACTGGGCCTTCGGCTCCAAAAGCCCATATCGATGATGTTTCGTTGAATGATTCGATCGCTGACACTTGTTGATGGCCCAGAATTGAAATTTACAGCAATTTGCGGAAGGGTAACTCTTCTATGTTTAATGATTCTCCCCATTCATCGTTGGTTCCATTCTTGCACGATTTTTTCTGGCCGCAGCGATGTCGGAGATTGGATGTTTTACCGGATTCCCGATATTTACAGTACACTTGTGAAATGGTCGTACCTGAGAATCAAAATTTCATCACTACCTTGGAGATGCTATGTCCCATTTCTCATGCTCCGACTATATCACCACTTTCAAATTTACTTAAAGCTTGATAACTTGCCATTGTAACAGCAGTAACCGATCTAACATCTGTGCCAGACACTTGTTTTCTTATGTAGTTATTACCGACCGCAGCGCTGATTTCTGATTGGTTCCTTATCTCTTTATTTTAATACACATGCCTATACCAATTTTTTTTGGCTAAGTATGTATACACATAAACATTTATGAAAGATATTTATTCCCCAAACATGCAATGCAACTAATAAAAATAACATTATCTCTTAAAACTGACATTATACTTTTTAGTGTTTCCTTATTTAGTAGCTATTTACAGAAAAATTAAATGACAATTAGTTTCATTAATTGCGGGTATTACTGAGACAGAAAAAAAATCCAACTTGTTTGAACTATGCCCAAATTAGAGTCTATACAGGGAAATAAAGCCTATGACTGTTGTGTAAAAGGGATTAAATTCATCAATATTCAGTATGTATACATAACAGTAATTTTTCGTTAGCAGTGGAACAGAATTCGAACTAGGTTTCAAAAAGTTTCTCTTCTATAATAAAACCAAAATACTTCCAAAGAAATATTAAGTAATAAATCTTCAAGTACCGGAAATTTTGCTTTACGAAACATTCTGCTGCCGAATTAAGCTTCTTAGATCCTCGCCGCCAATTAAGAAAAGTAGAAAAATGAGAACCATAAGTAGAGATGTAAGAGATTAATTTAAAAGAATAGTTTATAAGACAGAATTAAGGAAATATAAAACAGCGATAGTTTAGTTAAGAGTATAAATTTTAAAAACCACCCAAAATTGGATTGTAGAGGTTATCTTAGAATCGTCTTATGCTCTGACTTATTATACTTGATTAATTATACTTTTTATTTGTTCTTAGCTTAACCCTTTCCAGGTTCATTTTATTTCGGGTTTTATGGGTCAAAAAATGTCAATTTTCTATTCTTATTTTCATACATACATAGCTTTTTAAACATAATAGCATCATTCGTATACAAAATTTTCTAAAAATTAATGTAAAAAAATCAATTTAAATAAATGAGTAATTTACATGTATAGTTGGCTTTCTGTAAGGCAGAAAACAGTAGACTTTGGAGTCATTTCACACTAAATATGAATATAAAGCTTAGAATACCTAGCTTTTATCTTGAATTAAATTTTATTTTTATCCTTTGCATTTATATAAATGATCATGAAATTATTAATCAAAATTTGATCGTGTATGATACAATCGAAAACACGGTACTGTACATAGTCCAACATCGCAACCTGGACAGTAGAGCCTTGTTTTTCCCTGCTGTCTCTCTTTGAGTAGTAAATAATCTAGTAGCCAGAAATGTAAACGATAGCATTCGAAACCATAAAAAGCACCTGTAAGATAATTCGGAAAAGACTGATTGCACAGTGTAAAATTTCACAGTGCCCGAGCTGCACCCGGGGTAAGCCAAGATGGTACATTTTGCCTGCCTGAGTTCAGCGCGGGAAAAACCGGGAAGGGGTTAAATCAGTTTTTGTAATTTATAAGTAATTGTGTGTTATCTCAAGAATTGATTAAAAAATAAGGGAAAACAATTTGCCATTTTAAGATTAGAAATTTCAATATTTGAAGATAACTGGATAGTAAACCTCCGTTCATAGGGAACTTTTTATTGTGCAAGTAAATGATACACTAAAACGGGATTGTACTACACACATATATTTTTATATAAATATGTAACCAGTCAAAGTATTTCATCACCGATGAGTCCCTATTAGTTGAATTGTTCAGTCGTGCTGAGCTAAACAAAATACTATTCAAGTTGCAGTAGTAAATCCATCAGAAAAAAGTCCAGTTTTCTGAAACTTCATATTTGTTGGGGTTTAAAATGCACCAGTCAACTTACCATCATTGCAGGGAAACTGCTCTGCTTCGAATGTCACAAGCATAAATACTTTGTCAGCACTGTAGACCCCACAGCGAGAATCACGTGATTTTATTCCCATGCGACAGAAGATTGTTCAGTACTTTTTGGGAAGCAAGAGTGAAACTTGATCATTTAAGATATCTAGTAAACCCCATAGACAGCAATTTAATTATTGGAGAAGCAATAACATTTTAATGGGACACCTGAAAAATGTGGCCAGTGGACAGAAAATTGGCATTTATTCTAACGTTAGTTTTCAGAGGTGGGTAAATGTATCCGGTTGGGAAATTAGATATTAGACTACGAGAAATTTAAGTATCAATTTTAAGGTCATTATATTTAAGGATATATATGTCAGGTCTAAAAAGGGGGTAGTTGGAAATTACGTGAGTTATAAACGATTTTAAAAAGGGAACTCTTTTATAGTAAAAAAATGAACGAAAAAGACCCACACTTGAGTAACCTTTTGAAGTAATCCGTTCAAGCGGAGAGATATTTGACTAATCAAGCGAGGACTTGAGTTAGCGCTTGGACATGGAACTGTCAACACCTTTCCACGCTTAGCTTCGCCAAGAACAAATGAAAATGGCGCAAGTTTTGCTTTTAAATGAATCGATGATTTAATAAACTTATTATTATCAAGAAAGACTGTTTTCCATTCGCCTTAACACTGGACCATGTCATATATATATATATATATATATATATATATATATATATATATATATATATATATATATATATATATATATATATATATATATATAATTACATGTGCAAGTGGTGGGAGGAGAGGATGAATACATGTGAATTTTCGGTGTGAGTAATGTATGTGTAATCCTGTGAGTAATAACCTACACATAAACATTTATAAAACTATGTTATTTCCCAAACATGCAAAGCAACAATTAATAACAATAATCTCACATTAAAATTGAGGTAATATATTTCAATGTTTGACTATTTTAGTTGATATAAGCAGAGAGATTTAACAACATTAATTAGTTTTAATAATTGTGGAAAATACTGAGATAGACCCCCCCCCCCCAAAAAAAAAAAACATGTTTGAACTACGCCCAAACTAGCTTCTACAAATACTTGCTACTATACAGCAAAATAAAGCATATGACTGACGTGTAAAAGGGATTAAATTCATTAATATTCTGTCTGCATACATAAAAGTAATTTTTCGTTATCGGTGGAACAGAATTCTAATTAGGTTTCAAGAATTTTTTTCTCCTATAATAAAACTTTCAAAGAAATATTAAGTAATAAATCTTCGCACAAGTACCGGAAATTTTGTCTTACAAAACATTCTGCTGCCGAATTAAGCTTCTTATATCGTCGCCATCAATCAACAAAGTAGAAAAATGAGAACTACACGCAGATATGCAAGATATTAGTTTAAGAGCGAAGTTTACATTGCACAATTAATGAAAACATAAAACAGCGGTGGTTGTTTAGCCTTGAGAATATAAATTTTGAAAGCCCACTTAAGGGGATATAGTGCATTTCGATTTTTAAAATCTTCGTTATAATAGCCTTTATTTTAATCAATGTAAAATAAAAATTTCTACGTTGAAAAGGAATTTTTTTACAAGTGTTTTAATAACATTTTTAATTGTAACACTAAACATACCAACACTTAATACATACTTATTTCTTTTATTATTTTATTTTATTTTATTTATTTTATTCACTTAATACATACCTATTTCTTTAATTTTATTTATTGTAATCACTTAATGCATACATATTTCTTGTATTTCTATTTTAATTCATTACTCATCGCATTTTTTACATATACATTACCGATCATTTGATCGGTTATAGTATGTTTAATGTTAAAAAACTGTTTAGTTTTATTATTTTATGTTCCATTATTATTAAAATAATTGAAATAAAATTAAAACAATGACATTTATTTACCCTCAAGGTAACTTCAGAAACATTTATATTACAAATAAAAAATTTTTTTATCAAATTGAATCGAATTATATTTTTTAGCCTAAAAAGTTTTAAATGTTTCTGACATTTTAAAATGAAATAAACTTAAAACTGCTTGCAGATTGAAAATTTAAAAAAATAACACTTATCAAACTATAAAATATATCACTCGTATTAATATAATTAAGGTTCACAGAATAAAAATTTTAATAAGCTCCTATTTAATATGAGAAATTATTTTCTAATTTCTATATTTCAAAAGTTATTTTGTAAGTGAATTTCTATTCTTATCCCTTAGTGTATATATTTTAATTTTTAGAAATGTGTTTTTTTCGTATGACAAAACTAATTTTTTTTAGAAAGTTCGACCTTTGTTAACGATGTAGGAAAAATATTGTTTTAAATAGACACGTTTTTTTTATATTTAATAGGAAAGTATGTTATTACAATTAAAATTTCCAATTTGAAAGATACTATTCCCTTAAATTAATATATATTATCTTACATTCGCAGCATAGTGTAGAGTTTAAATGACTTTCAATTAGACCCATTTTTTTAAATAAACAAATTTGTGCTTAGTGTTAAAATGAAATTAATAGGAATCAGCTATATTCTTTCTAAATAATATTCTGAAGATTTTAAAATATCCTCCAATTCGGGGAAAGTACTGATCAAGTAATTATTTATTTAATAAATAATTATATAAGTTTTATTGAATACTCTATTCTTTCGGGGTAATAAATCATACTAAATTAATTACATTATAATACTTACAGTATCTCCCAAGACTTTCTGACAATCATAATTTACCACGTATATCAATACACACAAACGCGCACACACACACACACACTATATATATATATATATATATATATATATATATATATATATATATATATATATATATATATATAAACTAATCAATTGGAAGATTATGGATATTTATGTACAGGATATATAATATAACTTAGCATAATTTGTCATTTTGCAAGAATTCTTATGTAAACGAATATATATGGTTGAAAATTTGAAAAAGGAAAAAAAGATGTCATCGATGTTAAGAAGGATAATCTAAATATAAGTTTTTAAGGTCAATATTCCTGAATTTTTGTGTGTTTTAGAGAAATTATTAGCGTGCAGTAATTTTGAAAAATGTGGTCGGCAACTGTACAGAGTTTCAGCCACACACCACCCAAAGCTTTAGTTAAGATGTTAAGGCAAATGGACAATCGTTTAAAAAACTGGTTTTGTGGAAAAAATCCGCTGAATTATTTCATTTCTGTGGCCGGAACGTGCAAACATGGCAGAAATTCACCGGCAGCTGGAGGAGGCGTACGGTAAAACTGTAATGTCTCGTCAGCCAGTCAAAATATGTCAAAATTTTGTGGCCTGATAGAGAAATGGTCACTGGGACATCTTGGACCAACCTTCCTACCGAAACCTGAACCTCCCTCCATCGGAATTTTACTTCTTACCTTACTTGAAAGAACACCTTTGAGACCGACGATTAAATTCAGTCGAGCAGGTGAAATAGTTCCCGACAATATGACTGAACAAGTTTTTTTAGTGCTACCCTTATCTTTTTTTACTAGAAAATCTTAATACTATATTTTTTGCAATTTTAAACATTTCATAATGAATATAAAAATAATACCGTAGTAAAAAAATACGTTTTTTAATAGATCTTATGTTCTGTAGTTGTGTTTATATATCGATACCATTTAATTCTGAATTTTTATTTAATATAAATATTCTTATTATATAACGTTTATTAATATGATACGATGGTTCTATTCTCGCTAAATTATTTGCGTTTAAAAAAATTGGCACATTTTACCGTTGAGGACCAAAGTTTCATTCCCCAGCATAGAAATGAAATCAAGCTGACTTTCTAAAGAAATATATTACCTAAGATTTACCAGAGAAATAACAGGTTACAAGCAAAGTCAGGTTGTCAACACAAGAGCAAAACTATTTCCAAATTATCAAAATCGTATCAAAATCTCAAAAGGTACTACTAATAGAGGAATATCATATAAAGTGACGTAGTAAGACTAAAGTTACAAACTTCACTGTAACTAACACCACACTTAAATTAATTTTCTATGAGTATATTTCCTTATAAAAGTGTTATTATGTGAAGACCTGAAGAAAATAAATTTATATAGCATTTAGTTATTGTATTACCAAATTTCATTATTTCACTAGAACAATTTATATTATAAAACACTGAAACCATTAGCTTGAAACTTTAAGAAACAATACTTAGATTGAATAAATATGAAATATAAAAAGAACAATAAATTATTAAAAATAAAATAAAGAATAGATTTTAATAAAGCATTGACATGTCATTTTCCAGTATATAAACAATAAGATATTTACAAAATGATTTAAGATGAAATACCTCAAATAAGAATAACGATAAATAAGAGAAATAGGATCAAATAAGTTTGGGTTTAGAAAAGAAAACCCGCTTAGAACGTAATACTCCATGCATATAAGTATGAATAATTATACTTAATAATACGGTTTTGCGAGACAGTCAAATTCTTATTCTAAGAAACATAAAGGATGTGGAGAGAATATAAAATACATAATAAAAAGATTCTAACCCAAAGCAAAAAGTTAATGTTTGTAAAATAAAAAAGAGTTGAGTTTTTATATATATTAAGCTACACAGAAAGAAACGCAAATGATTTTATTTCCCTCTAAAATAAATAAATAAATAAATAAATAAAAATAAAAATAAAAATAAAATAGATGTCAATCTCGCAAACAATTTTAGGTAATCAAAACATCACAAATTGTATCTGTAAAATTTAACTGTTAAACAATTTAATCTTGACGTCCTAACTAATTCCATGGCGTTTTTTCATTTTGAAAATAAAATTCAATCGTTTGTGCATGCTATCAACATTTGAGTGGTATTTAATTAATATCTTCTCTAATTACGGTCCTACAAAGATGTGACTTGACGAATAGTTTCCAAAATGTTTCAAATCTGTTGATAACTGTCTCGATTCCAAACACTGAGCCAGATTAAAGATCAGGTAAAAATCAACTTTTTAGTAATTTAGTTTAAACGGTTAATCCTGCCCATCGTCAAAGTTAAACGATCTCTAACATAAGAACTTCCTTTGAAAATAATGCATAACACAACAATCATCTGTAATTTTCCCCTGCTTTGTAGATTTTCTCACAACAGCACAAATGCACTCATTATAATTACAACCTCTAACATTAAAACAAAAAGAAATTTAAGCTTAGATTCCATATCGAAAGACATAAAAGTATGTATTTCAAGTCATTAAGAGATGGATTAACTCTCTCTATTGCTAGCATAAGTTAAATCGCCTCTGTTTAATATGATGCTTATAAAATAACCTTCCGAAAAAATGGAACCCCTTGGATATTAACATTTTGTGTAATAACCCTCCTTAATGTTTTAATTCTTTGTAGACCATTTTACATTGGCTTAAGAGAGAAAGCCTTAAAAGTGGAAATCATGTCACTTAACACAAATTTTAAACTTAGATTTCATATCAAGGAATATACATGCCATAAGCTAGCAAAGTAAGCATCAAACGTGCATGCGGCTCTCATGCTTATTTTGTAAATCCATATATTTACAATATTATTATAAGTAGATCATTAATGAAAGGAGGCATTGCAAATGCAACACAGATCGACTTCAATAATTAAGTTCTGGAAACTCTTATCAGAATCAAAATATCTACTCTAAAAATGCTAATTTACGCCTAATTTCAATCTTTGATATAACTTATTGTGTGATTCATTGTAATCCCCGATGAATTTTATTACTCATCTGTAAAAGCTTACTATCTTGTTTACAGAACTTCTGGGGACAAATTTAACAAATTTTACACCATATTCCAAAAATTTGACCAAAGGTCTTAGTTGAAAATTTCATCAATACATGTTTATTATACTTTATCAGTAAAGTTTTGAAACAATTATTTTGTAAAATTTATATCTTTAACCATTATATATTTCTCTGTGCATTTTATATAGCACTAATTATTTCTATACCCTTTTAATTACATTAAAATTCAATTTAATGGTATGTAAGTATCTTGTGGCCCTTTTGTAATGTATTTAAAACTAAAATCTGACTCTGATCTCATTCGTGCCCACAGCTGTACCAGACCATTTTTACCAAGCACATTGAAACCTCTGAATATAAGTCACTTTAGAACTGTCTCTTAATTCTAAGTGTAGGAACCAAGCATTAATCAATATTTGTTTTTCTATTTTATGGAAGAATGTATATAAAGATCAGTACATATCAGTGAAACTATTTGAAAATTAAAATGTGCCGCTATTAAAAATCATAATGAAAAATTAGTATGTTCTGTTCATGACATCATTTTACACAGGTTGATACTGGGTTGGTTAGATTTGGAGCACTACGGTCTACTTTTTTGCTACACGAGGGATAATAAGACTAGTGGCAGAATTCTCCCCTTTTCGTTGGACTAACGAAGTTTTGCTAAAACCGGTTACGCGGTAGTTGTGAAGTCATTTACCGAAAAGACGGTAAAAGAGCGATTCTACCCTCCTCAACAAAGGATTTCTGTTCTTTACTGCTTCGTCTACTGAGCGAAAACGTAACCCCTGTCGTCTACCGTAGTCGGCGATCGTTTAGAACATGGCTACCTATATAGCAGCTTCTTTCTTGCAGAATGAAATTAGCAGACAAAGTTTAAGAAATGAGAGGACGTTTAAAAAGAGAAATGAGGCATTTCCGTTGGCAGATAAGTATTTTATTCATTTATTAGATTGCCAAAATATTTAGTGGTCAACTTATGTAACAAACTTAGGACCTACTGCTTGAAGCTAGTTCCATAATCTACGAACATCCATACCAGTAACAGGACCCGAGGACTCCGGTATCGAAGAACATCGTCCTATTTTTCAGCCATCGTCAGGTTGATACTAGACTTAAAGATATCTGTCTCACGGGATTGTTTCATAAATTTCTTGTTTTGTCAATGTGAGATTGTGAACAATTCAATAAATTTAATTCTTTGGAGTCACCATTTTCCAGAAGAAAATTATACAATTATTTTGTGTTTTTCTTTGAAAATTTCACATTAATGAAATGACTCATTATTCCTCTTTATCAGCCAAAAGCAGAGTCAGCTATACGAAGTAGTCATGAATGAGAAGTTAATGTACAAAATTACGAATATTGAGAATGGTGTTCAAAAAAAGCCCCTCAAAAAGCAGAATTTCTTATTTTGAGCTTATATTTTTCCTCCGTTATTTAGGTAATGCACATATACACAAAAAAACCTTCAAAATTTATTAAGAGAAGCTTTAATCTGCTACAATGACAAAATAACTTATATCCCAAATGGATTATTATAATGTTAAAAAAATTATTTTTCACATAAGAAGCACATTTCAAATTAATCCAATGTGTAAAACACATCCTTAATGGCTTTAAT
>CM063502.1:74316508-74704008 GCA_032207245.1 Pardosa pseudoannulata | reverse complement strand
CAATTCTGTAGCTGCATTGGTAGCATATCCTGATCTGCCTTGAGACAAGCTGAATTTCTTTAATTTTTGTAGCAATTCATTCTGAATAAACCAAAACATGATTGGAAAATATTGAAAAAATACATATTTTTGGTGAGAAAATTAGTGCCTTCTGTAAGATATATTAGGGTATGTCGACGAATGCTGTAGTAGATAGCAAAAAAATTATTGATAGATTAATTAATGTTTTGCGAAAATATGCAATAGTTCTGACAAAATGAAACGTTTTATCTGTTAGATGTGAAATTATAAACTTAAATTGATTTTGTTCTTAAAACTAAAAGAGACTACAAATTTATTTTTCGAAAAATAATTAAGATCATTTAATAACCAATGTTTATAATAATCAAGAATGTGACGATATACATGTACGTATTCATGTACGATGATTTTCATCTTTTTAGAAAACGCTATTTCCAAATGACTGTACAGCAACTCCAAAAATGTTACAGAGGATAGATGAAAGCTTTTTAACCTTTTGAGCCCCGAATTTTATTTCAGTTTTAATATCAGCAGTTCAAAACACTTAAATGTTTTATTTGAAATTCACTTTAACTAAAATATAGGGGAATTTAATAAGTGATGAAAAAAAATAAATTAAAGGAATACTGAATGTACGTTTACTGAGAGATCTTATACTACATTGCTATAATATTATATTAATACTGTGGTGCCCTGAGTGATACCCAACACCAGGTTCGTTGAGAGCATCGGACAACGCGGGGTCTTCAACGAGACTTGACGAAGGACGGACGTACTGTTGATCTCGAGAGACGATCGTGGTTTTGGAGAGCTTCGGACGACGGCCCTAACAACGAACAGAGCTTGCAGACGGCAGCTCTCCCATCAATCCCCATGGAATATCGCAACTGGATCAATTTATTTTCAATTTATTTCTGTATTAAATTGTGTTCGTCAAATTAAGTCTTAGTTTTATTCTGAGTGAAGTGACTGTGACGTTTACCCGGTATCCCGTTGTGGACGTACACGGGGGTTCCACAATACTATACTCTAACACAATATTTCACTAATTGAGTAACTTCTCTCTGTTTAGACAAAGCGGCCATTGAAATTAACCGAAGGAAACTCAAATGTGAGGATTCTTTCCTGGTACCTAGTTGCCTCCACTTTCTTAGCACTTGATCCAAATGGATTTCCGTGACACCGATATGTGGTGCTGTTAAAGAATTTCACCGCTAAGTGGTGCTGTTATGGAATTTCTTGGTGGCCGCTAGGTACTGGTATCCAGTTGTCTGAGCTTTCTCAGTTACATTCTAACTTACAATGTTGAACGGGCTCTTCTCATGATCTTATATATTTCCTACATATTTTCTCCCATTTGAAGACGACTCTTGTAGAGGCGCTGAGCTGTATTGATAATTGGAATACTGACCACTTCGGGCAAAAAATGGTTTATACTAAGGGAGGGACCATTATTTCCTCTCAATATGGTGAACGATTAAATAGTTATCAATAATATTAGTGATTATTCTTATTGAGATTTAAACTTTATTTAAACTATAGAATGATCACCCTATTTTCACGAAAGAAATCCAATATGGCTTTCATATCAGGAATGAGAAATATTAATAACAGTAAAATTAAAGTAAATAGGAAACAATATAGTTCATGACAAACACAATTACCTCGTACAATAATTTATTAAAACTTAACGATGGTAGCGTAAGTTTGCAATTTTTCTCCACTTGATATGTGTTTCAAGCACTCGACTAAATTTTCGTGCCCGGGACACGTGCCCCAAGAGCCCTTGTGATAATCAGGCCCTGCAACAGCTAGGACGTGTGTGTAATTTCCTATCGTTGAAAACTCTAAATGAAAGCAGCTAAAAATATCATTTAATAAGTCAACAACAGTTATTAACAGTTAATTATATCAAGGAAAAAATTTTATATAGCTAAAAAAATATTGTTCTTTCTATAAGGAGCTCCAATATAATGTTGAATCTTTGTTTCCAATTCAACAGCTAGGACGTGTAATTTCCTAAGGTTGAAAACTCTAAATGAAAGCAGCTAAAAATATCATTTAATAAGTCAACAACAGTTATTAACGGTTAATTATAAAAAGAGAAAATTTTTTATATAGATAAAAATATATTGTTCTCTCTATAAGTATCTCCAATATAATGTTGAATCTTTGTTTCCAGTTCAACAGCTACGGCGTGTGTGTAATTTCCTAAGGTTGAAAACTCTAAATGAAAGAAGCTGAAAATATCATTCAATAAGTCAACAACATTTAATAACAGTTAATTATATCAAAGGTAAAAATTTTATTAGAATAAAAATAATTGATTTTTTCAAGATAAGAAATGTATTAAAACAAAAGCACCTAAAAACTTAATTTTTTTTATGTTGTTCAAAATGAAAAAAATCTAATCTCTTTCAACACTGCAGTACAGCTGAGCTATTAAATTTCAGCAATCCCCAGACAAAAGAGGAGAATGTTGGAAAATATAAGTTCCGAGTAGAAAAGTCAAGCTTAAATTCACTTACAATTTTTTTCCTTTCAAATTAAAAGTTACTGTGTCTTAGAGATTTATCTTATATACTTTTATACATTAAAATGGCTTCTTAAAGGATATTTTTAAACAAACCCAAAAAACCAATTTTTTTAATTCAGTGAATACTAAACGGGAAATATTCTAATTCTAAATTTAAATTACTCGACCGTAAAAGAGCGTTTAATTCATTCATTATACTCTAATATTTTTCTGTGTATTATACAAACGATACACGTCCAATTTTGAATAATTTAATTAAGTTATTTGCAATGACTTTAGTAAAAGATATGTAGTAATTAAAAAAAGATACGTAATAAGGCAACGTAGGGGGGAGAGGTACTAGGTGCAGCAAATATAGATATAGATGCACACACATATATACATATATGTGTATATACATACATACAAAAACCTGATTTTTTGTAATTCAGTGAATACTAAACAGGAAATATTCTAATTATAAATTTAAATTACTCGACAATAAAAGTGTTTTATTCATTTATTATACTCTAATATTTTTGAATAATTTAATTAAGTTATTTGCAATGATTTTAGTAAAAGATAGGTAGTAATTAAGAAAAGATATGTAATAAAGCAACGTTAGGGCGAGAGATACCAGGTGCAGCACACATTATAGATATACACACATATATACATATACACATATACATTCTAAGGATCCGTTACATGACCCTAAAGAAAGAGGAGCCCGAAGGTGACATTTCGCCGTGGATACTTAAGATTAGCGGCAAATAGAACCGGGTGGTCTAAAATAACTTAATTGAAAACTGTCCGTGTGCTGGAGCCAGATCGTCTAGGCTTTGTAAGTCTGTTGAATGGAAAGACTCTGTGAAAAGATTGTAAACAATTACAGTGCACCTTGTCGCCCATTAGCGGTAGCGAAAAAGGCAATTAAGTTGTTTGGGTCGGCTGATCTGAAGACGGCTTTTCGGCCACATATGGAAACGGAACAGCTGATCCAAGGCGGGAGGTGACCGCAAGATTGCATCACCCTGATTCTGGAAGTTTCCCGAAGAATCGCGGAAAGAAAAACGGTGCCGCTATAAAAGAAGGGTGACAGTACAAAAAAGGGCTTTTTCTTCTTGAGGCTTCTTCCTGATACAGCTTCGTAGCTCGAGAAGAACCGCTCGTATCTCCGTTTCTGGAGTTTGCTTGTTTAGAGATCGCTAGCGTCTCTGTTGCTAAGAAGTCGACCTTCGACTTGGGAATTCTTTTCCCGTTATTGTGCTAATTTTTATTTTTACTTCTGGTATAGAAGTAGGTAGCCGAGAGTGACTTTGCTCTCGAATTTGGATCGTTTTACATCCTGAGATTTTCTTAAACCCCAGCGTGATACGCACTCTGAACTATCGAACCTTGCTGTGAAAGCCGACTGTGCTAATCGTCAACCGGAAGTGATAGTGTCAGCGTTTATTACCGGCACTAAGTAGCTAACAATTCCTGTGATTAGAAGCCTTAGCCATACTGTATTCGGTATCCCACGCATCTTTATTGTGTGAATATCATCTCTTCACGAGATCCCCGAATATTTAACATCCTACTGAATCTGTACATAGCTGTACATAATTTATTCGATTGAATAAAATATTTAATCTAGATTACATAGTTTTCTAGCCTGTTTCATTGAAGGCTTCGCCGACCATATCCCCAGTACGTTACAACATATATGTATAAATATATATATGTGTGTATATATGTGTATATATATGTATATGTATGTACATGTATATATATATATATATATATATATATATATATATATATATATATATATATGTATATGTATGTATATTTTTATATATATATGTATATGTATGTACATGTATATATATATATATATGTATATATGTGTGTATATGTATGTATGTATGTATGTGTATATATGTATATATATATGTATGCATATATATATATATATATATAGATATATATATATATATGTATGTATGTATGTATACATACTTACAAAGAAACTGATTTTTTGTAATTCAGTAAATACTGAACAGGAAATATTCTAATTCTAAATTTAAATTACTCGACAATAAAAGAGTGTTTCATTCGTTGATTATATAACTTCAATATTTTTTCTGTGTATTATACGAATGATATGTGTCCAATTTTGAATAATTTGTTTAAGTTATTTGCAATGATTTTTGTAAAAGATATGTAGTAATTAAGAAAAGATATTAACAACAACATAGGAGCGAGAGGTACCAGGGGCAGCACACATTATAGATATAGATATACACACACGTATATACATATACACGTATATATATATATGTATGTATATATACACACACACATATACATATACACTCAAGAGCCAAAACATTATGACCACCCCTACATTCTGCAATGAACTCGCCTGGATGACGTGGAAGGCACGTGATCAGGAGGAAGGGGTATTTAACTGCTGCTGGAGAGTCTGAAGAATCATTCTTTCACTTACTTCTGTGTGTCACGGGAAAGACTGTGGATCTAAGCGATTTTGATAGAGAGCAGATTGTAATGGCTCGAAGGCTCGGAACAAGTATTTCCGAAACTGCACGACTAGTGGGTGTTTCATGATCTACAGTTGTTAGTACTAATGCAAAGTGGATGAATGACGGTGAAACCAGCAGTAGACGACATGGTGTTGGGCGTCCACATACTATCAAAGAAAAAGATCGTCGGAGACTGTCTCGCATGGTGAAGCAAAACCGGAGCCAGATAGTGGCTCAGCTGACAACCCAATACAATGCAGGGACAAGTAGAATAGTATCAGAGCATACTGATCAGCTGACAATGTTGGATATGGGGCTACGCAGCAAACGTCCCACTCGTGTGCCTTTGCTGACCAAGCGTCATAGCCAACTGCGCCTATGCTGGGCCCGGGAACATCGCGAATGGACCAGTGGGAGAGAGTGTCTCTAGGAATATGATGCTGAATTCCAGTTAATGTCCTGGCCACCTAACTCACCGGATATCAATCGGATAGAACACATTTTAGGATGTCATGGGATGGCAGCTCAGTTCAAAGACCACCAATTCGCAATATCTCAGATTTGCGTAACCGTTGCTTAAACATCTGGTACAATCTGTCTCCGGCCATCTACCAATCACTTGTGACATCCATGACAAGGCGGGTTGAATCCGTGTTGCGCGCCAAAGGTGGGCCAACTCGTTATTGACAGGTGATCATAATGTTTTTTCTCTTGAGTGTATATATGTACATATACACTCTTTCAAATGTGTGTTTACAAGTGTCTCTATTATCGTTTAGCATCGTTTGTTAACAGAACAATCCATTGCGATGATGAAATATTTCAGTGAACGTTTACTGAAACGAAATAGCTCAAGATCGAAAATAACATTGATGTGTAAATACAAGAGAGATTAAAGTATTAAGTAAAACACCGATTTCTTACTAACCTGTTTCCTATAACGGAACATTAGTGTTCTGGTTCCCGTTCAAAATGAATAAGTTAAGAAACTACAGTGAATAATTGTAAATTTTCAGAAAGAGCAATCAACATTACATTCCTTTTTCGATTCGTCATTAATTAATGCTCCAGCTGTGACCATTTCCGAAGAACCTCGTGAACACGATCTTTCTGTCTACAAAATCATCTACTGTGAGAAGTTTTATTACCTAATAAAGATTTTCTAGTGGAAGCCAAGCGTCATGAATCAAAATAGTTTTTTGTAGTTCTGAAATGAAAGGAAATCTTTGACGTCCCCAAAGCCTTTCGTTTTTATTTATACCCACTTCAGAAAAACTAATTTATGCCACTGAAATATAAAGATAAGGACTGAATAGATGCAAACATAAAACTTCCACTTAAGGGGACATAGTAAGGGGTTCTTTCCAGACTTCGTTGTGATAGTTTTATTTTGATTTATTTTAAAATATAAAAATCTGCTTCTCTTAGAATTTTTTAAAAAAATTTTTGAAAAAAAAAAGTTAATAGAATATTTTACTGAAAGTAAGTATGCTTGGTTCAAAATTGGTTGAAATGAAATATATATGTGGTGCGGCAAAATTAATCCTCAGGCTACACTTGAAATTTAGAAAGTTCAGCCATTATTATTTTTAATTACCAGGGGTTACTGGACAATGAGAAACCTAATAAATAAGAAGTCGACCCATTCTATAAAAAGAAGCAGCGATTTGAATGTGGAACTTAACTTTATATGTAAGAAAAGGCATTCGGATCTGACGGATTTTCCCCGTCAAGAGCAGAGTATGGAATGATACACGAAAAGCACTTACAATTACAACATTGGGCCCCACAGCGAGATGACGCGGAGAATATTCCCAAGAAACTGGTAGCTTAGTCAGCTTTCTTTACAGTCAGAAAGGAGATTAGATCATAGAAAAAACTGAACCATTCGCCTGGAACATATGGAAAGTGTGACGAGTGGACAGGAAAATTAGTATTTATTTCACAGATAACTTGGACTGAAGAAGTAATTTTAAGTCAGCATACACTCCTTTTAATTCTGATATTTTGTGGCTTGGAAAGCAGATATGAGAGAATTAGAATAGGAAAATGAGAATTTTTATGAGATATTTTACGTGTAAAAATTTTGATATGTTACAAACACGCACATACATATATTTTAACCTAAAACTAACCAACGTATTTATAACTATTTTAAAATGAATTTCGGCAGACTATCCTTAAATTTCAACTTCTGATAATCTATCTTTTGTCCTTTCCTTCTCGGTCTAGAACATTAGTGACTTCGCATACACCAAAATTTAATCTTGCTGGCTTCAACCCTTCTTATATACTTACTATCGCTTCATCACATGACTAAGCATTAAAACACGGACTGGCTGGTTAACCCACCTATATGTTATCATGTACGCTGAATATTTCCAGAAGTAACTCGTAGAAAGCCTCAATATCATTCTATACTAACTCTTAATCTAGGAGTTAGAAGTGAAATTAACATATTCTTTTATTAACCTATATTTTGAGCTCGTTATCAACAATATGACCTCGTTATATACGGAAAACAGATTACAGAACATATTTTCAAAATATAACGAGGAAAGGACTTATGAGGGTTATATTATGAAACAATTCTTTAATCTACGATAAAACATTTTCATGCACAAAGGAGGAGATTCGGGGCACTAGCCCGGGGTCCCCACTCTAGAGGGCCCCAAATTTAAAGATTTACACATTAATTTTTTGGTACATCTCAGAATTCGCTCATGTTTTCCAGCATACTGCCGGAAAACATTAATTTTCTTTTGTTAATGACAAACTGGAGTGTGTATAATGTTGGTGGACTTCAAAAGTCAGTAAATTAAATTTATTCCATAATTTTAAGCCAAAAGTAAGCTTTTATTTGCTTAAAAATACTTTAAAGCAATGTTAACATTTTAAATGTTTATAGTATTCAAAAGACTAAAACACCAACCATATCAGTGACACAAATTTACAAATTCATCTCTTCTGAGAGGGAAAAAGCCTTAACTACTTTTTTTCCCTCTTGAAGTGGTTAACAAATCAGAGAAAATATATTTATCCCAAAGCATCCGATATCTATTTTCTTCTCTTTTTAAGATTTAAGAATGAACAGAAAGTTTAAAAATTGGTAATTTAAGAATAAAAGAATTTAATGTTTAGAATTTTGTAAAACAGAGTCTCACATGATAGTTTACTTAAAATTGTAATTTTTATTAATTTAAACCAGTACTGAGTTTGACTCTAAAATATCACAGTTTTATCGTTAAAGTCAGATACTGTACGTAGATTGCACAGACATCTGTAATATGTTTGAAGTTAGTTTAGTGGAATTCTAAAATTTAAAAAACAATTTATTTCATTTCATTAGACACACAAAATGCTTAGGTTATGTATAACTTTCATGAGTATTTAAACTCATATAGCAGCTTATAAAATAAAACCAGTCTCGAGTCCAAGAAAAGTAAGATGTATAAGAGCTCCCATATGAAGCTTTGGCCGGGGTCCTCAGGGATATAAATCGGGCCCTGGCTAGCTACAAAAGTGCTCGTTATCGACACCTTTGTAAGTTCTACAAATGTTATCGGAAGGTTCATATACAAATCAAAACTAATCACTCTCAATATCAGAAAGAAAAACTTTAATAACCAAAGTCTACTTAAACGCACACACATAACGGAAAAACAAGAATTCTTTAACCACACTATTTAACCCAAATCCGACGCAATAGCGCCATCTGTATCTGAAAATTAAAACAGAAGTGATTAAAAGGCAACTTCAGTGTGTTCCATTGTAATGCATGAAAAGAATAGAGGAAGTGTTACGGAATCCCAATGAAATACACATTGTCTCGACGGTAGAAGAAAATTCAAAGTCTTATTATAGAATGCAAGTTGATCATATAGTGCTATATATATCTTGCTTGTCAAGTTAAGAAAAATCTTTGAACCGTAGTTCTTTTTCAATTAGGAATGTAAGCGTCCTTTCACATCGAAAAGCAGGGAGCTTATTGGTGCAACATCTATACTATTATAAATAAACAACACTAAAAATGACCATTATTACAACTTGCGTTTTTTATAGAACTGAAGAAAAAGTCTTTGAATTCCAGCGTGTTTTCTTTCCCATTTGGAATGTGAGCTTCCTGTCACATCGGAATGCAAATGATCAAGAAGGCACCTTATAGGCGGAGGAATTTCTTAACTTTTATAAACAAGTAGTAATTAATATATAAACAAGTATGATATTAGTAAAATGTATGTATGTTACATACATATACTAATAATAGTATATGTATGTTATAATAGTAATATAAACAAGTAGTATGTTAATAATTTTTATAAACAAATAGTACCAGAAATGCCCATTATCACAACTTAGTCATACTTTTATTAAAGACTCTTTAAAGCTGAATACTCAATTTTTTTAAGCAACGGTCCTAAAAGTGCAACTTTTTTTTCTTAAACTGAGATACCTCTTTTAGAATGGCAATACGTAGATGACTATTGCTTTAGGTGGAATACATTTGAAATTAGGAGTAAATCACACTTTTAAAAGAAATTCGGAATCAGATGAATAATTTTTTTCGAAATAGACATTTTCATTTAGGAAATTGGTCTTTGAATTTTTTGTATTAAAACTACAATCAAGACCATAGAACCAATACGATGTAGATTTTGTATCAAATATATTTATAATTTAAAAAATGAAAAAATTACTCTAAGATTACTCTAAACATTACTATCTTAATGTATACTAATCATACAATTACTTTATATAATCCCCTCGCAATGTTACAAGACAAGATTTTAACAAGATTTTTTACAAGATTCTTAAGTGATGTAGCAAAAAAAGTTACGCTTATTAAAGATTTATTGTTAAGCCTCAAGACTACCTGAAAGAAAATATTTTGTCACCTAGGATTTGTGATATTATAGTTACAGACTTTTTATTGACTACAATTTTTTAACTTAAGGTATTACCATTCTTTTTAAATAGAACTTTTCGATTGAATTTATTTGTAGGTCAATTGAAATTTTTCTTTTTTATCTCTGTAAAAACCTGCTCTGAGTAAAAGTTAAATGGGAAAATGGTCCTTAGTGGTTTATACTTATTCACTGTTTTGCTATATTTTCAAAAAATTTCTTTTGAGAAATCGGTAGCTAAAGGCTAAGAAGATTTTAGGGAATTCTTCTAAACGATTTGTTTTCTAGGAGGGTCAAGCCTAACATGGGAATAGAGTTCAGTTTCTTTTCATTTGATTTATCTATGAACAACAAAAACCTATTTCTGAAAAATAAAACGGAAGTAGTAGCAAAAGACTTTTATTGTACTAAAAGACTTCTTTTATAAAGTATATTTTTAACTATAGATCTTTTGTCCTTTGTGTCTTAATTTATTATATTGCAGATGTTTTTAATGAAGATACCTATGAAAAAAAAGGCTTGAATGTATTTCATTAAAATGATAATTTTATTTAAAAGATTGATTATTAAAATATGTTAACATTTATTCTATTCTTTTGTCTTAGTTTTGATGCATGGAAAAGAAAAAAATGCAATATTAAATTTAAATTATCCCTTTAAGGAAATTTGAATGCTGAGATCAGCAATTTTACGTTCTGCTTACCAGTCAAACTGTTCAAATTTTTTATCGTGAAACAACAGTGAGGAAAAAAATGAATATTCCTTAGAAATTAAATAATTAGATGCATAATAAACTATCTGGATCGGTTTGGTTTAGAGCCCTACGGTCTACTCTTTTACAACACGAGGGCTAAAGAAACCGGGACCTGCTGTTTAAAGCCGATTACGAACGGCTACGAACAGGCCTGCCATAGTGGGATACGAACCCACGAACATTTAAATCATTGATATAAATGAAGAAATTTTAATATTTTATGAATTATTTTAAGCATGATATTTTTATTCCATGAATAGAGGGCTTTGCAAACATCATTAGAAGGCACTAATGCATATATTAGCATTCGCAAAGAGAAAATGATACTTAAATAGCCTTCCTTTAGCAATAATATATCTGGACAAATCAGATACCTTTCTAGATATTCTCTTAATTTGACATCCATAATATTTTTGCGGTTATATGTGTTTATTTAAATACTAGAGCTTTAAAAACTGATTTAATATATAAATAGTCTTATATCTGCTTAAAGAATAAAAATAAAATGTGAACAGTTTGTAATAGTTTATTGAGGAGGTATAAAAAAAATCATATTTCATGTATATATCGCATATCGTATAATATGTAAGTAACATTGCACACATTAAGAAATTAAGGATAATAAAAACCTAATCATTAATCATAATAAATGTAATCCTAAATTAAACATTACAAATTAAGTTATTTAGAGTCGGTCTCAGCAAAATCGTTTAAAAGCTAACAGCTATTAATCCATGTCGCCAACGAATGGTGGGGCTCAATTCTCCGTTTAAACAGAGATTGATCACGACCAGCGTTAAACGAATTTGGTGAGACCGGCCCTTATTTTGTAAGCATTTTTAAATTAACAAAATCCGATTTAAATCAAAAGAATCCAAATGATGAGATTTTTTTTAAAGTTAAGATTTTACCAAACCTGTTGAAAAGTTCCAATCACGGTGTGGATATTCCTCCAGTAAAAAAAAAGCCGAACGATAGCTGATTGGTTAGGGTTCTAGCCTTCGGTACCGGAGTTCGTGGGTTCGAATCCCACAGAGGCATGGATGTTCGTAGACTTCCGGACTCATTAGCCCTCGTGTGGCAAAAAGTAGACCGTAGCACTCCAAACGAAACCAAACCGGTAAGAAAAGTGGAAATGGAAGCCAATGAAAAATTATTTAAAAATATGAAGCACTTGAAAATATTAATAATTAGTTTAATACTGAAAAATCCAAAAACCTTATTTGTATACAAGTATATGTTTAATAGGATTAAAAAGAAAAAAATAAACATTTTTAACAACTCTTTGTAACGTTATCCTTCCCTTCAAGGCATTCATTAACATATAATGAGCAGAAATGAGTACTAATGGGTCAATTACTGTTTTTTTTTTTTATCAAATTTCAACATATCATTGGTATACATATTTTTACATATGAATAAGAAAAAAATTCTATTAGTAAAAAAAAATATTAAAAAGCTGAAAGTTTCTTTCTTCAATTAATGACTTTTGACAGCACGTGTTTAATTCCTTGTAATTAATCGAGTCTTCCATCTCATTCATTACAGAATAACGAAAAGACATTTGTCTTATTTTCACGCTACCTGCTTCTCGAATATTTTTTTATTCGATATAGAAAGCAAACCTTCCACTTTTACATTTGAGATAAGTTTTATCAAAAATACAGGTGACTTAAAAGTCAGGTAACTTTTTAAACAACGTTTTTACGGCGAATAATTAATGTATGGAAATTAAATAAGCACTAACGCACATGAAGTAACGTCTGGTTTTATTTAAGACAAGGGGGGAAAGGGGAATAATTTATTCCAATTCTGTCCCCAGATGGCGTTTCAAAGACGATGTTCCTCATAATTACGAAGCTAAAAAAAGCTGGTATGGCCATGGAAAACGGCTGGGGAAAATGGACTGAGATTTTAACCGCTGATAGGTACTGCGGCATATTAAGTTACCTAGAGTTTATTATGATAATGCATGTAAAACTATGTTTTAAATACCATATTGAATATATATTTGATTAAGATAAGTTTAGGAGCAACCCATCATGCAAGGCCGTAGCTAGAAATGTTTTTCTGAGAGGAACTACCGAAGATTAAGCTTTTATTTGTGCAAAAACTGATAAATAAAACTACAGATGTTATTTATGTACACTGCTAATTTACTGTATTGCAAGACAATTGATTTTACAGTATTTAATCGCTAGTTCAAGGTTTAGTGATTAAAATTTGAATTTATTCATGAAAACCAATGCATGTGAGCGTGTGTATATATATATATATCGTAATCCAGTGTTAAGGAGAATGGCAAACAGTCTTTCTTGATAATAAGTTTATTAAATCATAGTTCTATTTGGAAGCAACTTGCTCCATTTTCATTTTTTTAGTCGAAGACACGCGTAGAGTGTGTTCACAGTTCCATGTCCACGCACCAACTGCTCTTATCTGTTTGCAAACTAATCAAATACTTCCAAAATACTTCCCCCTGACCGGATTATCCTCAAAGCTTACGCGAGAGTGGGTCTTTTTCATTTATTTTATTATTATAAAAGAGTTCCCTTTTTAAAATCGCTTTTAACTTACGTAATTTCCACCTATCCCTTTTTTAGACCTGACGTGTGTGTGTGTGTGTGTGTGTATATATATATATATATATATATATATATATATATATATGTGTGTGTGTGTGTGTGTGTGTGTGTGTGTGTGTGTGTGTGTATTTTGAGATATAAGTCTTTTGCAGTCGAGGACCTTGTAACTTTGATAGAGTGAGCAATAGCACTCAACAGTTGGCTGACAGATCCCCGAACTGAGATATTTGCTCTTATATATGGTAATAGAATATTCCGAGGAAAACTGTTGCTTTAGAATAATGAACTCTTCAGGAACTTCTATAGCTAAATCGAAATTCTATAATTAAACTGAGGCTTTGCAACGCCCTTATTGAGATTTGAACTGAAAACACCTTGCTTAGAACACATGATCCTTTACCTCTTCGCCACTTAAGCCTGGCCAGATGTTTGTTATAGAGATGATATCCGTTACAGAGTAAATAACTGAAAACTTAAATTGTTGGCAATGTTATATCTTGACTTTTTTCACCTCGCTATAATCTAAATAATTGTATGCTTTAAAATACTAATATCACATTATCTACATAAACTATTTCTTAAACGTATTCGTCTTAAGACACTATATACATACAAAGAACATACTTCAGAATAAATAAAGCTTAAAATTATTACTCCGAAGAAAATAGAAAATTTATGAAAACTATGTATAAAAAAATAAATAAATAATCTAGACGTCTCTAAATCCACAGTTTTCAAACAGAATGTCTCTAGCAAATGCCAGGGTTGCCGAGATTACAATTAAAGTCCAGTGAGAGTAAAATTAACAAAATTTCTTATAAAATAATAAAAGAAAGCAATAAGAAATAAAGAAATATTTATCGAAACATATTAATTGAATTAAAGACGAATAAGCTTTAATTTTGCACTTTTTCTTCTTTGTTTTTCCTTTGTATTCCAACAGATGGTCCTGATCTCATTAGCCCATGTATGGCAAAACACTAGACCGTAGCGCTCCAAAGCAAAACCATAAACCAATTCTTCGCATTTCAACCGCTTTATGAGTAGCTGTGCCTGAAAATTGTTTCGTCCCGACAAGAATACCGCGGCGATAAATGTTTGAGAACCATCGCTCTGAAGTCTTAGTTAAACTATTAGACTTTTATATTCTTATTTTACGTCCTTTTTACACAGCAGCTAGCAAATATTCCACTGCAATTTGAAAAGAAAGAGGTCTAAGTGCTATGTGAAAGAGTTTTTATATGTATAACATGAACACTTTGCGTTCCCTTCTGAAGAAAGAAAAAACACCTTATGGCACTATACTGTAACATAACAAATATTTTTCCTTCCAACATCTGTAGAAAATAGATTACTTTTACGTCCTTGGAGATGTGGTCGAATTTTTACTCTAGTTATTTAGAATCAATATTTATAAACTTTTCGGCTCCTCTATCACCAACAGTCGAATGAATGTCTCTATTCAAAATATTTCATTGCAGATTTTGTTTGGTTCTGTTTATGCAAGAGACTATATAAAAGTCCCAAAACAATTTGAAACATGAGATTATGTGCATGTAATCCAGCTTAGTTTTATATTTATATAGAACATTTTGACTTGCAGCAGATTATTTTTAAATGATTATATTCTTAAGACTAAATCAGAAACAAAATAATTGATTTTGTTTCTGATTTAGTCTTAAGAATATAATCATTTAAATCAAATCTTCTAAATCAAATTTTTTAAATCAAATCTTCTAAATTGTATGCTTCTTGTTTTTTGTATTCTATAGCTAATTTGAATTGAATGTAAACTATCATTGTTAGGAATTACTTTTTTCTTAAGTCAGGATTTCCGGGCCAATTTAGGGTTATCATTTTCTAATACGAATTATAAGATCTACCTTTTAATCATTTCTACTTTATGAGCACCAGGTTTATTGAGAAGAGATTTTCTTTTATCTTAAGACCAGGGATTATGATTACGACTAAGGGACCTATTACTCACAGGGTATGGAGAAAATAATTTTTAATATTTTTATGGATTTTTTTTGTGTATCCCTTATAAAAATAACCTTTGAATCACTATCTTTTTCTTGTGTAGGCGTGACGCACTGTGTTGAATGTTGGCCCATTCAATCGTTGCACTCCTCGGGTTGACGGTTCGATCCCCGATGCTGTCAAATTTTCTCAATGTAAACCTAATTTAATATTTTCTGCTTTTTCTTTTATTATTTTATTATTTCTTATGTTGTCTTATTCACTTTAATGTTTTTTTATTATTTTTTTAAATTTCAATTCTTTGACTTCAACTGATTTATTTCATTTATCACGTAATTTTGTTTGGATGTCCCTGACCACTTATATTTTTATCTTCTATCCTTAATCTTTCTTCTCATTTTTATGCGTTTCTTTCCCCTTTTAGTTGTTTATTGCTCTGTTCGCTTCATTTTTGTGCTCACTATTAGAATTTTCTAATTAAAGTGCGCCGAACGATGGCCGAATGGTTAGGGTGCTGGCCTTCCAAACTGGAGTTCGTGGGTTTGAATCCCACTATAACATGGATGTTAGTAGTCGTTCGGAATCGACTTTAAGCTGTAGGTCCCGGTCTCATTAGCCCTAGTGTTGCAAAAAAGTAGAAGGTAGCACTCCAAACCAAACCAACCCTCTTCTCTCCTAGTAAGTTAAGACAGTTCCATTTTTGAAATACGAACAAAAGCACAGTCCATAGACTTATGTACATCTATACGCTAATCTACTCCTGCTTCGGGATTCAAATTCAGAAACAAAGAAAACAAAAACGTAGCAAAAAGATTATATCGATGACATGAGTATGCGAAGGTTTTTATTTAGTTGTTAGTGCATTTAAGAATGGAAAACAGAAAACATCTCATTCTAAAATTTAATAACATCGATTTGGTGCCCCCTAGATGTTTCGCCTGGGGGCACATGCCTCTCCTTGTCTCCCCTCCAGCTACGCCTCTGCAGTTCCCTACATCAGGGAGTTATAGAGATGTTATTAAAACAGCCTAGACGGGGAATTAGAAAAATTTAGATTTAAGTATTTGCATTTATTGCATGGACTATACTTAAAAATACATTTCGATTAAAATATTTTGTTACTTTCAGCTTAAACTTACATTTAAGCGTCCAATTATATTCGAGTATTCCCATAATCCCTGATGTACATTATTTTCTGATTCAGAATATAAAGTTTTTTTTTTCACGTGATGTATATCGTAAAACTGCTTTAAACCTTTTAAATTATTCTGAGCATAGGGACTATTTTTAAAAAGTAATTACGACATATGTTACGATGGCATTTCAAAATAAATGCTTTGAGGATTTTATATAGAATATATCAAGTAAACTACCATAATAAATTACGAGATTTATATGTAATCTCATTCTGTTCTCTATATTCTTTCTATTTGATTCATTATGTTGTCAATCAGCATTAATGTCTGCAATTTCTCTTAATAGTTTGAAATTTATTCCCTGTCTCAATATATAAATGACTAAGGGTGCAGTCGAGATATGTCACAGGCGACACCGCGTCATAATGACGTCAGAAGTTGTCTTTATGACGTGACAGAGAGGAGAAGTTATTAAACCAAATTCCCCTCTCTGGTAACTTCTGGTGTCATTATGACGTAGAAATCGTCTGCAACATATCTCTATTACTATATGGTAGCCCCTTTATCAGTTTTAGGCTCACTTGCAATAGGGAAATGAGTGACAAAATCGTGCAACGAAATTTTTACTATTACCTTCATGCTATTACACACGTAAAATGACAGAAACTATTAAGATTCTTCTTTTCTATACAAAGTACAGAAGAAAAATATTTGGAGATGCAATAGGACTTGGACCATGTCGAAGCGTGAAGTACAGAGTATATAGAAGCTGGACAAAAATATGGAAACACCTAATAAAAAACATGTCTAATGCCAGGAAAGCCGTTGGAATTCAAAACAAAATACAGTCTTCTCGGAATAGATAAATACATATCCTGTGTGGTTTCAAATGGAATATTATACCATACTCACCACAAAATAGTGGCAAGTTCGAGTAACGATGATTGAGGTGGATAGTGATCACACACCCTTTTAAACCAAAGATGGCTATAAAGACTAAATAATAAAGATATATTGTGACTAGTTCGAGGAAGATGTTACATATCGTCCTCTTGCTCACAAAACTAGTCCTGCAAGATGCGGTCATTGTGAACAGGAGCTCTGTTGTCTTAAAACAGCATAGCACTGAAGAATAAACATTGTCCCATGGAATGGATGGGATTGGAGAAAATGAACACATAATCTTTGCCCAGTAATCTTGGGGGTCCATGAAATACCACGATACGGCTGCCCATAAGCGATTCATCGCCATGTTTTACTCCAGACAGCAAGCAGTCTGCTTTGTAGGGTTCGGACGGCGTTCGCCAAACACTAAACTCTACAAGTAGTAGTAAACAGTGTGGAAGAAGACTCAGATAAAATTCTTTCCAACCAAATTCCAGCTTTCTTTTGAATGGAAATTTTGTCCCTTTTTTATTGAAGCCCACTTCTTTTCGTCAGTGATTGTCAGATAGAAACGTATTATTAATACTCCTTTTCATGGAAGATAGGTACGTTAAGAAAATTTTGTTACAGCAAATATTTTTAACTATACTAAATGAGAGACTTATATTTCTTCTATTTCATATAAATAAAGGTAAAAACCGTTTAAGTATGAATAATCTAGTTTTTGTGGCCCCATGTCTATAAATCACGGTTAATTTAAATCAGGTTAACAAATGAACAGTTCTTCCCTCCCTTTGAATGCTAATTTGTTCGACAAGGTAAATGAATAAAAGATTTTATTTGAATTTGTTTCACCGCTTTTTAAATTCTATCTACGTTTTTGTTTCTTCGGTATTTAAATGCTTTTTAAAAAATTTACGTAAGTGATTATAAGGCTAAAAAAATTTATTGCATTATATTTTACTTCAATAATAGCTTCAAATATTACTTCAGTAATTAAATATAGTTATTATAAGTCAAAATCCATTGTTACCACAGAGCTGTATTGCTAGATTTTTTTTTTCTCTTTGGCAACAACAAACTGATCTTTTCCTTAGTAGATTATTTGAATTCAACAAGCGAAGCTTGCATTGGGAATGATACAAAAAGAGGAGTAATGGATTTCTAGCAATAAAAGTTTCTCGTTGTCTAGATGAACGAAGCAATTACATTTATCTTCTTTTTACACTGCTGGTGTAATGTTTTATTATCCTTGAGCTTTTCATTATTCCTGAAGCGTTTAAACTCAAGTGACATGGGACTTATTTCCAAGGCTGAGATTTTGATCTATAGAGCACAGAATATTTGATAGCCCTTACTTCGTTATTTTGGAATGCGAGAAGCAACTACTCTATTTTAATATTAAAAACATAGATAGAAGCACATGTGTGGGATTCAAATACATATTACTCTTTTAATTTTAATGGTTTTCACCTGAATGAGAAAGTTATTCAGGACAAATGTAAGTTTTCATTTGAACGTAAATGATTTTATTTAATTAAAATAAGGATAATTTTTTCCGTAAGGGAACAAGGGCTCTGAAATCTTGAATTAAAATATTTATCATATAAGGAATTTTAATAGGAGCAACATAAATAATATTACATCAGGGGTGCCCAACCCAAATCGGTTGGTGGACCAAAAAACAATTTACTGAACTGAGGTGGGTCGAACATATAAAAATAAAACAAATAATTCAAAATATTTTATTACCGTGAATTATTCAAAATATGCATTTTTACAGTTCCAGCTGCGACTGTACATAAAAGTTGTGTTATACATATATCATAACTACAACGACAATAAACATTAACTATACTGTATTTATAATCACCCCCAACACCTTACTTTCTTCCCTAATCATGAGGGTTAAAATATTATATTTATACTATAAATATATATTGTAGTTTATTCACAAGCACTCTCACATGTATTATTTTAAAATTGTGAGATTTGTTTTTGTATTTTACTAGAAATTTTGTTAATATCAGCGGATAATGAAGTCGACACGCATCGTAGCTGATTGGTCATGTTTTTATCAAGCAACCCGCTGCCACACTTTGTTTTTACCAGGTTTAATTTGGAAAAACTGATTTGCAGTGATAAGTAGTTCCAAATACTGATATAATGCACCTAGCCAACCGTCTTAAATTTGGAATTTTATCTTCGGCGATATATTTTTGATAATACTCAATCTTATTCCCTTCGTAGAGCTATTTTAGATCAATGTTTTATTGCAATTCTATTAGATATACTCTAGAACACTCAACTTTCAACGTAACCTGTGCAACCCTACTTAAAGACCAAGTTTACGTTGGTTACTATCAAGTCTTAATGTACATATGTGATATTTATTATTACAAACATTAAAAACTAATTCTATGTTTCAACTCTATATAGTCAAAATGACAAAAGCTATATAGACAATTGAAAACTTCAATTGGTCGGCAAAAATTTTTAAATGGGCCGCAGGTTGGGCATGTCTGTATTACATGAATCAAATACCTACCTTGGAAGAAAATCATAACTGAAAAAGTTATAGCTTAGAGGAAAAAGAGTTTCAGTTATTAATCTTAAATAACTGAAACGCGAAAATAAATATTATAAATCTTTATTATAGATTGATAACGTTTCTTTTATTCCAGTACAGCAGGCAATACAGACATTATCCTAACGATTATACAAGTCTGCGAAGCTGCTACCCATTTAGCAACACTGGGAAGCACGTGTAGTTTAAGGTATGCTATGGACACAAGTAACATTACCCCCAGATTGATAACGTTGATACAACCAAAGTTTAATATGATTACTTAAACTAAAAAATTTGAAAGGAACAAAATATCTACTGTTTTTTCTGTTAAATTTTAAAAATCTATTCGAAATACCTTGTGTAAATGTAAATCAGAGGCTAATTTTATTTAGTTCTTTTTCCCCCACAGTTAATATAGGTAAACAAATATAATAGAAGTAAATAAATACATTTTCAGCTTCATTTGTTTAAATTTCTTCCTGGTAATTTTAATTAACTACTTTGAAGAAAATGATTTGAAGTCAAATTGGAATAAAATTATATTTATATTTCAATCTATAAATATTTTAATCAAGTATTTAAGTTCCTTTCAACATGATGTTTATAACTATCTATAGTTTTTATATCATAATAATAGGTACCGTCATATCGAATTTAGGCTCTCAACTCTTCATAACTTCAATTTACGCCTAAAATATTTCTTAAAAAAATGCTAAAGATAAAATACATGTCCTTTAAAAATCATCTCATATTAACCCATTAATGCCTCGTCTCTTTTTAGGAATAATTAAAGTATAGTTTCGAGAATTAAGCTTGTATCGGATTTCTATTTCAGTGAAAATAGAGACCAATCTACCAAATAATCTACCAAATTTCCGAGTATCGTATTTTTTATAATTTTGTCTTTTTGTTAGACATTTTTTGAATTTCCAATCTTTTATATTATACCATTTGAAAAACACTGTTTATTTTGCCAAACGATTTCTGAAGGGGTAGGGCGCTGCTCATCGGTAAAAGAGTTTGAATACTACTGCAGACATGGATATTCGTAGTCATTCAGAATCGGCTTTAAGTTGTAGGTCCCAGCCCAGTATGAACCCTAATGTTTCAAAACATAGGGTTCATATATGCATAGGGTTCAAACATAGTGTTGCAAACATAAGTTTGGGTTTGGTTATATATCATAGCGCTCCAAACCAAACCCAAACCTATTATATTAAAGCTCCTTATAGTACTGTGTTTATATGAAATATCAAATGAGTCTCATCACGAAATTTTTCTTTTTTGATCAGTAGTATTCCAGTATGTTTAAAATGACAGCTGATCACTAATAATAACAGGCTACAATATTCAAAGTCGTTTAAAATTTTTATTTGTTTTACCTTGTACAGTCCATAATAATTTAAGATACTCATTAATGTATATTCGTTATATTAACTCAGGCATTAATGGGTAAAGGGAATTACCTTGAAGACAAACTTAATTACTGGTAATATTTTAGAGAACATGCAACTTTAAATCATGAAAAGACATTAACATTTCTAGTAACGACTCAAACATCCGAACCATTAAAGACATGCTCGAGCTACTTCAACTTTAATCCCAAGGTGTCACTATTTGCACTATCATTATTCGGTTCTTTCCGAAGACCAAAACTGGTCTTTTCAGAAGTTAATTGTTTGTTTAAACTGGCAAGGTGAGAAAATACTATGTAGCCTTATCACGTTCTATATATCAAGAGAGGGCATTTTTTTTCTACTTACGCAAACGGTTGGTAAAAGATAGTCAGCAGTTTCGTAACTTCTACATTCTGTTCACATGTTGCAGGGGAAACCGAAAGATTTTTTTTTAGATTATACTTTTATTACTCGAGTAACCTCATGTTTAAAAAATCACACTTCTTAATTTTGTTAATGCGGGTAATTTTCACCGGCTTACCAAGAATATCCTGTTTGACTTGGTAATGGATTTATTGCATCGTTTTTACTGTTAATTTCATGTTAAAAACCGAACCTTATAAAAATATGACACTTCAATTTTGTTATTGAAGGCAATTTTCGCATGTTTACCAACATTTATAAGATTGACTTTGAAATGTAGGTATAATACTAATTTTATTAAAGTAATCTCGTTTTTAAAGACCATACTTTTTGCTTTATGAAAACAGAACAATTCAATTTTGTAATCACACGCTTACCAAGTATACCCTCAGTGACTTAGTAATGGGGGTATTCTTGGCAAGCCGTTAAAATTGTGCAGTCGATTCCACCCGAATAGGTTATCAGATATTCTGGATACTACGCAATTCTCAAATTTCATTCTTTCCTTACTGCTAGTCGTTGCTGTTTATAGGTATTTCTTTTCCAAAACCCTAGCTCTAATGAAACGTAAAATAGTTTTGTAGATGAAGTTGTATTTTTTATCTGATTTTCTTAGAGAAATGTTATTTATTTTACACGTTTAAACTTATGTAATTTATACGCTATTCGATTGAATTTTTTTTTAAATAAAATGTGTCTTAGACTTCAATGTCTGTACTGTGTTTTTGAAGCCTACACAAAGTGAACGGTATCCAGTAATTAAAACTTTAAATGATGCGTCAATTCAGTGAAGTAGCTAGGTTAAATTTTCATTTTTGTGTTTACCCATATTAATTTTTAAATATCAGAAATATATCTTTTTTAACACATTGTTGACCGGTCACGAGTTAACTCGTTTTTATGACCGAGCGTTGCTGACCGGCCACTAGTAAACTCGTGGTGCTTTTTTTTCGTATCGCTGTTGTTTTCTCTGGCGATCATACAGTGCAAGTGTTGGTCAGTATAACACAAGCTGTTTCTCTCGATTAGACCTGCCAAATATATTGTTGTAAAAAATATTTAATAATTAAAAAAAGTTTTAAAAAACGATGACGCAAAACGTAATGAAGAATCTTTCAATGAATTATACGTGGGTGCTTTATCTGATTGTCCGGGTGATTATGAATCAAATTGTGCTAATAGCCGGTGACATGAGATAAATTTTCAGTAGAATTGCCGGTAAACAATGTGTTAATACATAGTTCATAATACAAATACTTGAGCAATTTTAACAGGATGACAACAGAAAACAATAACCAAGATATGGGGAATAGATACGTGGTGAAATTAAAAAAAAACATTTATTTACAGGCTTAAAATACATATCCTCCACCAAAATTAAAAAATAAATAAATAAATAGTATACTGTTCTAATTGGGGTCTTTTCCTCAAATTAATGTGTTTTTCCTTTAAAAACCTTCGCATTTTTATAAATGATATTAGTGAAGAGAAGATATGAATTTAAAATTAAGGATAAAAATATGAGCATTAATACTAAAAATCTATTTTTTAAAGAACGTGCATTTATTAAAGAAATAAACATAGTAATATATGTTTGAAACCTCGAAACTTCCTCTTTGCTACTGCTTTGCATTTTGAGCCAGATCATCAGATAGATAAATGTCTATGGTCCGGTTTTTTTAAAGGGCCCGGTCAAATTGTTATTTAGAAAAGATTTCTAATAAGATAGTTTACTTTTCAATTCAGTTAAATTCTTTAGCCGTTTTATAGGTAGAACAAATGCTTTGGATAATATTAATTACTGTAAAATAATGAATAATTTCGCTGAATTAAAGACTATAAACCAGAATCTTTAAAGTTTATTCATATTTACATACTTTTGTTAGACATTTAATAAAGTAAATTCGATTGTTGATAAATTTATGAACAATCTGTTCAAACTTTTTAGAAACACTAAAATTTATTGCTACGTATTACATATTTTTAATAATAAAGAATTAAAAATTCTTTTAGCTTTGTTTCATTATTTATCGTTTTATAATTTTATGTGCTCTTTTTCTAGTGGTAGGGGGAGTGGGTCAAGTAAGAAGAAAATATCTACGAACTCAAAGTGGTTTAATCTACATCTACTTGCATTAGTTCATACATTAGTCCGGCCGTGTTTGTAATCATACTTTTTTTTGGTTTGGTTTGGAGCGCTACCGTCTACTGTTTTGTACACGAGGGCTAATGAGACCGGGACCGACTGCTTAAAGCCGATTCCGAACGGCTACGAACATCCATGCCATAGTGGGACTCGAACCCACGAACTCCGGTACCGACGATCAGCGCCCTAACCAATCGGCCAGCGTTCGGCCATTGTAATCATACTAGGAATTCAGATACATGAATACTGGTTTTTCTCTTTCTAGCCTGAAATGTGTGCATACCTTCTGATATCTTACAGTTTTAATGCCAAACACTGCTTTGTCGCTAATTTTTTTTAACAGGGCTGAACCCTATTAGACTGAATACAAGATATTGTCCTTGAACTTTTTGCTATGTGTAGGGAAAAAGCGATAAAAAAGGTGACCTTAACTAGACAATGCCCTTTCCTCTTCTGAATTACAAAAATGTGTTTCTTGTTTTTGTCTGTATAGCCCTCAAAACCATAAATAAATATATACCTCAAATACAGAAAAAAATCTTATAAACGTAAACTCTACACTTTAGCCTTGCATTATACACTGTAATGATTTACATTTCGTGTAAGTATTTTCTTGTACTGTATCGAAGCTATCCTTTGCAATCTCCAACTACCATTTAATTAAAAATAATTAAGTGATTTTATAAAACTATTATGTTTGTCCTAACTCTCTCTAAACTTTGAAATTAACAATTTTATACGGAAACCTTATTCTTCGTATTCAAGCCTGGTGTTTTTAATGGCATTATTTGAACTGCATTTCCAATGGTTTCTGTTATTATTACTGTTATCATCATTTGTTTATTACTTCAGTCTTAATGCTTTGGTGGAATCTGTCATAAAATACAGTCAAAGAGCGACACAAAATTCTTACTGAGTATAAGAGGTCTAAGGTCACATTTGTTGCCTCACGAACTTTTGCAACTGATGATGTGTCTAAAAAGTTAATGATTTCCGAAATAACCATTTCTAAAAGATCTTTACTGAGACATTTTTAAATAGCTTTTCCAATTGAACTCATTGCAAATCTAAAAGAAGTTGCAATATTATTTTTCAGTTCTGAAATATTTCAGGAAATTAAATGTATTAAACCAGAATAAATTTGTAAATGTATTTAACTTTATTTAATTTTTCTTCTTAAAGTTCCAGTATAAAACATTTTTATTTTGGGGACTATCATTTTATTAAAAGATCAATCTGGAGAAATACTTTTAGTTATTTTTTTCTTTTCTAATAGATACCTCTACGCATTTGTATTAGTTAATGTGAACAATGTTAATGTATTAGAGCCAACTAAAAAGCTTTTTTTAATCGTCAGAAATATTAATTATAGAAAAAAAAGAACACTTTACGTATATAGTATAATTTGAGTTTAAACAATATACGATAAAATTTAGTTTATTTTTTTTTTCACTATATATATAAGAGAGTATAAATCTATGTAATGTTCAGCTATTTTTCCGACAATGCTAAAAAATGTGTTGTACTTACACCTCAACAATCACAGTCTGCAAACTAGCATCAGAATCATAACGGATATCCTTACTTAAAATATTTTGTAACTCAAAAAAGTTTTTTCGCTGTCTTGATTTTAAGGTTTCTTAAATTATTCTTTCCACGATTTATCAGATATACATACTATACAATCATATCTTTCATTGAAGCAGAATCAAGTGAACACGCCTTGACAAGCGATGGTTAATTGTGAAACTCTGAACCTGAACCGGTCTGAACTTCCACAAAAATACCGGAAAAAAAAAAAAAAAGAAGAGTAGACGAATGGGTTCACTGAACTGCCTGTCATCCCATTTTACAATTGTCGCCTTGTTTGACACCTAAACTTCAACTACCCTTAGGGTGAATCCCTTTAAGTCTTTTTGACCCGTCAAAATTTGTTTGAGATATGCTTTGGGATACTCGTCTTGTGCAAGCTGATACAAATAGCTTAAAATCTATAACAAATAGATTGATTCCATAAGAAGTGTTAAAAAGGAAAAATATTTTCCCCTATTGTAATCAACTTTGACTGCCAGCTTTTCTACAGTTCATTAGTAGTAACAAATTAAATATAAAACTAAACTAAGAATAAAAGATAATGCGATATAACAATAAAAGGGAAAAATAAATATGCTGATTATTTTTTCCTTTTCCTGCGATAAAGAGGTTAACATATTTCTAAAACATTTATCGATAAATAATACTTCCTACTTAATGTTTCTTGCCATCTAGCGTACTAAGAATAAACCGAAGTAGTAATAGAGTTGGAAGGAAAGCTTTATTCCTCTTCTTTAAGAATGCTGCCTTAGGAAACGATACCCTAACCTATCAACACCTGCTGTTTTGTATCTAGCATTTGCTGTTTCCGTTTCCCTGCCCTAGAGTGATTCCTTGTCTGCTGTAACATCTGTAATGAAATACTATGAATAGTTGCCACTTCTTAGTTTATTCTAGCTTTTAGTAAAATAAAGGGGGAGGGAATTTAATCATCGGTTTAACTTTAAAAAGTATCTAAATATTGATTCAGATGTTTCATATTTTCTTATTCTTTAGTATAATTTAGAAATTCATAAAAAACGAAATGCTGAAACACATTGCAGTAAGAAAAACTGGATTTTTTTTCTCTATCTGTTCAGTAAACCACTTTGAATTTCCTTCATCATTGAATGAAGGATGTTTGTTTTGAATTTCAGAATTTTTATCAATCTGTGAAGAGTTGGGCAGTGGCCAGCTAAAGACTTACCAGAAACCCTTTCCTGCGGATATTTGCTTTTAATGAAATGCTGAGTAGCTTTTCATCAAAATATTTATCTCTATATTCTGTTTCTTTACTGGGACCCCAGGATTCGTATAACACTTTGTGTACAATTAAAGTTCCTCTCGAAAACTCTAGAAACTTTCGAAACTCTAGAAAAATAAAAAATAAAATAAGTTTGGTGGGCCAAGATAAATTTTTCTAAAATTTTAAAAACAATATAGAAGTACCTAATGGTTTAAATACGTTAATGAGATCAATGAAATTGCGATTTAATTTTTAAAAGTTCCTTATACTGAGGTTCGAAATGAGAGGTACTGATTTTAAGGAACGATGCTAAGTGCT
This sequence comes from Pardosa pseudoannulata, assembly GCA_032207245.1. Lineage (NCBI taxonomy): Eukaryota > Metazoa > Arthropoda > Arachnida > Araneae > Lycosidae > Pardosa > Pardosa pseudoannulata. The sequence continues at coordinate 74,677,029 of CM063502.1, read as the reverse complement.
CATCTGTCAGTCTACTTCTGAAATTATTCTTTCTAAGGTTCAAAGTTGAAAACACTTGCTCACATATAAGAAGCAAATATACCGCTGATCTTCAGGGCTCGATATAATAAATTTTGGATATAATATTTAAGCAAAGTAGAAAGGAGATGGATATATAATGTATAAATATATATTTCTTTTAATTTGCCTTGGACCAGCAACTTAAAATTCTATCCGCGGGCCAGATAAAACCTTCCGGCTGGCCAGAGTTGGCCCGCGGGCCGTAGTTTGCCCATCCCTGCTCTAGATATTTTCTTAAATTTAGTTTAACTTATTTAGAGTATAAACGGATACGTTTTCAGATATAAAACGTAATTAGTTCGTGACTTTCAAGATATTTACCATACTACAAGATGCCTATTGTTATTTGTCAGGATGTGTCAAATATTGTGTTGTAGTTATTAGCTCTTGTAAATTTACAGATTTTTCCTGCTCCAGTAATTCGGTAAATGAAAACAAAATACTGGTTTTCAGGTAATCTATTTAAATGAAAATTAGGATAGAAAGGAAGTAGCAGGTGGTAAATACAAATAACTTTTGGTTTGTACACTTTTAATTCAATGAAAATATACTGATCTGTTATTAATGTAAAATGTAAACATTGAAGTCGACAAAATATTCAATAATAAAATTAATTTATTTTCTAATCAATTTATTAAAATATTTAAGAAAGAATAAAATAAGCTATAATTGAAACATAAGCATACAAAAAATCTAGACATAATATACAACTTTTAAGCTTACCATTTTTTAAGTGTGTCAGTAAAAATATTGCCTACAGTTTTATCCCCTAATGAAGATCTGATTTTGGTTAAAAACTATTTAGCTACTGAAAATTATCTCTTTAGTTCCCACTTTCGTCATTGGTTGGTTTTATAGGGTACGAGTATTTTACATAAACACTTAGAATACAAGTTTTTTTAGTTGGGAAATACCGGTAAAAAAAAAGCTTTAATTTACCGATAAATGCTTACAGTTTATTTTTCAATTTACCTGTAAACCGGTATTACACGGTAAGTCAGTAAAGTTTAGTGTTTCTACCACTTCTGATCCACTCGCTATTCCAATATTAACTTCATTTCTTTTCTCTTTTCCTCAAATAATTTTTTACAAAATTATAAAATCATTATAGTTACAAAATCATTTTCTAATCAATTTATTCAAATATCTATGAAAGATTAAAATACACTATGATTGAAACCTAAGCATGCAAAAAATATAAATGTAACATACAATTTTTAAACTTACCATTTTTTTATTAAAGTGTTCGTAAAAGAATTAATTAAAATTTTAAAACTTAAAGTTAAGCAACTTAAAGTTTCAATTTTTATATAATTATTCAAAACATATCTAATCGAGATCTGTTTCAAAATATTCCGTGAAAGATTCTCAAACAAGATTTATCATCTGAAACTTTTCAATAAAGTGTTCAAATTTTTGTGCTGAATATTTCTACAAAAATATTTTATTCTGCCCATCAAAATAATTTAATAAAACAATTTATTAAAGTTAAAAAAACAAGAACTACTCGAACTTCCTTTTTTTTAAAGTTAATTTAATTGTAATTTAAAATCAGATTAGATCTATCGTTTGCACAACACTCAAAATTTTAGGAAGTGAAACTAATTCTTCTTACATTAATACAAAAGGAACTGCTTGAACGAGAGTGTCATTATTCTTAATTATAAACTAAGAGCAAAATTAGAACATCATGTCTTCATATTTCTAAACCGTTTCGTGAAATGATTTTAACGATAGAATGGTCTGTTTAAGCAGTGACTTACATGAAATGTTAAAGGATTGTATTACATCTTTCTGATGTCTTTATATAATGTCATGATTATTTTACATTAGATTAAATTAAAAATTGTACATCAAATTTTGATATATTAAGCGCCATATATTTATATTGCAGATAATCGCCGATTAGCTCTAATCAAACATGAGATTTTTTAGATCTAAACGTAACATACAATTTTTAAACTTACCATTTTTTTAAGTGTGTCAGTAAAAATATTGCCTACAGTTTTATCACCTAATGAAGACCTGATTTTGGTTAAAAACTATTTAGCTACTGAAAATTATCTCTCGAGTTCCCACACTCGTCATTGGTTGGTTTTATAGGGTACGAGTATTTTACATAAACACTTAGAATACAAGTTCATATAACACATACACAAGTTCATATAAAATACAAAACCATTATTATTGCACTTATTACTAATATTATTTTATTTAGCTTATATAATTGTAGCTTTCACTAGCATAACATTTTGTTTTGGAAAATGTAGTTGTCTCAAAATAATATTCTGCTTTATTGCCATGTTATAGTTTTTCTGATGGAGATGGCACTGTAGCGTCTGATGCTTAGTTTTTAGAATTCTTGTTTACTTTTTATGCCAGTGTCTCAGTAACAGGTTTCTTTTTCTGATAAGAGGGTTCTAGTCAGTGGCATACGCAGAAATTTTTCAATAGTATCCCTCTTGAAATAATCATAATTCTAAAAAATAATAGCCCGCATAATTTCCACTAAAATATTTATTTTTGCCATTTTGTCTAAGCTCAAGGGGGGTGCTTAAACATCTAACCCCCTCCCCTTGCGTACGCCCCTGGTCCTAATTAATATGAATCTCCACATATCATTGAACATCATAGGCGAAATCATGTTTCGAACAAGGATTGTGGATTCCCAATAGGAATATAATAGCCCTTCGTTCGAAGAATGTTTTAGAAAACCTTATGTATCTTAAACAATTTCTACGTGATAAAGTGATTCGTTAACAAACTAACTGAATTTGATAAAGCCCTAATTTTGCAGAAGATTCTTAGAGAAAATAACCTCAAGACTGGCTCTACAAAAATGTATAACGCCATTCCTCTTCCCCTAACTAAAAAGTTATTAAATGATATAAACTGTTGATAGGTAAAATCCTATAAACTAGCATACTTCTTTCGAGATCAAACTCAAATAATTCTTTCAAAAAAAAATTTAATTATGAAATATACTAAAAAACAAAAAGAATCACTAATCTTTCATATTCCTAGCATCTTAAAATACTGTGAAATCAATCACATAAAATTGACTGAGACTTTTTGAGAATCATATATAATACATAGGTATCGTATTTTTGGTTACTTAACTTAATATACTACTTTTTACGTTTGTTTTCGTAATAATTATAAATGTTTTTAGTTTTTAGACTTAATCAGTGTAAACACGAACTTGTCAGTAAAAATATTGCCTACAGTTTTATCACCTAATGAAGACCTGATTTTGGTTAAAAACTATTTAGCTACTGAAAATTATCTCTCGAGTTCCCACACTCGTCATTGGTTGGTTTTATAGGGTACGAGTATTTTACATAAACACTTAGAATACAAGTTCATATAACACATACACAAGTTCATATAAAATATAAAACTATTATTATTGCACTTATTACTAATATTATTTTCTTTAGCTTATATAATTGTAGCTTTCACTAGCATAACATTTTGTTTTGAAAAATGTAGTTGACTCAAAATAATATTCTGCGTTATTGCCATGTTATAGTTTTTCTGATGTAGATGGCACTGTAGGGTCTGATGCTTAGTTTTTAGAATTCTTGTTTACTTTTTATGACAGTGTCTCAGTAACAGGTTTTTTTTTCTGATAAGAAGGTTCTAGTCAGTGGCATACGCAGAAATTTTTCAAGAGTATCCCTCTTGAAATAATCATAATTCTAAAAAATAATAGCCCGCATAATTTCCACTAAAATATTTATTTTTGCCATTTTGTCTAAGCTCAAGGGGGGTGCTTCTAACCCCCCCCTTGCGTACGCCCCTGGTCCTAATTAATATGAATCTCCACATATCATTGAACATCATAGGCGAAATCATGTTTCGAACAAGGATTGTGGATTCCCAATAGGAATATAATAGCCCTTCGTTCGAAGAATGTTTTAGAAAACCTTATGTATCTTAAACAATTTCTACGTGATAAAGTGATTCGTTAACAAACTAACTGAATTTGATAAAGCCCTAATTTTGCAGAAGATTCTTAGAGAAAATAACCTCAAGACTGGCTCTACAAAAATGTATAACGCCATTCCTCTTCCCCTAACTAAAAAGTTATTAAATGATATAAACTGTTGATAGGTAAAATCCTATAAACTAGCATACTTCTTTCGAGATCAAACTCAAATAATTCTTTCAAAAAAAAATTTAATTATGAAATATACTAAAAAACAAAAAGAATCACTAATCTTTCATATTCCTAGCATCTTAAAATACTGTGAAATCAATCACATAAAATTGACTGAGACTTTTTGAGAATCATATATAATACATAGGTATCGTATTTTTGGTTACTTAACTTAATATACTACTTTTTACGTTTGTTTTCGTAATAATTATAAATGTTTTTAGTTTTTAGACTTAATCAGTGTAAACACGAACTGCACGTCTTTCTATAAAGTTAAAAGTTGAAATGTATAAACTCAAACAAAATTCTGACAGAAATAGCATTTGTTTAACCCCTTGACTTATTAGTAAAACTGAATCTGATTTGTCCGAAAAATATTATTTAGTTCTGGCTCATCTGAACAAATTTGGGTAATTTGAGAAAGGTAACATTTTATTTTGATATTTGCATTTCTGTGTAGGTTTGATTTGGGAGTGTTACGGTCTACTTTTTGCTACAAGAGGGATAATGAGACCGGGACCCACTGCTTAAAGTTGATTCCGAAAGGCTACGAACATCCATACCACAGTGGGATTCGAACCCACGAACTCTGGTTCCGAAGGCCAGCACATTAACCATTCGGACATCGTTCGGCACATTTCTGTGTAACATTTGTTGAGGTTTATATATGATGCTTATGTACAATAATTAAGTAACAGTATAAAATTATGATTTAATATAATGCCGCACGACGTCTGTCGGAGGCACCTATCGACGTTTCGGAGACGTCAAAATCTACCTTGGCACATGAAAAGACTGACGTCTCCTAAACGTCATTGTATGTCAAGGGGTTAAAACCCTAAAATAAACTGGAAAACGAAAAGAAAAAAAAAGGAATAACCCTCCAAATCCCCAGGATCGTAAAATATTGTGAAATCAATCTCACAAAATTGATGCCGAGATTTTCCGTTCTCCCGTGAATCATTTGTAATATATAGGTATATATATTTTTGGTTTTATAATTAAATGTACTGCTTTTTTTACTGTTGTTTTCTTTAGAACTAAAAAATAAAAATATTTTTAGCTTTTAAACTAAACAGTATAAACACAAACTGTTCGTTTTTAGACAAAGTAAATATAATCAATGTGTCAATTTCAGGCGCAATGTCGCCCTTAACCTTTAATTTGACAAGATTTTTTTTTTCAAATATATTTTAAATTTCTGTTATTTTCCCATGTCCGTATCGATATTAGGATCTCTGTAAAATAAACGATATATATCATTTTCCATTTTTGAGATAATGAATGTCCGCTGTGGCGAACACTGACAATTATGTTATATAGTAGTTATAAATATACATGTCCGGTGTAGCGGCCGGACTTCTCGAAATTAAGGGTTAAATTTTCACGTCCCAGATATATCTTGTTGTCCGCCCCTGAAAAGCAGGCCCTGATCACTCTTTTCACAAACAGTATTAAGATAACGGAAGTAGTCTTATTGTAAAGATTTTTATTGTTAACTAATCTTGAGATTTCGTAGAATTTTTGTAGAAATCAAAAAAGTAATTTGATCTGCTTTAAAATAGCTGTTCATAGACTAGGTTCTTTTTGTCTCAGTTTAATTCTTTTGTCCCATATAAAAGTCAGAAGTAAGATATAGATTCCAGAAAATTTTACTTTAAAACCTATTTCATATCTCTTATTTCCATTCGTGTTTCCTTTTTTATATATATCAGTCTGTTTCTACAGAAGGATATACTTACGAATATGGATGCAAGAATCAAGAACTCTAGGGAACCTAAGAATACTCCCAGTCGGGCCTATCTAGGAAATATGTTGAACAATACTTTCATAATTTATTTGAAGAACTACTTAAAGACGTTTGGGGATATTCCGGAAAGCTTAAAAAATTTACTTATTTTTGAGAAGTATATTATTCAAGGAGATTGTGTTTCCTTTTGAAAAGTTTGTTTTGCCTGCTTAATATTATAAGCTACAGTGCATTACTGACATTTTGATGCATTTTAACCCTTTGTATTTCTACAACTCTGAATAAAAAGAATATTTTTCTCGTATGCTAGAATACATTTGAAACATCTAAACATCATTTTGAAAATTTTAAGTAATAAAATTTTAACTTTATTGCAAAAAAGGTACATTTTTTACATACAAAATGTACATATTTCATATGAATGTTCTAAATTATTTTCCACAACTATCATCTTTACTTAAAGAGTTTACAATAATCTTTGTGAGAACTCTTCTTTTGAAGTCTTCACTTTCTTCTTTTTTAACGAAAAAATCTAAAGTTTATTTCAAAAGTAATCATATCTATCTGATCAAAAGATGAATGGAGCTTGCAAAAATAGCGATACGTTAGTGCCGTAATTTCAGGTAGATAAGCAGCACTGGTGTATACGTGGCAACACTGGTAGCTAAATAAAATGCATGTTTATAGAGGTGTGGACTTTTACCCCAGATAGGATATGTATATATTAAAGTCAAGCCCTAATGAAACGACACATTTGGAAGCAGGTAAATAGCAAGGTTTATCTTCATTGAACATATAGTGTACATTTTAGAAATAATTACGAAAAATCGAAAAAATAAATTAAATTTTACAATTATAAAAAAAACCAAAAAATATCACAATATATTTAATTAGATTAAAACACTAAAAATACAACTTTTAATTTTATAAAACAGCTAAAATATTCATATACTAATTTAATTTTACGTGTAAATAAATAATTTTTAAAAAATTTATAAAAAAAATGCAAATTTAATGGTCGATTGTCAATTTTAGGCATTTATAACCTTATTAAATTTTACAATCTTTAAAAATAATTATTTTCATAAATTACAAAAAAATTTTTGCATAAAAAATCAAAAATTCTTTTTTTTAAAACAGTATAAACCAAAATTAAATAATTTTAATTTAAAAAACATTATAGTGAATTTTCAATTAAATAAATAGCATAAAAATACTATATGTATAAATAACAATAAAATTTTATGAATTTTTAAATTACTTAAAATAAAATAACAACGTATTCAGAAAATTGATATAAATTTTCCAAATGGAAATAATAAATTATAAAATTCAATTCCCCCAGGAAATATATTAAAGTAAAGCCCTTGAGAACACTGGAAAGGTAAAACAAGATATCTTCATTACATATGTACAAAATAATACTGCGTTAAATCCAACTCGTAATGCAAGGAAATTAAATTGCTCACAATAGAATATCGCCAAAAGGCAGACCAACAGATATCCACTGCAATCCTCAGTTATCCCCAAGTGGCAAACACTCGCTAAATACAGACTTTGCACGAACCACTTAATTTTCTGTACGTAAAACAGCTGCGAACAATTCAGTCTCTACTAATTGCACGTGTGTCTTGGATATACTAGTTACGGTTTACGTTAACCTTAGCATTTTGTAAAAAAACTTGTTAGCTTCTTCAAAATAATGCAAATTTAATGGTCGATTATTGTCAATCGACCATTAGGCAGACCTTACAGGTTTAACGTATATGCTGCATACAATCGGCTTTAAGCGGTAGGTCCAGGTCTCATAAGCCTTCGTATTGCAAAAATTTGGCCGCTGTGCTCATAACCAAATCAAACTCATTCTTTTTGTTCAGACTTCAACAGTAGATGAATCTCTCGTGAATTTTACATTCTCAGTGTAAAATATAGTGGTATCAAGCCTCCCTACACCATCGCCTAAGTCGGCTCTAGCGTATTAGCATAAACATACTGCCCGATGATATCGTTGTAACATCACGGGATCCTCGGGTAGCGTGTGGGTGTCGAATTGGTTATGACACTACGTACAGCTTAGAAACAATAACAACGTTTATTCTTGATTAAAATGGAGCATGTATAAATTTTCCAAATGGAAATCCCAGGGCTCAGGAGGACTGGTGCGGACCTAAAAGTCCCAGGTTCAAGGCGAACCTAAAGAAACAATGCCGACAGGTGCCGACAGATATCGTTGTACAGAGGTACAACTGGGGCTCCTTGAGTCCCCCACTAGAGAAAAGTTGTAAAAAAACCGCCACAAGTCGAACCTCTGTCCGTTCTCCTCCTGGGGACTCTGGAGAAAAGCTCGCGCCTCCTGACATCACCTTTCACCTCTTCCCATTGGCTTTTTCTTTCCGCGTTGCTGTCCCGGTAGCCTCTGATTGGCTTCTTCAGTAGCGCCTCACTGTCTGACATTTCGTTGTCCTTCGGATTCACCTCGGACATATCAAGGTGTGGTCGAAGCGACAACTCTTTGTAGTGTCAAAAACCCAGACAGAGTGTCGCTCTGCCCTGGACTTTAACAAAACCCCTTTGTGAAGCCAATGGGGTGTAGCGACGTCACACCGTACGGCACGATACATCGGACAAACTGTATGGCCCACTAAGAAAAAAATAGCGTAGAACGTGTAATAGAAACATGGGAAAAGTATTTAGTTAAAGTATTTCTAGACTGGTGACAGGAAAAAATAAAATTCCTTCAGATGCGCAGCAGGTGTGAAATTACAACTTTTTTAAAGACTTATAAGCCGAGACTAATCTAACCGAAATTTCGAGTTCGATGAACAAATAGCATTAACTGCAATTTTGCAGGAGAGCAACATTCAACAAGATCATTTTGTAAAGTTCGTTGTACAAATGAACTTAATTTTTCGGTATGTTGCAGATTTACAATACAGTGATGCAAAGGGTTAACGTCGATTTGAAAGATAGGGGGAAAATAGAGAATGATAGAGAAATTTTAAAAATTAATTTTAAAGACACCAAATTAAAAATCATGGGTTTAATTTATTTTCTTTATACACTTAAAGTTTATGTCTTTCAAAATGATTCAGTAATGTCGAAAAGTTCTTATTATATTTGAAAACTATGATCTTAGAGGAAATAAATATAAGGATAAGTGGAATATGAAACTATATGTATTTTATTGATACTTAAAAAGTTAATCAGTAATTAATTCCAATATTAGTAAAGGCACTTGCCTTTATCAACGTTGGATACTGCAGAGCCACATATTTTCTCAATCATTTTATTATGGAAGAAACATACAGGCGGCCAATATTATTATCCCTATGAGGGGTCAGCGCACATGCATTCAAGCTTTACTCCAGGGGTGGCCAAACTTTTGGAATCCGTGGTCTACTCCACATTTAAAAATCGAAGGCTGTCTACCAATGGCACAGCTAAATTAACGTAACGTACATGTTTACATATTTATTTTCAGTAACAAGAAAAAAATGATAAATTATCTAATTTTCCTAAAAAACTTAATATTTACAAAATAAAAATTTACTGACGAAAATAATCAAAGTATTCATATATCAAAAATTGACCATCCTATTCAGTTCGTTTAGTTGAAATTTGACAGTGTATATCTGCGACAAGCTTATGTTAAGCGACAAGTTTAGGTTGCTACTACAAAGCTCCAAAAAGCTTGGAAAGCTTAAAGTCGCCAAAAGTCTCCAGCAACTTCAGACATCGCCCGAAAAGTCGTCCAGTTTGGCGACAAAAACCGCGATGTGTATAGTATACCGAATCAGTACCATCTAATCAATAAATGGTACTGATTCGATTATATTTTAATCTAAGCATACCACTTTGTCAAGTTGTTTCTATTTAATTCTCCACTGTAAAACGGCAAATTCATTGTATTATTTTGCACAGATTTAGGTTTTAGAGCGTAAACTGTAGTAAATATTTATTTTAAATAATTCATTAATTCTATGTCATAAATCATAAATTAAATTGTTAATATCCGAGGTCATCATCGGGATGGTCTCGCGGACTACCTAAAATGTCTTCGCAGTCGACTCTTGGCCACCCCTGCTTTACTCGAAAATCGAATCCAAGCCCATTAGGGGGGAGCACGATAAGCTACCACTACACATTCTTTGTGGCATGTCAGTAATTAAACTATTACCATGTTGTTTTCCCCAATATCCTTTGGAGACATTTGAAATGTAAACAATTTTAATATTCCTGCTGGTGCCATACCAAATATAGTCGAAAACTTAACTAGCATTTAAACAAGGTAGATAATTTTGTTGTTGATAAAGTAAATTTTCAGACTTTGCTGTTTGATTTGACAGTTTGTTAGAAATTCTTCATCCAATACGGGAAGACAATAAAAGGAAAGAACTTTCATTTAAAGGTTGCAAACTACCTTTTTTTTATATGGTGAAAATTAGTGAAATAAAGACTACGTTTAGCTGCAAGGGCATCTCCCCTCTTCTCCAAAATAGAAGTACTTAAAAAGAAATAAACAATCTGCTATGTTATGTCATTAGCGGCATCACTCTTAAGATCAATCAGCTTAGTGTACGTCATCAGACTATTTGTGCTTTTTCAGATCGAGAATGATGCGACGTTTGCTTGTTTCTATATTTGTTACTCCTCGGAAGATAGTAACTCTAATACGTTAACTCAAATGTAAATAAAAACGGCTCTAGATAACAAAAATAACTATGGTCTAAAAGCATACAACTCAATTATCACTAACATGAGACATAAACTCAGACATTAAATTTAGCAAACATAAGTATAAGGAAATGAAACAATACTTAATTAACAACAAAACTTAAATCAACTTAAAAACAACGAACCAGCCATGAGACAAAAGTAATACTACCTCCACGATAGACAAACGAACAAGCCACCCACTCAGCTAAGCAAACAAAACACTGTATTTAAACAAACTAGGAATGTCCCGGAATGACGCTTCGGGGAAGAGATACTGCAAGAGATAAGATTTAACCATGGGGTCTAACAATATTTAATTAACTTGTTAAATGTAATTTTAGTAGTAGATGTGTCCTTCCTGACTAAAAGCAGTTATACGGTATAGGACAAATTTTGACAGTTTTGAAAATAATCCCCGTTGAACTGAGTCAAATGAAAAATAAAGAAACACAACATAAGAGAGGGTAGACATAAAAATTTTTGAATTTAAAACAAGCTATAGAATTGTCAGATTTACGATGTTAAAATGCCAGAGTAAAAGCTTCCGAACCTTTCTTATAATGTGTATTAAAACGGTGGAAACATGACTCGGACAGGAAATATATGATTTAATTTTTCTTTTCGTTCTGGAAACAGAGCTGTAGAAAAATTCAAGCTTCAGAAGCATGCTTGGAGGAATTTATACGTAGCACTTCTAAGCAAGAAGAATTCTTAAAATAAATATGTCGAGTTCTTATCAGCAGGAAATGTGTAAGGATAATGCTTCCGAGCTCTGTTTGATATATAGATATATGATGTATGTGGAAACACTGCTGTCCCTAAAATACCCCCAGAAATAACTGCATCTAACTGAATTTAAATTTTTTTCTATTTGCTGTTGTTACGAGAGATGAGTTTCAACGTTTTAGACTCCGAATTCCGAGTACAAGAATTCATAACCCTAATGACAACTTAATCTAATACTGCTCGAGTTTTTGGAAAGTTTCAGGGGGTGGCATATTATTTAAAATTATTTTTCATATACGAGCCAGTGGCTTAACTAATGTGAGTGTCGCCTTATTCCAGTGCCAAAAAATATAGGGGAGGAGAATTAAGCGCACTCTTAACTCATCCATCTTCATCGTTTGTTTTATTCTATAAAGCAAAACCGAAAACAACAAAGCAGATTTGCAGCAGAGTTCTCTGATAAATGATAAAGCAGAATTACAATTTAAATCTAATGATGCAAAAATACTAACTTTTGTTTGAAAAACATAAGTAATTCTAAACTGAAATGTAATTTTAGAGATTAAAGATGTGCTGATATACAGATATATAAACATCTCCTCCATAAATGTAATTGGTTTGGGTTAGTTTAAAGAGCTACGGTGCTGATTTCCTACATGAGGACTAATGAGACCGGGACCTACTGCCATAGAGAGATTTCGACATCCATCAAAGTGATTCTAACCAGTAAACTACAAAACCGATAAGCAGTGGCCTACCAAATCGGTTTTCTTTCGCAGAACCAAGGCCGTATCCAGAAACTGCGTGATTTTCACCTGAATGTTTGAATCATCCCGTCCAACGGTTTCCCTGTTTGGAATCCTCGCCACTTTGGACCTAGTTTGAGATGTTGGAAGCCAAATGTCTAAGAGGAAAGGGATTCCTCATTTTCAGGTAGCTTGCTCAGGTACACCCAGTTTTTGAGTGAGTTCTTTCGGTCTTGACCTACTTATGGGTGACTGGCATAATATTGCGTTCAATAGGAAGGGTGGTGAATCAAGACCCCTAGGGAAACTGCACGCCTCGACTAGCTTCAGTTCAGGCATGCAGGTGTGGCTGACGAGGTTCATTCTGTACAAGAAGTGTCACCTCCTGTTGTTCTGCAATTAGGAGCCTATAATGAATTCACTGACAGGCCTATAAACTTTTCAGAACATTTAGTATTTTCCCAACAGTTAAGGACTTTAAGAATTACGAATTATTCTTGTGAAAACCCTCACGTACATCCTACGGGTTATCGATCGCTATCTGGGGACCCCACATCTTAGATGTTCAAATCGCCTAACGAAAGATTCGAATGTCAACAGTTATATAACTTGTGAATTTTATTATTTTAAGCTGCATAATGTAGGAATAATTGTATTTTTACCTGTATCGATTAAGAACATTTTGCTTCTTAAAAGAGTTTTAAGAAGAGTGAGCCTATTATACTGTTTAGTTCTGTAGTCTGCTAACAGATGATGCCGGAAGTAAGTTACACTATGCGAGTTGACTGTAGTCGACATTTTGTGTTTGTTGTATCCATGTGGCAAGGCTGTCAGTTTTATAGTTCAACAAAGTGTTTTGTCTTCCTATTCGTATTGGCTGCCCTATTACTCGGTACCAGAAACTGAATGGGCAAGATATTGGTTGCTTATTGGCTATGGTAAACATGAAAATGAACGGAAAGGGTATTGAGGTAGATAGTAACATTAGGAAAAATCGCTTTATTTTCCAGCCGCTAAATTTTGTATTGTAAAATCAAAGGAGTGGACAGTTAGTTGCGCAACCAGAATTTCTGTCATTGGGCAATTAATATCCAAAATATACTTTTGAGAAACATCCAGCTTGCCGGATTCATGTGTTTTAAAGATCTTTGTATTTAAATCTAGAAAAACACTTCCCTTATTCAAATTTTTCCTAGACAAAACATTCTAAGGTCTCTTTCCGACAGTTGCAAAGTTTTAAGAATCATGTTCATAAAAATCATTCGATAAAGCGGAGCTACACTTACCAATTAATTATTTTTTACTCCACAATATTTGCTTAAAAATGTTGTTCACTATGATATGTTAAAGGTAAAATACTGTATAGAACATCATAGTTAAGACATTCCTTAATTTCCTTTAGTTCTTTGAGAAAAAAAATTATTATACCTAAAAAAGACCCCTTATTTGTAAACAACTGCCAGAAATATAATCGGCTATTGGTATTTTCAAACAATAAGTTAGCTCTTCACACACACCTAGAAGTTTATACGAGCAGGAGTTTATCGGACCTAATTTTTTAATTAATTGCTCGTTAACTCATTACAAATCATACAAAAAATAAATCAGACTTCCCATTTAAATAACTTTGTGTGTAAAATAAGTTTAATTTAAAGTTTAGATGTAATTTCAATTGTGTTTTTATACACCAAATATTATTAACTAACTTTTGATATCCTAACAACTTTTTGAAAATTTTTTATTCATACATTTTTTCATCAACTTTTTCATATATTTAAAATCAGCAATTTTTATATCCAAAAAATGCTGAAATTATATATATATATATATATATATATATATATATATATATATATATATATATATGTGTGTGTGTGTGTGTGTGTGTGTGTGTGTGTGTAAGGAAAATTCTCGGGAGTTTTCAAATCTGAAGTCCCTAGCGGACAATTTAGGAAATTTCCAAACAAAAAGGAGATGCACTCTGTCGGAGGCAGATTTTTCTAGAGATTTTCCCACAGATGTTGACCAGGTGTTAAGGGCATTTTTACATATAACTTCATGCTAGCTGACCCCTCAGTTTGTCCTGTCCCTATGATGAAGTGGGAACCCGTCCTCCAACGTTATCTTAATAAAGGTCTTTAGCTAAAACGGTGTCATTTTTATGGCCATGACTGCAACCACCCATCGAGAAGTCCGTCTTATTACACACACACACACACACACACACACACACACACACACACACACACATATATATATATATATATATATATATATATATATATATATATATATATATATATATATATATATATATATATATATATATATATATAGAGAGAGAGAGAGAGAGAGAGAGAGAGAGAATTTTTGGTAAATTACATTTGGTTAAAATTTGGTAATTTTGAGTAAATGAAGATTAAATATCTGCTGTTGAAAGAGCATTCCAATTCTAAGACATTACTTTCCTCCGACAGATCAAATCGAAATATTTTATTATCATATATGTATTCAACACTAATTTCAAAACAATTTATCCATATTCTAAGAGAATGGATTTTACATAATGGTTTAACCGTTTTGACAAAAAGCTGATGTCTTTCGTTGAATTTGTTTAGGGCAATCTATGCGGCAAAATTGACTTTAAGATATTTTCTAAAATTTTTCGGATTTCGATTCATCTATAAAATTAGTTAGTCTTTTTACATTCATTTTCAGAGAAAACAGTTTATTTTTATTTTCCGATCTCTTGATAAGATCTATTTTTTACTACCTCGACAGCTAGTTCTTTAAAAAAAGAATGCTGAGTCATGGTTATATGTTCTGCATTGTCTTATCTTTCAATTCATCAATAACAATAATAAAAATTATAATAATAATGTATTTTAAATATCCCCCTCTAAATATTTAGATGTATATATTTGTAATATATTAAAAAAATATCCTAAAAATAACGTAGTTTCACCAGTTTTGATTCGACTTCGATAAAAAATAGCCTCTGGAGCATGATTATTTCTTTTTTCCATGACTAGAAGCCAAATAATAGGGCGCTGCAGTTCCGTACCGAAATTCACGTTCAAATCCCGCTATTGGCATGGGTGCTCGTAGTCGTTTGAAATCGGCGTTAAGCAGTAGGTTTTGGTTTCATTAGCTCTCGTGTAGCAAAAAAGTAGACTGTAGCACTCCAAACCCATGACTAAAAAATCCTTTACTCACATTTTCTACCCCTTGTCCCCCTAGTTTTCCCAAGGAATTAGATGTTGTAAAAATAATGTTACATTGGCCTAGTGTTTGAGAAAGAAGAAAATAAAACTCATTAAAAAAACTCGTGGACAAATATGTCTTGATTAAATAATTTTATACAATTAAATTCCTAAGGAATACAACTGGAATCAACTTATCATTTGTAGATAACGAAGACTGCTCTCGAGTCGGCGTCGGCCCCCTAAAAAACAATATGACGATGATTTTCCTCTTTCTCGAGTAGCTCCAAAAAAATGTCTATCCCGCAAGCCGCGGATGCCAGCAACGTTCACCTTCTACTCTCCTCTGGTCACAACCTTGTTCTCTAAAAAAATCCGACTGCCCCGTGGAGAAAAAAAGGGGTCCCCTCCAGAACGGCGGGAGGTCAGAATCCCCCAAACCAACGGACCATTCTGTTGGTTGGGAGAAGTTCGAAGTTTCTTTCTAGTTCAGACCGGTCCTGTACTGTATGTCATTGACGAAAGCTCACGGGAAGAGGTAAAAAAAAAAAAAAGCTGAACCAAATGTAACTTATTGTTACATTTGGTCTAACAAAATCTAGACACGCCAATCAAAAGTTCATCGATATATACATATAAAAACATGCAAACCTGTTTTTATGCTGCTTATTATTGCTTGGTCTTCATGTGAAAATTTTTATGTGCGACATATAAAAAAAATATTCCAACAAATGCATACCATAAATAAAAATGAATTTTAAATAATTCCAATTCAGAGAGGACTTTAAAACTCCAGAATGAGCTTAGATCTTGTCTGTTTACCGCGACATAAATAAGAAGCTAACCAATAAATAGTTGTCCCAAAAACTGCTGACTGACTATACTGTACACAAAAATTACTGAACGAATGCGAAGTATCAACTTGGAGTAACGAGAAGCTTACCTTACATTCTTGTTCTTAAATTTTTTGGTAGTTATCCTAAATTCAATTTCATGTTTTTCAACACTTGTACTTTAATTTTTTTCTCATTCTTTACTTACTTATTTGTTATTTTTAATTATTTAATCTCATTTACTCATATATTATTGCATTCACCCTTATCATAATTAACTGCATTTATCAACATTTATTACTTCTTTTATTTTTTACCCTTTTTTATTATTTTTTATTATTATCTGTTTTGCTATTTTTTAAATATACATTCACTTTAATTATTCATTTTTTTATTTTATGTTTTACTGGCATCTTGAGTACCTATAATATCATTATGAACCCAGGGTCTGATTATCGCACGGGCACTTGGGGCACGTGCCCTGGGCACGAAAATTTAGTCGAGTGCTTGAAACACATATTAAGTGGGGAAAAATTGCAAACTTAAGCTACCATCGTTACGTTTTAATAAATTATTATACGAGGTAATTGTGTTTGTCATGAACTGTATTGTTTTCTATTTACTTTAATTTTACTGTTATTTACCTGATAATTAATTCCCCCAATAAACCTGGTGCTCTTTTTATCCCATGGTTTATTGCATATTTATAAAACAGATTATTAGCAACATACCACTATAAACCATTAAATCGTCTCATCAATTTTAATTATTTTTAATTCTTTTATTATTTATTTTCTGCACCACAGAGCTTGTGAGTGTGACAAAGTAAAAATTAAAAAAGGGGGTCACTCTAGGTCTTTAAAAGTCTTTAATTTTTAGCATGGCTAAACAGAGATAATAATGATTACGTAAAATGAAAATTTGGTGTTTTTGATTTTGAATATTACTCTAATGCTAACTTCTTAAATCTGTTTGCTAATTCAATGTTATAACTTTTATATGACTGTAATTATGATAATGACTTGTCGCTATAAATTTGCATGGGATGGAGGGCACAAAAGTATCTTAGTCGGGCCCTGTATGAACCGCTCACTTGTCATATTATGCAAGGCCG
This sequence comes from Pardosa pseudoannulata, assembly GCA_032207245.1. Classification (NCBI taxonomy): domain Eukaryota; kingdom Metazoa; phylum Arthropoda; class Arachnida; order Araneae; family Lycosidae; genus Pardosa; species Pardosa pseudoannulata. The sequence continues at coordinate 74,659,719 of CM063502.1, read as the reverse complement.
TAGGCAAGGTAGGAGATTTGGGGGACTGGTTCCCTCCCGAAATTCTAGAAGACGATTTCGTCAAAAGAAAATGTTCCACGTGTGACTAGGTGTCATCTGCCTAGCTGTATAAGAACATGTTCGAAAAAAAAACTTTGGCTTACCGGTGTCCGAAACTTTAAAGTTTTCTCTATATTCTGCTACATTTTGCCTTTTCTCGTAAGGAAGATAACAATGTCATCAAATCTTTTTAATTATTTGAGTTAAAAAGGATAATTGTCATACCTCATTCACGCCTTAATACCTTAATTTTGTTTTACTGTAGTATCATTCACAAATAACAATGATTCTTTTTAATAATAACAATCTGATCTTTTAATCTAATAACAATCTTTCTTCTTTGCCCCCCCCCCCAGAAAACAGTTTCTGGGTACCGCCCTGATATTATGTATCTTCACTACTGGAGATATGTCCGTCCAAACCAGGTGCTCCGAAAAGTACCATTCTACTGGAAGAGGAAACCTATTTGAACCAGTTCTGGCGATTTACGGCGACGAATTTTGAGCGTGAGTCTTGGCTCCCACTTTAAGAGGGCGCCCTTTTCAATGTTTTTACTATGTACAGTCAGTACCGGCTAAATGGTCACCCGCTTATAAGGTCACCCCGCTTACATGGTCAGATTTCTAAAGACCCGTCTAACTTAATAGGGAGCTTGTGTTAAAGTGCACCGCTTCTACAGTCATTTTCTTTTTCTTGTTACCGATTATGGTCAGTTTCATGTTTTCAACGCGTTTCCGTTTTTTCAGTACGAAATCCGAAAGGGCTTGAATTCAAGCCTTTATTTCCCTCCCTTTCTCTTTTATGTAGACATCACCTCTCAGTTCTCTTGCCTCCTGACAAGAGGTGGACATCTGTCTGTTGAACGGACATTGGTTGAAGTTAGCTCTCCCTGCTTAAGTTGAAATTGGGACGAAACAAGTAAAGGAAAATCTTGTTGCATTATAAGAACGTTCATTTTTTAATTATGGCTTCGAAAAGGAAGAATTTATCATTTGCTGCTAAAAATGAATTGATTGAAAATTTTAAAAAAACTGATCTTTCAAAGGCTGTTTTCGACAAAGCAAATTCAATTACCCGGGCGACATTAAACAACATTTTAGCTGTCAAAATTTGGTCCTCATGTGTTGAAATCGGGGATGAAGAAAGAAAACGCCAGCGCTTGCCACCTTATGAGAATATGGTTTTATAGGTTTGGTTTGGAGCGCTACAGTCTATTTTTTGCAACACGAGGGCTAATGAGACCGGGACCTACTGCTTAAAGCCGATTCCGTACGACTACGAACATCCATGCCATAGTGGGATTCGAACCCACGTACTCTGGTACCGAAGACCAGCACTCTAACCAATCGGCCATCGCTCGGCTTTGAGAATGTGGATAAAGCTCTTCTGTTATGGGTTAAAAATGCACGGTATATGCACAATAGGGTTGTATTGTTCTACATATATGGTCACCACGCTTATATGGTAGGATTTTTCTGGACCGCTGAGCTAACTATATAATCTATACAGACTGTATCATAATAAAGTATCACGTTATTAACAGTTAAACAAAATTTAAACTGTGCAACATTCGCAAATGTTGAAACAGCCTTAACATTATTTTTAACATTCCCAGTATCTGACTGTAGAGATATTCCTCTAATCAAAACGACTAACATCTCTCTTAAGAACCTATATCAGTTAATCAAAATTATTTTTATATGCTTTATTAGCGTTAAAATCGTATATAACATGAAGATTGGATTTAATGGTGTTATAGACGATTTTGTTGAAAAAAAAAGGTATTAAGCATTAATATTTTAAGTTAAAAAAGCTCCTCTTTTGCATGGAAAGGGGGAGGTATTTCTTTTATGTCATTACCTTGTAAATATGTGTTAATTTCATTACAGAAAACATATTTTGCTATTTTGATCAAACTTTTGTATACGATACCTTGATTCTTGGAATTCTTCCTTTCATTAACTATTTTCGAATTAAGACAAATAAGACTAGACTACAAAATGTTATGAATTTACATTATTCCTCAAAAAATATTGCTTCATAGCCGGTATAGAACTAATAGAAGCCCCAGTCTCCACTTGTGCACAGGGCCATCTGTCTTATAAATTAGTCCCTAATCAGTTAGTTCTCCGCATGAAATTCGGCAAACTTGACTACGATAAAGAGTTTTAAATGTATATTTTGGAATTTACTTAAGCAAATTAAAGGTTAAAAAATGTTCTGATGTGTGAATTCAAATTTTCCCTCTATGGAAAAGCAATTTCTAGCTACATAAAGAGGTTTCGATTAGTATATTTTTTATATGGGACACTTATCATGCGGTCTCTATTTACCTCGGCTTTATTTATTTGATATTATTATTATTTATCAATGTTATTCATTATTATTATTATTATTCCTTATTATTATTATTATTCATTATTATTTATTACTATTATTATTTATCAATGTCATTCATTATTATTATTCATTATTATTATTATTATTATTATTATTATTATTATTATTATTATTATTATTATTATTTATTCTTATTTTGCTGCAAAAGAGTAGACCGTAGCTCTCCAAACCCAATCAAAGGAATGCTGTTGATTAAATATATTTTTTTGAATGTTGGCCCAATTTCACACAGAACATAGGGAATGAAAATAACTGGTTCTGGTACCTCCGCGTAAATTAGTTTTATTACTCGTGAAAATTTCGTAAATTAGATAATTAATGCGATAAATTTATTTAGTATTTTTAAAATTAAGTTTAAAAGCCAAAACCTACTCACTACCTCCCGAAACAAATTCCCTGCCCCTTAGTATATATAGTCCCACTGCCCCCGGAGGGGCGGTATCGCCCCCTTTGAGAACGAATGGCATAGAGGAAAAAATGTTATACCCACTCCGTGAGATATGGGGTGAGGCTAACACAGTTGCGGTTGGGACCCCTGAGGTAGATTTGAGGTCGAAAGGGCAAAGAGGCGACTCTAGGGCTCAAGGGCGGCAACCGGACCCTTGTCCAGGGCTGCATTTTGTCTCGTATTTATAAAATAAGGGACAAAGTTATTATGAAATTTATAAATATTTATAATTATCATAAAAACTATTGATTGAAAATTTAATTCTTGATTTAAAAGTTTCGAAGCCCGGAACTTAATTATTTATTATTTATGTATTAGATTTATTTGCAATGGCAATAAATGAAAGTAAAATGTGTAATATATTTTTTATGGAAGATTGCACTGAGTAACGATTTGTTGAAATAAGAAAAAAAAAATTAAACTCAGATAGATATACCTATTTTGACATGATTTTCACTGACCAATTATAAAAGAAATAGCCATGAGTCTATTGTTTTATTCGTGTAATTACTACGTTAACGGTGGCAACTATGCACGAAGCTGTCAGGTTTAGGCAATTCATGGTAATAAAAATCAGCAAACAGTATTTTACAGTTATTTAGGTTTTTGTTTGGAGTGCTAGGGTCTACTTTTTGCAACACGAGAGATAATGAGACCGGGACCTACAGCTTAAAGCCGATTCCGAAAGGCTACGAACATCCATGCCACAGTGAGATTCGAACCCACGAACTTCGGTACCGAAGGCTAGTACCCTAACCAATCGGCCATCGTTCGGCATACTGTAATTTAGATGAGTAACACAAATACCATTTTATGTTTATACATCGTTTTGCACAAGTTTCGATTGGGTGGTATTTTGAATCTTAAACCGGGGTAGTAAAACTGCTAGAGGCGATTCTGCTCTAGTTCTTCTGCAAGATTATAGAGATCATAAAGGAATTGATAAAGAATGGATATATTACTCTTGCCATATTTCAGCAAATGTATTGAATTATTTGTGAACTGTTTTAAATGATTTAAATTTTTCTTAAAAAGCATGGAATTCAAAAGAAAAGCATTTTAAATAAAAACAGATAATTTTTGAAAAGCCTTTAGTGATCTTACACTTTAGTCAACTTTTTGACTGGACGAAAAGCAAATAAAAATTACATATTTTGTAATTTTGTTTCTTTTGACCAAAACAATGAAGGTAATTTTTAAAAGTACTTTGAATCTTGTTAAGAGAACGAAAAATTACAATTCTTCCATAGTGTATTTCATTTTAAAATGTATTTCATCTTAAATATTTCCAATTTTGAATTCTTAGTAAAAACTTATAAATTGCAGTTTTTAATACTTTTTGCAATTGATTTATACATAATATATATTGGATAATAAATTTCTTTGAAAAAAAAATAACATTTTAATAGCAGTACTTAAAGTTAGAATACTGAACAATGTATAATTTTGTCAGAAAGTTTTAAAACTTTTATGCTTAGATTTTCAGCGGTTTATTTATTTCTATATTGACATTTGGCGTGTTACAAAATGAGCCACATTGTCGCCAACATCGACATGCAGTGAAACTGTGTTGCAACCCTTGTCTCGTTTACCAACGGCAACGAGATAGCCATAGAGCGAATCCTATAGAAGAGAAATATCTGTCATCTATTTGTAAACATCTTCATGTTTGCACATAAGTTACCAGATTCTTATGTTGAGAGTAAGAATAAGTTAATTCTTCTAACTTGGTTATCGTAGGAATTCGATGGCAACTACTACTGCACCTACACCGTCTCAGCCTTTACCAGGTAGGCCTTCTTCGAATACGGGGCCATGCAAGAATATTAATTACGAGCTCGATAAGCTGGTTTTCTTTTCATTCTCTAACGTATTACGAAAAAACAAAGAAAAACTTTTTGTGTGCTACAATTTTTTTACGCAGGACGCAAAATGCATCGCTGATATTACCGCTCCGGATGACCATGCTGTTTATATTTTCTAAAACCTATCAATCACTAGTACAAGTAGCGAAATTGTTACAGAAGTTCAATATATCAGTTACTATATATTATTTACACTGTTCGATTTAGCTACATCTTGCTTATATAAACTCAGAATAGCTTTATGTAATAATATGTGAACTATATTTCATATTTACTTAATTCGTGATGTATACTTTTATTTGTAGAGCTCATATTGTATCAGTTATCGGGTATCGAAGCACGTTGTTACATTGCATCTCCAGGCATACTAATCACTATCTCGAAAGACATACCGTATTGATGCATTGATGATGTGTTTTCTAATATGAAATAAATTGCATAGTTTCAGAAAATCCGTGATTATTATGATTAGATGTTGGTCCAGCTCTTTTTATATTTTGTGTATTGTCATGGATGTACTGCAATGAATTATGATCTGCAACTATTTTACCTGTGTGATTTAACAGACTTATTTATGAAAACAAAGAGTAAATAAAAGGCCCAAAGATTCTTTTTGAAGTCCAAAAATACATTATTAAAGTTTTAAACAAAGAATTAGTTTGAAAAATTCTGTAAACATAATGTGTGTCATTGGTTTAATTTGTATATAAATTCCTTTTTATAGCAATAGCTTTATTTATTTACTGTATCTTACTGTGTATACAAAGCAGTATTACATTTAGAGATTAATATGAATAACTATTTTATGAGAAATTCTAAATATAGTGGCAAAATCCCCTTGTTTTTATTAACACTATAAATTAATCCCTGTAATTGTCATTTTTTTTTCAACTTAGTTCTTGACCTTCTATTAAGTAATTTGATCATTATAATTGAAATTATTTGTAATTTTTTTCTGGTACTAGTATTTATTTATTGTCATTGATAGTTCCACTCCTTTTTTTCCCCCAAGTTTTTAAATTTTGTCATACCTATATATAAATAAACAATATATCGCAAAAGCTGTATATAAAAGGTATGCAGGTCATCTTAGAATATATTCATGTATATTATTTAAAATTGTTTAAGATAATAGAAAATTTATAATGGTGCATTTATGAAAAAGTATGAATTTTTATTATTTTATATGAATTATTATTTTTTTATATACTCTCCAAAGATCTCATATTAAAAAAAAATCTAATAACAACACCCATAAAAGTTTCATGCTTTTATATTAAAAATACATTTTGCTTAACATTTGGGAGCTTAAATTTTTCACATTTAAGTAGGCATTGCATAGAGAAAAACTATCTTTAGACTTGTATGCTCTTTGTTTAATGTTTTGTCATTTAAATAGAACAAATGCAATTTGCTTTATCTGAAAAAGTTTTGTACTCTAATTTATAGTCCATATATAGTTGCTAACTAATGCATCTGTTTTGACAATAGTAGTCATAGGTGAGATTGAAAAAATTGTACAGCAAGTTTTCTTGCAGTTTAAAAATTCATTTGAAAATATTTAAAAATATATTTGTTCCAGGGTTGAGCGACTTAAATCAGTTGATTTAAAAAAAAAAAAAAATCTTTGATTTAAACCAATTTTTAAAAGAAAGCTGTTATTAATAAGCATAATAAAAAAAATATTGACAACCCAGAGTTGCTCCCAGATGGTTTCAGGAGGCTGCTGCACCCTGCCTGTCCTTATATTATTAAAATAGCATCCTACCTGTGATTCATTTCTTCTCCTGTGTCTCTTTCTTATCTCTCAGTCAAATGTTGTTTTCATCTTTTGTATTAAAAAAATTACTGCCACAGTAAAAATTTCATTATCATACCTTGAAAAGAATGCCCTGACTTTTTAAATATTAAGTGCCTCTAAAAAATAAACAAATGCACCCAAAAATATAATAATTACTATCCCCCTGCTTGTATTTATTTATTTTTATGAACCTGGGAATATTTCTGGAATTCTGAAACGACAAAGCAGCTAAACTTGTTTTTATTTACAAATCATTTAACATTTAACCACTGTCACATAAGTTGGATGTAAAATTTTCATAAAAAATAAAAATTAATGTGGTTATTTAGCCCTTAGTCTACCCTCATCTTTCTAATAATTCAATGGTTGGAGGAGTAAAATGTATAAATTAACATGAAGCATCCTTTATTTAAATTATGATATAGATAATTAAAGCAAAAAACCCTATATTGCAAGTAATTATTTTCTACTGATTTATGAATTATTCTTATATATTATGTATTTATTTTAGTTATATGTATTTTTTATTATATATTAAAAAAAGAATTAATTGATTTAGACATCTAACTTGAACAATTTAATTTGTTTGTATCAAATATTATACTTAAATATATTTAAATTTCAAAAATCCTATTTAAATAAAAAAAATCCGACTTTTTTGATTAAAAAAAAAATCGAGATTTTTATCAACCCTGATTCGTTCTATTTGCAATCTGTGCTTAAATGTTTATGGAAAAAAATTAATATTGTCAAATCATTTATATACCTTATTTCTATTAATGATATAGTCTTCAATTCTAAATGTGCTTTGAATCATTTTATTAGAATATTTGCTTCAAAATACATTTGTTTTGAGAAAATTAATTTTTAATTTGTTAATTTATATAAGGTCTATGTTATATATATAATGAATTTTATTAATGATGATTAATTTTGACAGCATATGAGTGAGATATTATTATTTTACTAAAGTTAGAAAAAATATTAAAGAAGAATGCTTAATTTCAGGCATCTTTTATGTCTGTCCTTGAACAATTATGACCTAAAATTTTTCATTTCAATCTTAGGAATATAGTAAATTAAACTTTGCTACATGAATATATAATTTAGAGTGAAGAATCAAAATTAATTTATTTTGATAAATTAGGATTACTTAATTTCAAAATATTTGATTATACTATTATTTCTATTGATAATATGATTATTTTTTCTCTGTTGTAAGTAGATTAATTTTTTTTTTATTTCTTTTGAAAAAAATCTATAAAATCAATTTAGTTTTAGCATATTTTGACAGTAATTTTCTTATAAGAATGTCTTTAAAAAATTTAATTTGAATTTAGTGTCCAGAATGAATTTTAAAGACATACATATATATAGCCTTCAGAAATTATCAAGCTTGCATTTTGTAATATGATGACAAATCATTTGCTATATATAAAACATTAAATTGTCACTGGGATAGAAAAATTGGAAAATTAAGTTAAATTCTGATTTGTTTAATAAATAATTTGAAATGTCCAATAGTAATTTTTATGATTCAGTAATGAATAATGAGTTATTTGTGAGGACCAAATAAAATATATTATAAAGTCCAGTTTCTTGATGTAGTAATTGTTAAAGTTTTTTAATTCAGATTCTTATATACATTTGTTACCAGAAAGTTCGGAAATTATATTAGATTTAAAATATGAGTCTCTGTTTTTGCTGCTAAATTATTGTTTGATAGCTCCTAAATTAAAAGTATATTTTTTAGAGCATGCCATAATTTGTAATGATATCATTTTAATAATATTTTTAAACAATAGTTACAAAATTTTATCTTTTACAATAAGTTTGTTTTCTGATATTATAGTTTATTTTGAGTGTTTTAATTTATAGAATATTTTTTATTTGCCTTTTTTATTGTTTGTAGGTACTGATAGCAGTAAGGTGATAAGAAAACGAAGACCTGGTATCAAAGAGTGAGTCCAAGATATTTTAATATTGTATTAAAGAACTACAATTTTTTTTTCAGATGAAAAAATAAAAACCATTTAAAATATTTTCAAACTCTCATTAGTTTCCTGCTTTCAACTTATTTTAAAATAATTCCTTTCATAAGTAATTCGGGATTTTTTTATATTCTCCTATTTTTCATACTATTAAACTTCTGTACCAAATTATACTTATACATAATTGATCTCCTTTTCTTTTATTGTAACATCATAATTTTAGAAGAAAAAATACCATAACAAATTTAGACAAAAAGTACTTAGTCACGCTTTATGAGTATATCCCGTATTTTACAAGCGTAAAAAAATATTTAATAGAGTTATTGACATACTAGTTATTTTGGATGTCAAGATTGTTTATGTACTGACTTATATAGTTACTAAATCACCTTCGGTCTATTATCGGGGGTATGGGAGGGTAAATTGCATTTTTTCTTCCTTAAATTAAAATAAAAGGTAATTATAAATTATCATTAATTATCATAAAATTTATGAATTGAATTCACAAAGTGACAGCCATTAAAAAATGTTTTATGTATAAAAAAATATAACTCAAATCTTTCTTTGGAACAATATTTTATGAATGTACTCTTGCAAAATATTTCAAAAGTGTAGCTTCATATTAATATTTTAAATCATATCTTAATATTTTATACAAAATTAATGAAATGGAAAACAATTTTGTTTTTAAATTAAAACTGATATTTTTATGAAATAAATACTAATCTTAATAGATAAATATCAATCATTGGTAAACTTTTATCAAAATTTTTATCATAGAAAAAATTACCTTATTTCAATAAGCAATAAAAATATTTTGACAGTTTGTTTATAATTACATTTATGGGTGGCATATTTCTCAAAATCATTTTTTTTTCTATTTGTCATGAGATTAATTCTCAAAAGTAAAAATATTTGTAGTATTTTATTTCCTTCTGGTAATTTAACTACAATTTCTGTTGATTTAAAAAGTTATTGAAAGGTTTTTTTCATAAATAATAGTAATTAGTTTAAATAGAATTTTTTAGTTATTAAATAATTAATGTTTTTTAGGTAGGTGAAGCCTCCCAAAACAATTTTTTGATAGATTATTGAAAAATATAAAATTGTTTTAGTGTTTTACTTTAGTTTGGAGGTATATTTGCCATCAGTCTTAGACTAATAGCTGGCTTCATGTATGAACATTAACATGATTGAAAACTTTGAAAGTAACACCTACCTCTGAGATTTATTATTTTAAAAATTAGTAAAATAAATAAGATTACGGATTTTTTATTTTGTTCTTGTGAATATACTTTGCAGTGTAAAAGGCTAATTTAAAAAAAAAAAACCTTTATTAACGTACATATTTTTTTATTTTTTAAGTTTTACTAATGTGCATTGATAAACTTTGATTTCTAACCTAAACCCGTTTTTTACATTTAATAAAATAAATTGCTGCTAAAGTTTAAAAATTTATATTTATTTTGCATTCAAGTTGGTTTTATGCAGTAAAAATATCTGGGATTTCTGTTACTTATCTGTATATTCAAAATATTTCTGTGGAAAGAAGATTTTACTGAAAATAAGCTGCACTTAAAAGAATTCCATCTTAGAAGAGTATTTTTCCTGGATTCATTTTATTTTTATTTCTTAATGTTTTTGTATTTTTTTAAGAATGTACGTGTGTAATAGTTTATTTTTTATGTTACAGAAGAAACCTTGAAAGATGTTAGTTTCTTCTCAGTAATTGTATATTTGATCCTGTATATTGCTTATTATACTTATATTTGTTCAAAACACTATATTATTATTGTTAAAAAGAACATATTTAAAAAATGTTCTACCTTTCTTTTTAGTCATTGAACATAGTTAAAATATAAATTAGTAGTAGCTGTATGAATGTTATGATTAAGTTTTAAAATTTGTTATCATCCATTATAATTTCAGTCAAATATTTTGATTCTTTGTTGTTTTTGTCATATGCTTCTCATTTTCCAAAACAGTATGAAAACATAAATAAAATCATTATAACTTTAATTTTCGTGTTGTATAGCTGTTCAAATTGATTTTAGATTTTCTAGAAACTAACAAATTAGTTAGTATAATTTGCTTTATTTATTTTATGCTTTTAAAATTAAATAACAAAAATACTAAATTGAATGTGCTTATGCATTTACACTGCATTTCAGTAAATGAAACAAAACAAAAAAATATATAACTACTTTTGTATTTTGAAAGTAACTTTGTCATAAGCATTTAAAATATCTTATTTCACATTCAATCAAAAATTGTCTGCAAGACTTTTTTTTTTTTTATCTACAAAATAACTAAGGATCACCCCTATATTTTTTGCTATCTAAATTATCTCGCTTCTAATGCTGGAATATTTTTCTTTTGATTAATTCTGTTATAAAGAAATTTGTTTCAATTTTAATGACTATACTGTGTAACAGATTTTACACTTATATGTATGAATCAAAATTACATTTAACTTTAATAATTTATTATGTAAGAAAAATTATTTCTGTTAAAAAATATAGTGAAATAGTGATTGTAAATAATTTACACCGGTGTCTCTTCATAATTTCCATACATTTTCTCTGAAGAGATTCATCAGGCATTACACTTTATTTATATAATATGTGAGCTTTGAAGCATTTTGTCTATATTGTATGATATGCTGTAATTTGACTTCTATGTCAAAAGAAAAAAATATGTGTACTGGAACACTACAATGAATTTTTTGAGGAAAAAAATGTTGCATTAAAAGTTGAAATTCTTCATTGCAATGTTTTTGGAAAAACATCATAGGCGATGCAGATTTCTGTTCATATTTAAATTTTATTAATGACTTTTTGTACATAATGGGTTTTCAGCTAACAAAATAAGTTTTAAGGCATATCCATTATATATTTAGAGAAATGGAATGCAATAAATTCTATACCCTCATTTCTGAATTATATACATATCTCATCCAGTTAAATCAATATAAAAGTATTAGCTAGTTTACATTAAATTCTATGTTAAAAGAAGGCTTTCTTAATGAATGTTCTTTTGTATGTATTTGTGGAAAGGAAGTTAAAAGTATTTAAATTGCTTTGTATAAAAAGCTAGATAATTCATAGCCCTAAGTGACAAGTTTTAAACATTTACTGTATTTCAGAAAGCATATTTTCTCTAAATAATATATTTCAAACACTATTTAAAAATTGGTTTTAATTAAGAGTAATACCTAAAAAAAATATTGTTATTCATGTATGCACTTTTGTGCGAGAAGTTTGTTTGCATGCTTCTTTGCTTTGTTGCATTTTTACATTATCCTAAAAATTTTAACACTTAGATATTTATCTTTATTATTTTGCCGAATTATTTACCCTTCGGTAAGAAAGGCAAAAATCTATTTTTGCAACCATTTTTTCGTGAATATAGAAAAAATTCTTATATAATCAACTTGCTTATAGATTTAAAAAAAAAAACTTGGCAGTATAAATTTCTAAATCAAATAAAGTTCCAATGAAAAGGACTGATCATATTATTGATCATTTTAATCAAGAAATAATATATTAGTTAATATGTATTCGATCAACTTACGTTATAGAATACTTTTTTGATATTAAATATTTGTAAGATATTTATAAAGATCAGATTTCTAACTACTTTGTAGTTATATATGTATTTGATAGCTTCCATGTCTAAGTTGTTGTAACTAATATATTTATAAAATACCATACAAATAATGGCCTTTTTCATCATAAAATAATGATCATTATTTTGTATTTGTCTGTTAAGCGATTTTTGAAGTTTCAAATATTATTTACCTTATATTTTATATGAGTTCAAGGTTTAATAGATTTATTTTATACTTAAAACAAAATACAATGTATTTTTCTCATTTTCCTTAGGATAATATCTTTGTATTACTGTTTCAACTAAATATGAAATACAATGTGTTACAAATTTCCAAAAGATGACATAGTTATTTGAACAGGAAAAAAAAATTCTTTTTTAGTTTTTTTTTTTGTATGCATTAAGAGTCAAAATTAATTGATTTTTTTAAAACATAAAGATAGTTAATAAGATTAATAAGCTACAAGAAGCCTTGTAAACCAACTGAGTATTGCTTTGTCTTAAAAAAATTTTATTCTGTGTATTGATTCCTCCTTCCTTTGACTGCAGTGACATATAAAATAATTTACTTGTAAAACACTGCTCTTTGAATTAGTTATTTTGGGTCTTGTATAGAGAAATGTAAAATAATCTTCATTAAAGATGGAAAGAAGTTTGTTATTTATTCTCTAGTTAAAATTGATATATTAGTGTTTAAAGCAGTTAAATAAATGTATTTTTATTAAAAAATTAAGTAATATTTAAATCATAATTATTCATTGAAACTACTGATTATATATCATTGAATCTTTTTCATTTATGACCTGTGCCGATTATATATGTAGTTTTCTTTCCCATATATTTATACTCCAAAAGAAAAAAGCATTAACTCCATTATTTTAAAAAAAGATTTTTGCATTATTTATGTGTGAGTTGTTCTCCATTTTTATGTGATAAAAGTATTATCTCCCTTTCTTAAAAATTAGAGATTTAGCAAATTTGAAATGATACTGACTCAACATGGTATTGGCATAAAGAACACCATTTGGACATAAAACTTCTTATTTACAGCTATTTTTGTCTGTTTAGACACACTAAGTCTTTCTTATTACCATCAAAAACATTTGCACAAAGCCTTTTAATAGAAATGAGCTGATTCAAACAAATTTTTAAAAAAATATTTATAAAAGGGTCATAGATTTCTCATAAAGGAACATTTTTTAAATTATAAAGTATATTGTAATAAAGATTGATTTGTTTTTAGAGACTATTTTGCCAAGAAAAAAATATCAGTATTATATATTTAATATTCTGATAATAACCTTCACATTCACATATTGTAATAGTAATATATTCTTTTAAACTTTTCTGTATTCAGTTTTCTTACATTGTTATTTTATGTCTTTTTTTCTTTATTGTTATAATCATTTATAGTTTGTAGAAGTTTTGTAAGTTAAATATTAGACAATTTGTATTAAGAAAATTTCTTAACCTGTTAACACTCAGGTACATAATATTATGTTAACCAACCTTAGTGGGAACACAACCCTTATGGATCCATAAAATTATGCTCACTTATTTTTTTGAACAACCTTATATTTCCATAATATTGCATTATGTTAGGAAATTTAACAAACTGTTTTTAGACAATGATTTTTTTAAAAAGCATTTAAGAGAAAAAAAATTGACTTTTAACCCATTTTATGCTTTAAAATAACTTAATGCCTAATAAATAACCTAATTTCTTGCTTTAAAATTACCTTTAGTGGTTAATTTATGTTTTTTATGAAAAAAAAAAAAATAATGCTATTTTTTATTATTCGAGAATGTTTTATGTGTACCTAATTTTGCTTTTCTTTGAATAAATTTTCATTAATATTTTCTTAGTGTAATTTCATGATAAATTTATATCTTATTTAAATAATTATTATTTAATGGGTATATTCATTAACTTTTATTATTTTTAAGCAGTTTTCCATTAATTGTTATTAGTTACTGTTTGGTTATATTAAATGTATTTTGTAAAACTTATGAACTCTTGTCAGTGTATTAATTTTATTGTTTGGGTTATAGAAAGATGTAATTGTTGTAGTTATTGAGATAAGAAACATGTTTATTTTAACAAATTTAAAAATTTATATACTAAGTAATTTTCTCATCTGTGCTTGTGTTGGAAATTTAGTGAAACTCATATTTTTCTCAACGTAGTTAAAAATCGTTTTGTGCTTTCATTGAAGTAAATTTCTTTTAAAATCTAAAGAGTTCCATTTCATTTAAGAAAACTGTATGATTATTATGAATAAATAATTATCTGTGTTATTTCTTTCTGAGACATACCAACTTTCTGGGTTTAACCAAACAATACTGGATTTTTTATCATTTTCTGGGTTTCCTGAGCAAATGTATAAATTGTAACGATTTTTTAAGGACAAAGCATTCTGTTTGTACCAGCAATTTAAAAACAAAATTTTACTTCAGCAATGACATTTTGGGACTAATATTGCCAATGCAATCAGAATTTTGCAGTCTGCTACAAGAAGAAATTTCAAGCACAATTCTTGAAGAAGAATAACCAGTGACATTTGATTGAACACACAAGAAACATTAATATATATTTTAAATATAAGTGATTCTCATATTTCATGTTATTAATTTTAATGATTCCACATAGCAATGCAGAGAATGGATAGATTTTTAGCTATGTCATAAAAATAGCCACTCATTTTCATTCATTAATAGCAAATGATACAATTGAAAATTTGTTGATTTGCAAATCAATGCAAAAGCATTCTATTTTTGTTTAAGTAAAATTTGTAATAGTAAATGTAGTATCAAAGAAACAATTTTAAATAGGTAATATTGCCATTAAATAACTTTTCTTTGATTACTATCATTTGTATTGTCATTTTCATTGTCTAATAATTTTTCATTGTTCTAATATCCTGATTTTTCATATGATACAAAATTAACCATATATAGAAATTGAATGTTGTATTATTTGGCTTTCTTTTTATATATATTTTTTATTAGTATGATATTCAAGGTTGCTACATTAATCAACTAACATGGTAATTTATTGCAAGATTTCATACTTTTTGAGGTTGGCAGGTCTGCTTTCTCTTTAGTAATATATACATATGTACAAAATTATATGATTTCATAATCAAAATTTAGATTGCAGTTGATTTGAAGATGTAACTTATAAAAATTTGTTGTATTTTGGAAATAGCTGTTTTTCTATCAGAGATACCAGTTTGCAGTTTCTTTATAAAATTATTTTTTTCAAACACTATGTTCTTATTTAAACATATAAAGATAATTTCAAGTTTTAAATTTAATTTTAAATTTGTACTAATGGTAATTTTATAAATGATAATTGTTTAAATATAATGTTTGTTTATTTAATAATATTAGAAAGATGATTTTTTCTCATTTTTGCATGCAATGTTTTAAAATATTAGGCTTAAATTTTAAACTGACTTTATTCAAACTAAACAGCAATAATGTTGAAATACTTTTTAATTAATGAGTTAAAGTTTTCTTTGCGGTTTGTTCTTGATGTATTATGAAAAACAAAAATGTTGATTACTTTGTTTTGTTGGCATATTAAACTATAGTGGAATATTCTTATAAAAATTCTTACAGAGCCCTATGTTAGCATGTTTATATTTTTGCTATTTTAGTGTAAGACTTTTATTTTATTTTGTGTTCACACAAGAAAACTAGATTTCATTGTCTATTGAAAAAAATGCTATTTTCTTTGATAAGGATTTGTTAAAGTGTTATACAGATATATATATATATATATATATATATATATATATATATATATATATATATATATATATATATATATATATATATATATATATATATATATATATATATGTATGTATAACATTTTATGATTGCATTTTTAGCTAGCATATTTAGTATGTGAAATTGTAAGATTTTCAAAGTTGATATAGTGGCAACTATGTTTCAGTTTTCTTTCATGTTGTTTACTATCATTCTGGTATTTAATTTTAAAAAGAAATAACCATATCTAAAACTATTTTTTAATTTTATCTTTTAATTGAATTATTGCTTAGTACTTTGGTAAAATTTATCAATAATTTTAAAATAAAGATTTTAAAACTTTTGTTTAGTTCATATTTTGTACTTAAAGCTTTATCAAATATTCTTGGCCCATGATAATGATTATTTGTTAGATATACAAATATTATATGAAGCATAATGTTACAGAAATAAATATGTTCCAGTTTTTACTTCCGGCAGGTGTACAGGTCTGCTAAAAATATTAGAAATGATTGAAATTCAGTGTGGAGTTAGTAACTTTTTTTTATCTTTTAGAAACAGGTCACACATTTCTAATTAGTTAGATGTGATAGAATAGTGATATCTGCTAGAATGATATTAAAACAAAGACTTCTCTGCAGATTAAAATAGTTATTGTTTACAAATTATATAAAGATTTTGTTAAAAATTCTAGTATTTTAAAATTATATTTTTAGTTTTAATTCATTGTTTCAAAAATAGATTGCTGATAATTAAGTATATGTAAATCAAAATAGGTTCCCATAATTTTCTCTTAAATGTAATTTTTTCTTTTTTTGGGGGGGGGAGGAGAAGGGAAGCAAGCAAAGTAAAAATATTTGTTTTATAAAATTTGTAAAATGGTTTGTTTTCTTGTAATAAGAAACTGGATGCTTTTGATGAAACATTAAATTACAAATGTTTTTTTTTTTCCTTCTGATAAGTTTTATCAGTATAAAAAGATGTAATTTTTTGGAGTGAGTGTGCACTATTCAGTAATAATTACCTCTTTTACATATTTAAGTATAAATTTCATTCAAGATTTAAAAAAAAAAGTTTACTAGAGGTTTTGATGAAATTTCTTTATTTTAAAGCAATTCTAACTCTATCCTCTTGCAGATTATTTTGACATAAATTAAATAAGAAGTATGAAAAAAATTTCATTCTGATGTAATCTATAATTATCTAATATCTGTATGATTCACTTTTATATTCAAGTCACTTATATATATATATATATATATATATATATATATATATATATATATATATATATATATATATATTAAAGTATGTGTGACAATGTTCTCTTCATTCTTTGGAGAAAGGTTTTTAATGCACTTATGTTTGAATTTAGAAAACAGGGTAAAGATTCAATAATGTCATAGATAAAAACTTTTAAACACTGCTATATAAACTTTTTTTCTGTAATAGAAGCCAGTATTTTAAATTCTTTTCAGTTAAAACAAACTTCCACTAGGCTTTAAAAATTCATGATAGTTGTAAACTGTGTTTTAATTATATTTACTTTTTTTCTAAAAAGAAAAGAAAATACTGTATTAGTATTAAGTTTTTACTACATATATAATTGTGTGTTTAACTTAAAATCATTTTACATTAAAGACGAAAAATTATCTATACTTTTCTGTCGTATTTGGTCTGAAGTGTTTTATGTGTAATGCTTTTTTGAATAAAAAATTCTATGTCAATGTAAACCTAACATAAAAGAGGAATGTACTTGTATTCATAGGAAAAATTATATTTTGAACTTCATTCTATATATGAAACGACAAATTCTTTTTAATGTAATATTTTAAAAGAATGATTGTATTTGTAATAAGAATTATATGTTAGGCAGAATGACATTTATTAACATTATTTAAATTGAGTGTATTTTATCAAAAATTTTTCCATATGAACATTAAAATAAGCATTCTGTTATTTTGATAAGAAATCAAAATATCTTTTATTATTTTTTCTTTTCCGTCTATATTAAATTGGTTGATTACTGTCAGTGCTACCTATAAATAAAAAGGTTAATATACATGAAGTTGGGGTTGTGATCTGTAGATGGCAGCACCAGTCGAATAAGTTAACTGATGGTAGGTTTTCATAGTTGATATTAGAAATAAAGATAAATAGTTTATTTTAATGTATTGTAATTTCAATAAAAGATATTCATCTTTAATTTTTAAACTGTTAAGGAATTTTAAATAATTTTTTAAATGTGATTTCCGAATGAGAAACTAATAAATTTTATAAGCGAGAAACATTTGATATTGTTTTTGTAATTTATTTTTATTAAAAAAAAGTAAAGAAGTGTACGATAAATGTGATCAAATTTTTATTTGAAATCAATAATTCCTTTTTTTTTTTAAACTGTGTGTTCTTATTTCGGTCACAAATTTTTTTTTTTTTCTATGAGGAATTTTTATTATTTTATTTTTTTAAAAGAAAATAAAACTAATTGCAACAAATGTACTTGTAATGTTAATGAAATATAAACAGGTATAATTGTTTATTCATATTCATGAGGTCGTTCTGTGTCAGTTTTTCATTATTTAATGGACTTGGAGGTTTTTATATTTACTACCAAAGTATAAAAACTTTTTTACCCTAGTGCGAAAATACGATGAGTTACTAGGAGATATTGTTAAAAAAATATAGGGTGTATGATAGAAAATTGGGGACGGCTTAACCTATTAAAAATACGAATGTTCGCAACACTGTGGATAAATAATTTTTTTGGTTATAAAGGAGGACATAATTTCTCCTGCGCACAATTATTTGTGTGTAAATGGTAATTAAACATTAGCACATGGTTGATCGCGATCTACTGGCAATATACTTTTATCAATAGCGTTTTACAAAGTAACTAAAAAGTATTTTTTAGTTGAAGTTAGTTTATGTACTCGATTTTTGTCTGGATGTTGGTCCGAAAGTTTTTTTTTCCAGCTAGAAACATAAATTTTCTTTGAGTTTTATCCCTAAAAAGACATGCTAATAATGTTTTCGGAGGTGATTTATAGGAATTAATTACTTACTTCAACTACAAATTTTATAACGAAAGTTAGTGTAAATCTAGGAAAAGTATAAATAAAATAAGCTTTTAATAGTTGTTCATTTTCTTTTTCTATAGAAAAATAAGGTAAAAATTGGTCTAAAATCAGGTGATACGTAAAAATTTTAACTCAAAACACATCCATACATTAATGTTTTGCGATTTTGATAATATTTCTTATACTATTCTTCAGGAAATAGACTATTATCGTGATAATCGCATATATATATATACATACATATATATATGTATATATATATATATATATATATATATATATATATAAAATATGTACATATATATAAATATATACATATATATACATAAGTTGGACCGTTTTAAAGGAAAAGTAAGGAAAATAAAATTGTTTTAAATATATTTGACGTCACCATGCGTACAGTCTTCACAAATGTAATTGGATTAAATTAAAATTCCCACATAGCTTGTATGGGGATTCGATCCTGGGACTTGTCGTTCTGAAGCCCGTTGCGTTGACCACTACGCCACAGATACGTTGGCAGTGTATGGTTTAAGCGACATAATACTTTAAATAAGCGCGCAGTTCTGGATATTTTTTTTAATATATATATATATAATATATATATATATATATATATATATATAAATAAATAAATAAATAAAAATAAAACATTTTCTATTGGATCAAATCGTGAATCTAAACACTTCTCGAATCAACTTAATTACATACACAAAATTTCATCAAAATCAGTCCAGCCGTTTAGGAAGAGTTCTACAGAAAACACACGGACAGAAGAATTTTATATATAACGATAATGATAATTGTTTACTTTTATTACGAGCTCAGATCTTAACTAACAACCAGTGAGTCGATTGTTGTATTATTTTTGTTTAATGTTTTCGCTCTGTGTTACGACCGCTATGTTAAAGAAATGTTTTATATTTGCCTCGGCAACTGTTGTAAAATAATGTATTTTAAGCAAATGCATGATCGAGCTACTTTGGAAAAAATTGATCTTGAATTAAACTAAATACTCTGAATTGAGGCTGATTGCAGTGTTTTGATAGTAATCCTGTTACATTTATTCTCTTGTGTAAAGCATTGTGAAGTTTTATTAATTAAAATAGGCACTTTTGAGGGGTATATGTGTGTATACATTTAAAGAAATAACATAAAGCATAAAATATTGGGTAATGATATCGCCTACTGAGGTATTGTATTTGTTGCTTATCTATTCTCTTGTCTAAAGCATTGTGAAATTTTATTAATTAAAATAGGCACTTTTGAGTGGCATATACGTGTATATATTTAAAGAAATAACATAAAATATTGGGTATTGATATCGTCTACTGTAAGGTTGTGTAAGGAATCTTAAAGGTATTGTGTTTGTTGCTCATCTATTCTCTTGTCTAAAGCATTGCGAAATTTTATTAATTAAAATGTGTGTATACATCTAAATAAATAACATAAAGCATAAAATATTGGGTATTGATATCGCCTACTGTTAGATTGTGTAAGGAATCTTAAAGGTATTGTGTTTGTTGCTCATCTATTCTCTTGTCTAAAGCATTGTGAAATTTTATTAATTAAAATAGGCGCTTTTGAGTGGTATATGTGTGTATACATTTAAAGAAATAACATAAAGCATAAAATATTGGTAATGATATCGCCTACTGAGGTATTGTATTTGTTGCTTATCTATTCTTTTGGCTAAAGCATTGTGAAATTTTATTAATTAAAATAGGCACTTTTTAAGTGGTATATCTGTGTATACATCTAAAGAAATAACTTAAAGCATAAAATATTGGGTATTGATATCGCCTACTGTTAGGTTGTGTAAGGAATCTTAAAGGTATTGTGTTTGTTGCTCACACAGCTTTTAAAAAAAGAACTATTGAATCTGTCGCCATTTCTCGGTGAGAAGTGCTGACGGTGTAAAACATGCAATGCATATCGAGTTGAAATATGTCGTCAGACACTTTGTTTTCACTGATATTTCTCAACGGACTCGGATTTAACATTTCAACGGCAGAAGGAAAAGTGTTGAACGTCCATTTGTGTATTGTGCTCAGTGTAGTTGTATTAATTCTTTTTCTAGTTCTTGAATGTTTTTGGTATGGGTGGACATGCAGTAAAGCTTCTCTGCTGTTAGAACTTAAATAAACATTGTTATGGACAGTTAAACCGCTTGGTTTGAAATAGCTTCGGACAGTTTTAATATTTTGCAGAATGTTAAAAAAAAATATTGGGTAAATTAGGATATAAAACAGCATCGAAATTGAGATCCTAGATAATTCTATGCTCACCAAAATGAAAAAGGAACTTATAAAAGAGTATCATAAATATTTAAATCATTGAAATCAACTACGTCCATCAAATCATAAAAGAAATAAAAATAAGCGTCCAATACTGCAAAAGTCTTTATTTAATATCAAGCGGCTCATCATTTGCATATTTTGTGTTTCTTGTTAAGCATGTTTAAGAAAAAAAAATCGGCCAGTACTGCAAAAGTACCCATTAAAAATTAGGCAGTTATTTTATCATTTGTGAATTCAGTGATTATTGCTACGCATGTTTAAGGAGAAAAAAAAAAAATCAGCTAATACTGTAAAAGTACCCATTTAAAATTAGGCAATTTATTTTATCATTTGTGCATTCTATGTTTATTATTACGCATGTTTTTGGGGAAAAAAATCGGCTAATACTGTAAAAGTATCCATTTAAAATTAGGGGGTTTATTGTATCATTTGTGCATTCTGTGTTTATTAATACGCGTGTTTTTTTGGGGAAAAAAATTTTTTTTTCGGCCAAGACTGCAAAAGTCCTTATTTACAATCAGGCTATTCAGTTTATCTTTGGCGCATCCAATGTTTATTGTTAAATATGTTTATTATGCAATATGTATTGTTACAAGTTTGTTATGCATTTTGCAATAAAATCTTGGATTGTCTTTAGAAACAAGCATGTCTAAATCGTGGCCCGCATGCGGTCCATAACAAATGTTTTTGCGGCCTACCCAGTGAATTTATTTTGGACCGTTGCTGTCAACTTTTTGGTACATGAGGGCAAATTAGACCTAGACCTACAGCTTAAAGTGGGTCTGCACCTGACATATTGTATTCCTCTCGTTCAGTGTAATGTATGGGAGAATACAATTTCCTCTGGTGGGGTCGTATTGAAAAAAATTAAAAACTGTACCACGTGATAAAACAACAAATTCTCTAAAGTGACATTAAAAAAATTATGTCGGTTAAATGTTCTTATTTATATTTTAAAAGAATATTCCAAAATTTCTCTCGAATAATTTAAAGTTTTTTTTAAAGATTTTTTTTTCTTAAAGAAAGATAGCAATCTAGAGAATTTACTGTTCTATCACTTTGTATGAGTTTTAAAATTTTTTAAAATGCCGCAGGGACGGACCCGCTTTAAAGCAAATTTCGAATGGCTGCAAACTTCCATTCCAACAACAGGATTCAAACTCGCGATTTCGGTTCTGAAAAGCTTCTTTCTACCGGCTGTCGTCCGGCAGAAGTATTAGGTTACAGTTCATATGTATAAAGATATTGATGATTAACTGATGAAAATTTGGAAACACCGTTTGTGAAAGAGTTGTTCTGATTTACACAGAAATTATTCTCACATACAGTCAGTACCGCCTATATGGTCAATTTTTTAAAGTCCCGTCTAACTTAATAGGGGACATCTGTTAAAGCGCACCACTTATATAGTCATTTTTTTTCTTTTTACCGGTTATATGGTCAGTTTCATGCTTTCAACGTGTTTCCGTTTATTTTTTAAGAAGTCAGTACGAAATCGGAGAGGACCTAAATTCAAGCTTTTATTTTCCTCCTTTCCCCCTTGTTTGTATAGACTCATCGTCAGAGTTTCCCACCTCTCTGAATTCTCTTTCGCCGAACGCTGGCCGATTGGTTAGGGCGCTGATCATCGGTACCGGAGTTCGTGGGTTCGAATCCCACTATGGTATGGATGTTCGTAGCCGTTCGGAATCGGCTCTAAGCAGTAGGTCCCGGTCTCATTAGCCCTCGTGTGCAAAACAGTAGACCGTAGCTCTCCAAACCAAACCAAACTGAATTCTCTCCCCCCCCCCCGGAAAACAAACTTATATATATGATTATTTTTAAATGCATTGAACATGAATGTACGTATGTACTTGTGCTGTACTTCGATTGGTAAAGAGAGATAACAAATTTCCCCCCAATAAAATATTGCATATTTTACTGTAATTTTTCTTCTCTAATTAGTTTTTAAAAGGTTCTTAAAAGTAAAATTATTTGTGTATGAGTACTACATTCTCATAGGTGAATATAATCCTTCCACAATTCAATAGGGTTGTATTGTTCCGCTTATATGGTCCGATTTTTATGCACCCCTGAGCTGACCATATAACCGATGCAGACTGTATTTTTCTTCATGTTTATATATTAATAAGGAATTTTCACGTTTTCTAATTTTATTTTTAAACAATAGAAGACAAAAAAGTAAGCAGGACAGTACCTATTACTGTTTTTTTTTTCCCTAAGAACGAAAACATTGACATCATGTCAATTTTGGGAGGTTGTCCGACTGTCCTGTGGTAAATCCAGGTAGAAGAGACATTTATAACAAATTGAGATAATTAAGCTATCGAGATCGATAAAATAAACCTTCAGGTTTAAACAAAAATAAATTTTGATAGTTAGAAAATTCCAAGAATTTGCAAAAATAAAATCGGAAAATAGTGCGCGCTTACAAGCAATAAGAAAATATTGGATATCCTGAACATTGACGTCACAACCAATCACGGAGCGTTTTGATGTCACGTGATTTTAGCTTAACTTAAAATTAATTTTTAAAACGATGGCCCCAGTTTTTTACCTTTTTGAGAACATTTTTGGAATTTACGAGTCTGGAATTATCAGAAAAATACTAAGTTGTTCGAATCCCCCACATGTGCAAATTCCTCATTCTCTGTCAAGTATAAGGAGTCGTAAATAAAAAAACCTTTTTTTTTTCTTACTTTAAAAACGGAGGCTGTTCAATAAGTAATAGGACTCATTTTACTTTTCGAGTGACTACTCATCATATTAGTAATTTTTGTGGAATAAAAATTATGTAGGCGCTTGTATTAACCCATTAAAAAAAATTTCCCATGGGAATCCTGGCTGGGTCACATTTAAAAAAATTCTTTAAAAAAAATTATACCATGTGATAAAACAGCAAATTCTCTAGAATGCTATTTTTTTTTTTCTTATCTTTCTCTCTCTTTTAATTTGTGACTGTTAAATGCTCTTATTTGTGTTTGAAAAAGAGAACAACAAAATTTCGTGCAAACAATTACAAATTATATATATTTTTCTCGATATTTTTTTAAAGACAATACAACATCTTAGAGAATTTTCTATTCTACCACGGGATATAATTAAAAAAAAAAACTCTTTAAATGCAAGCCGGTCAAAAGGAATTTTATTTAATAGGAATTTTAATTAATTTTTTAGTTAATATTGAGCAAGAGAAATCCAAAATAGTAGTCTCTTTTCAGGAACGCCGAACGATGGCCGATGGGTTAGGGTGCTGGCCTTCGGTACCGAGTTCGTGGGTTCGAATCCCACAGTGACATGGATGTTCGTAGCCGTTTGGAATCGGCTTTAAGCTGTAGGTCCCGGTCTCATTAGCCCCCGTGTTGCAAAAAATAGACCGTAGCACATCAAATCAAACCAAACCAAACCAAACCATTTCAGGAACAGCTAAAAAATTGTTTGTAATTTTTTTTCTGCTCAGAACGAATTTATTTTTTTCAACAAAGCCAGATGGCAGTGCCTTAAATAATTACCGAATTTTGAGAATGTACTATTATTTATAACTTTTTTTTCTTGATTCGACGTTTTATTATTTTTCAAGCCTCGCGCATAAATTTACAGTTTCGGCAGGTAGATCTACTGAAATCGTGACTAGTTGCTTTATCTGTTGTAAAGTTCCGCTTTACAGTAATATGTTTACAAGTGAAACCAAATAAATCCGTCATGAAGATTTTTTTTTTAAATAAAAGGCTTCCTACGTGTTTAAAATGACAGCCGATCGTTAACAAGAACATACTGTAATATTTCAAGTTATTGATTTTACTCTGTGCAGTCCATAATAGCTTAGATTTAAGTTATTCATCAATATGTATTCGGCAAAAATGACTTGGGCATTAAATGATTAACCCTTTGCCTTAAAACAACGTATGAGAGACGTGATCGTACAGTTGTGCCTAAAATTAGAACCTCGTATCACACACGTGTTGACTCTGTCTGGCCAAAAGTGAAAAGCTCGTATCAGTAATAAAACAATACCCCTTTCAAAATTTTGACTAATATTATACATCATTCACTTATAGGTTATTCACGCAATAAATTCTACATAGAAAATATTTAAACGACTGAAAATTAAATTTTTACTTTTGTTATATAACCAAAAACATAGATATAATATTATGTGAAATAAAAACATTAATAAATTTTTTTAATAAAAATGAAATGAAATATAATTATCAAATTCTGTGGTTTTATTAATTATTAAATGCAGTACTATTAATGTCCACTGGTTCGCTCACAATTTAGCCCATGATGAAACTGCTTCTGGTCACGACGCATGAGAAAAGCTTTCATCGAAAGTGGCACACACAGTCGTCGCTCGATTCATAAGGCAAGAGGTTAACAATATTAGTCTATGGGTCGTATATACAAGGGGATATGCTAGAGCAGGGGTAACCAACCTGCGGCTCTCGGGCCACATGCGGTTCTTTGAAGGATTATTTGTGGCTCTCGATAAATATATCCGAGTTCCTTTTTCATTTTTGTGCTATTATATTTTTAAAAAATTATTACAACTGATAGAGCTCCGGCAATGCTGGGTAAAAAATTCGGTCTCATTGGGCTTTTAAGAGATGATTCTCAAATTCCACAATTCATACCGATTCACTGCATAATTCACCGAGAACATCTCGTTACAAAATATTTAAAATATCCTGATGTTATTATGAAAACAGTGTAACACATTGTAAATTACATTCGCACCAGTGCAAAAAAATCATCGACATTTAAAAAATTTCCTTGAAAAATTAAAGGACGATAACTTCCAAATGACATTCAATAAATATAATTTCTGAAAAAAAATTTTAATAGCTTTTTTGCATATCTTTTATAAATACGTATTTAATTGCGGCTCGCGAAAAATTTCAAATTTTAAAAAATGGCTCGGACTATTAAGGAGCTTGGCCACCCCTGTGCTAGAGTGTCACGTGTATAAACGTAAGCTTGTTTTGTGTCGTCA
Organism: Pardosa pseudoannulata; assembly: GCA_032207245.1. Taxonomy (NCBI): domain Eukaryota; kingdom Metazoa; phylum Arthropoda; class Arachnida; order Araneae; family Lycosidae; genus Pardosa; species Pardosa pseudoannulata. The sequence goes on along the minus strand of CM063502.1, from coordinate 74,633,419 downwards.
ATCACCTGTGGCCAATTGTCACGATAATGCAAGGCCACATATTGCTGGTCACTTACAGGAGTTTTATTGAAGAATAACATGGATATCAAACCACGCTTTCCATATAATCATGGACTCGCACCGTGTGATTTTGATCTCTTTCCTCAGCTTAACTACAAATATAGCATGTATAATGGCCGCGGAGGCATTTTTAAAACAACTCTCAAAATAAAGACTTTTTTAAGAAGTAGACAAAACATTGGAACAAATGCTTTAGTTACTTTGAAATATATCACTATATAAATGGCAATTAATGGTAACCTGTTTTCTGTATAAATAAATATAGTCTTATTGAACAGCCCTCATATTCTCTTAATCAGTTATTTGCTTTGTAATTCCTTAAATTGGTTATACAAAATGAACTCCTTAAAATCAGTTTATGTTGGTTTGTAACCTACCTTGAAAAGTGTTTTTTCTAATTTTTATCCTCGTTTATTTCAATTTCGAAATGTATTAATTTTTTCTAGAATGATACGTTGCGGACTGATGTCTCTTGAATGCAGATTATAAATTGGAAGTAGCGCTGCTTTTTAGAATGAATTTTATTGACATTTCGTAAAGTTAATCATTCATTGTTTATATTTCTATTTGCATACGCAATGTGAGGTCGTGCTGATGCATGTCAATTTTGTATTTAAATAATATGGCTTATTTAAAATGCACCAGAAGCCGAAGGCACGAAAGTTCAAGATGTATTCTATGAATAATTATTAAATCGTCCATTCATTCTTATCTTTTCCTTGTTTATCTCAGCGGCATCGATTCGAGATCTCCGTCGTTAAAATCCGATATCCTTGTTTGCTTGTGTTTGGCCCATCCTTCTGACTATAACGTTATCGTCCAAACACTTCTTGTTCACACTTTTATTGCTCGACTTGCATAGACGTCTTATTTAGCGCGTGCTTTCACGAGCAGCTAACTGCTCCAGTTCCTAGAAACCAGTCTGAATTTTTGCTTGCGATTATCTTAGATCCGTGACTAGATTTTTCACTAGCGGCTTCTCGAACTTCCTTTCGTTAATTAAACTAAATTGTAGCCCCTTGCAAACGGTCCCACTTAAAGTGGTTAATTTAGATTATTCGAGTGGTTGTAAATAATGTGGTCGTAGCTCAGCTCGGGAGCTTTCTCATATCCCCTCCCTCCTGCCCTTCAACCGTTTACTTACAGAGATAGTTAAGAATTAAGAGCTTTGTTTTTTTTTTTTTTCTCACAGTTTTGCGTATGTGATTGTGTGTTTCGTGCGTGAGAGACAAATCGTCGTATCCCTGTAGAGAGAGTCGTGTCGTGTAGTTTTCGTTTTTATAATATATGCTGGAAGATTCACAGGAAAAATATTTTAACGGTAATGTTGCCTGTCATTTTTATTAATTTAGAAGATTCGCGAATATCCTAATCGACGAATAATGAAATATCTTCCCGAGCTTCCTTTCGTTAGTTAAGTTAAATTGTAGCCCCATGCAGTCAGTCCCAGTAAAATAGTTAATTTAAATTATTAGAGTAGTTGTAAAAATTATATACACGCACCATCTTCCATATGCAAAAATTAACAGTGGAAATTAAAAATAGTGGTTATTTTTTCTGTAAGAAAAATGAAATTTTTAAAATTTGCTTTAACTCTATTCGCCAAAATTTAACGATACTAATTTGTAAGATCTATTATTAAATTGCTTAATGGACATCTTGTGTCCAGACTGACAGTTTATGTTTCTAAGTGCTCCTTTAATCCTTTCTTTTTGTATTATTTTTGATTTTTCAGCAAATAAAAGAGAGCTAATTTGGACTTCTTAAATCGCACACTCGCACGTTGTTGATTCCTCTTCAGCGGGTTTTTTCCCTTACAGTTGGACTTTCCGGCGATCATCGTCACCTCCAGCCTCTCGCATATCGCCATAAATAGTACAACACAACTAATATTGAAATGATTTTACACTGCAGAGTCACTAAAATGAGTTACAGTGTCTTTTCTATAATATTCAACGAAGTATTTCAGTGAACTGATGAAATCGAAGAAATTCCCGTAGAATAGAAACACGTGTATAATTTAGACCGTTGGACTTCCCAGATGGTAACGCAATAATATGCTTTCGCATCTCATGCTTGCAGTATAGCCAGCATTGGAATGTAGCGCGTCCTAAGAAGGATAGAGACATTGAAAACATTGTGATCAGATGAGCAGTAAGAATTTAAAAATGCAGAATGCAAGTGATAAGTGAATAAAAAGGATGAAGTTTGATAGATTGTTATAGAAACTCCGCCTCCATAGCTTCCAGTAACTCTTCATGCCTGATATATAAGGGGAATAAAAAACAACACGTTATTATAGTTTATATTATTCATAAATTACCAAAATAAAAGCTAAATATTTATAAACATGCTTAAGTATTTATAATATTTTGTAGTATTTATAATATTATTTATAACATTAATAATATAAATCGAATATTTTATTTACTATAACTAATGCGATCTTTGCTCCAATTATAAATTTCGTTAGTTTCACCGCGGGCTGTGGTTCACCCTGTTTTATATAGTCCTCATCGACCTGTAACCGTTTATTTTGTCTATGGGCATATTCTTCCAGTTTAAAAACGAGCCTTAAGTATCTTATGAGTTTCAGCGTAGAAGGAACGGAACATAACCTGCAATAACGCCCAAAGTCGAAATGTTGAAAATAAATATTTGTTGTCAAAACAACACTCTAAATTGAATTCACACATTTGAATTTGCACTGTATTTGAAGATAAGTCTATAAGTTTTGTGGTTGTCCGTTCATTCATGTGAAAAAGTATTATCCAAGGGATCTGAGAAATAACTCGCCATTTTTCACATTTGACTGATTTAAATCCTTGGTGGCCACTAGCATTACATACTACGATAGGATGTATGATAAAAATTTTCAAGTATGGATGTGGTCTGAAGAAATTTAGAACAAAATTTTAATTAATGGCGAAACATTGATTACAAATTTATTACGCTGCAATATATTTTAAATGTTGGTTGCCACGAGTTTAATATTTTAGAATTACACGAATAATACTGAATTTTACTATATTCGGTTTAGTTTTCTATAGATATAACTAAACATTCATTGAATCGTAAATTTATTGTTAAAATAATCTTTTAGCTTTTTATCGTGGTGCAGTTTTCTGTTAATTATCGTGAAACAAAATGGCTACGACCCATTGGTTCAGCTGCAGCAGTTCTGCATTTGTGTTCATTTTTAATTAGCTTGGAGTGCGGTTTTTAATTACGCTTATTTTTTCTCAGATTTGCAATTAGTGGATGGATGAGTCCCCCAGCTTTCTCAAGGAGGCGCATTTGTATGTGCAAGGAGAAGGAGGGTCTATTCGTGAAAGAGTACGAGAGGCATAAAAACCGAGGAAAAGTTAAAACACGAGTCTCGGTACCACTGCAGATGCAAAGTTTTGTAGATATTAGTCTCCGAGAAAATTGATTGGGTTATTTTCTTTTCGGCACCAAAGCACGGCAGCGAGAAGCGAAGTTGTAAGGTCGATCGCCCTTTTTTAAAGAGGCAGCTCCTCCTCGCAGCCGTTTATCATTGCTTCTTCCAATCATTATGGCCTTTTGAATAATGGAAAGACATCTTTCACTTGTCTATGACTCTAAATTTGATTTCACATAAGAGTAATTGGAGTATAATTGTAAAAACCATGTGCAGGTTTTTCATATTCAATATGAATCTATGAAAGGATTTTCTTGGGAATAGTTCGCCAATGTTTGTGAGGTATGTTGTGCTTTAAACACAGTAAGAAATAGTTTTTCCAAAATGTAGAATTCTAAATAAAGTTTTCGATTCTTATATCACGTTTGCTGCATTTTTAGCTAGTCTTTTGTAAGGTCATAAATGTTTCCAGCACTTACTCTTAGTTTTGCTGTTCTAATACGGTACAATTACTGAAAATTTCCCTATCATTAATAGTCTTTTGAATCCAAATACGTCTTTCATTGGTCTATGACTTTAAATTTGATTTCACATTAGAGTAATTTAAGTGAAATTATAAAAAGCATTATCAGGTATTTGATAAACAGCATGAATACACGAAAGGCTTGCTCGTTTTGGGTTATAAACGTTTTCAGAAGTCACTCTTAATTTGCTGTTCTTGTACGATACAACTAATGAAAATTTTTCAATCTTTATAGCCTTTTGAATAATGGAAAGATGTCTTTCATTTGCCTATGACTGTACATTTGACTTCACTGAAGAGTAATTTAAATGTAATTGTAAAAAAAAGTGTACAAGTTTTTGATCTGTACTGCATGAATCTGTGAAAGCTTCCATGGGAATTTTTCCCCAGTATTTACATGGCATATTTTAAGCGTAATAAAAAATCTATGTACATACAATTCCATTAAAAAAAAATAAAAGTTTTTCTTTATATCCTGTTAGGTGTTTTAAGCTAACCTTTTGTAAAGTTATAAATCATTTCAGTTGTTATTTTAATTGTAACACTAATTCAGTTGTATATTCTAATTACAGCAAATTAGACATACAAAATTGTAATAATGATATAACAAAACTTTTAATTTAAATGGTGGGTAATGTTGAAGTAAGAAACATTTGAAAAGTATTTATCTGTTATCTGCTTGAAGCGGTACAAGCAGGATTTTAGATCAGTGAGCTCGAAATCTAGTGATGAAAGCAGATTCCAAACGACTAAGGAAATACTTGTCAGACATAGAATTGGAACGCACGGTATCCTGTACCAAAAGACAGAGGCATACCCATTAGGCCATTGTCCAGTCCCATGATTGGACTTCGGTTCTTAGATCAACAGTTTACACCAATAAAGGGTAAAAACTTTTTTGTTGTACTATTTTCGGCTTTAATAGATTATTTTATTGTGGGAACCATTGTGCAGCGACTCTTAAGTTGCTCTTTATCATCTTTCTCCAGTAGTGATTATAATGCTAACCAAATTTAATTATGCCTGATATAGTTTTCGATGCTTAAAATACATGACCATTTAAATTTAGGAGGATTAAAATCAATAGTAAATTTCCGGAACTTCTAGGCTTTTTTTAATAAGTTATTAGACGCTTTGATTTAGAAACATATTTTCGATGATAGGTGTTTTTTAAGTTTTGCTCGTGGAAAATGTTAACTGCTAATCGCAAAATTAACCAAATTTTTCTATGCCTCGTTTTTTTTTTTTCATTTAAAATACATACATGACCAATCTCTATTAAGTACAGATTAAAATCCAATATATTTCATGAACTCCTAGGCTGTTTTTTTTTAATTGTTTCTAGGCGCTTATTATTTGGAAACGTATATTTTTTCCATGATGAAGGGAAGAATTTTTCTTTTTGCGTCTGACAAAAGTTAAAAATACCCGCAGCCTGTCGGTGGCCTCAAAATTAACGAAATATTACCTCATGTAATTTTTTACTCTTAAATACATACATGACCAATTACAATATTATATGATCATTGTCCATATATAGGAGTCTCATAGAAAATAAAGCTACTTAAATCCATATTTTTATTTTTTCTGAATTTTGGCAATTTAAAGGACAATAAATAGTATTATTCTCTTTAGTTATTAAAGTGTTTACTCGTTGCTTTGGCAATAATTATTGTTTATTATTAAAAATTTTAATAAACCTAAAAATGTTAAGCATTAATATATTATAAAGCATTAATTCTCTCAATTTCTTTCGATGCTGTACCGCACAACTTACCATGTATTAAATACTATTAAATTCTAAAAAAATTCTTGAACTGTGGTTATAATTTTTTTTTCTGGGATCCCTATACCATTTACAGTTATTTTTAAATTGTCTGTTTATAGTAACGGGTATTGGTAACATTTCTTACATCAAGCATTTTCAGGTAAATTATTTTTTTTTCCGAGGAAAATCAAAAACTTTAAAAAATTAAAAACTTTCGGAATCGGCTTTAAGCAGTAGGTGCCGGTGTTATTAGCCCTCGTGTTGCAAAAAAGTAGACCGTAGCTCTCTAAACTAAAACCAAAGCAATTTTGAAGGAAGAAAAAGAGATGAATCGCTTATTAATTTTTGATTATATTATTATTATTTTTTTTTTCGGTTTTTTTTTTCTTAAAAAAATAATTTCAGGCATATGCAGTTATTTTTTTTTGGGTTTATTCCGGGTTTACATAGGCTTTGCATATTATAATATCTTCTGAAATCAATTTGGTATTAATGTAATTAATTTTCCTCACCAAATCCTTCTTTAATTTTTGAATGCAAAACTTTTGGAAATTTAGACTAGTTGTAGGTACTATTTAGATTGACAAGTTTCAATTTAAAAGGGGGAGAAAAAGAGGTTGGATCTCTTGATATGAATTTCAGAGGAAAAGTGTTTTTATTATCTTTAAAATGCAATTAACTTAATATCAGTGTACGATGGGCATAGAAACATAATTATAGACACACTTGCATTTCACCTGCCTTATATTCATTAGTGGAGTGTTTAATAAAGTTTATGAAAATTATACATGTCTTGTGTTACATAACACTAGAACACCTTGCGTGTGCATTTAGCCTATATTTCCCTTTACCACACCTTTTTCCATTTTCGGGTTTTAGTTATTTGCTTTGTGAGCTCAACTCTGGCGGATTTTCAAATTAAATGTGTTGATTAAATTGCATTTTTGTCTACTTTTTTGTAAGTTGTATCTATTTTAACGAGTTTCTTTGGTCAGACATTGGAAATAAGTTTCTTTCCGAAAAATAAAGTTTAAGTGCATAATACTATAGTCATTTATGGCTAAGGCAGGGGTGCCCAACCCATTTATATTTTGCATGCATTTATATTTTCTTTTGAAATATATGTATTTAAACTTGCTGTACCTGGAAAGTTAGTAATTCGATTTTTTTTTCACTTATGGCCCCAAACAAAAATATCTATTCAAACAAGACTTATAAATTGTTAAACTATTTATTTATTATACTTCTTAAGAACATTATTTATTATTCTTCGAATATAATTAAAATTTTAAAATGTATTATGTACAAGCGGATGGGTTTGTTAGTTAATCCCCCCCCCTCAATTCCTCTTACAGTATCCTCTAATGGAAACCCCTGTAAGGATTGTAAAGAAATATTTTAATACATTTTGCATTTATACGGTTCATAGGTAATATTTGTAAACTAATTTAATTGAATTCCAATGAGTTTATGACCCTGATGTTCTTTTTGTCAGTCATCGCTATCTATTTTACATATACTTACCTCTTGTAGCCACTTACAGCCTGTCTCTATGCCTTATTTTTTGGTACACTATATCCTAACTTAACGGATTTACTGGATGAACCCCCGCATCCCTGTCTTTTGTCTTTTCTCAGGCTTATTTTGGTCAATTTAACTTATTTTTTATGAATTGTTTTAGTACTGTTTACATCTTTTAATTAAAAATTTATTGTACTTTCAGCTTTTACCTTCTAATGTTTCATCATTTTACCTTTTACGTACCTATCCTGTGTACTTGAGTATATATACTGCAGGCATTTCTATAATTTTTTAAATTGATACGGTTTTACCTTTGCTGGTTTTAGCTTGTTCTGTTTTTGGATTAAGGCACTTTATCAGTTATGTCTTGTTTTTATGAAAAAACACCTTGTGCTTGGCGCTTATGTCCTAAATAGGACCTTGCGCCGTAAAACTACAACCAACCAATCAACCAACCAAAGAGTTTATGTAGGTTACCTCTAAAGGTTTCTAAAAGACACTGATTTTTTATTTATTTATTTATTTATTTATTTTCAATTTGTTTTTCAAAGTTTTTCTTTCTTGTTTTAAGGATTTTTTTTCTTTTTCGGTTAACTTTCTAGACCCTGTTATTTGGTAACATTTATTTTTGCCACAATCCATAGAAAAAATATTCTTTCTCCCTCGTCAGCGAAGTTAAAAATACCCGCAGCATTGTCGGGGCCGCAAACCTGTGGATTCCATTGACAAAACAGCCTTTGTTCATTTCGATATTAGTCGCTCTAATGACGTTTCAGCATCGTCTTCTCTCTGCCCACCCTCACCCATGCATCAGAGACGAGTCCAATTCTTCGCATGGGATAGTGTGAGACTGACCTCTGGGGTTATTGCTCGATCACTGGGAACATCCTCGGCTGGCTCTTTCAACTCTGGTTTCATCCATGCCATCCGATAGCCAGGCCCGACCTCGCAACCTTTTCTGCATTTCAAAGCTCCCTTTTTATTAACAGTACTTCATCTCGAAATTATTAGTTTGCTTTTGGGTTTTGTATGTTGATTGCGTATCTTCTTCGCAGGCGCGTCACGTCTTTGTATCTCGTGTTCAGATGTTCGGCGTCATAATTTTGTTCTTTTTGAGATTTCGGTGGGTTTTTTCTTATTTTTTTTTCCTCTTCCTCTTTGAATTCTTGCGGTAACCTAGTTGATGTAAAATGGAGACTTGTAAAGATATCTGTCGCAAACCCGGTTTTGACTGGTGAATAAGTTTGGGAACATTAGAGCGGTGTTATAATGCCACCAGCGTTACGCTTCGGTGTTTGCATGTTGAAAAAATAATTTTGAGGTTGCGAAATAAAACTTTCGTATTGAAATTCAGCGCGGGGTGTATCCGACGTAGCAGAGTTTATTAAATTATTTTTGTGTCAGGGTTCACAAAAAAGTGTTTTCGGCTGAGATTTTGGCAATATGTTGAATAGAAATTGCGTTGAATCATGACTATGCTAATTAATGTAAGAAAAGAAAATGGCTTATGTTTAAATTCTTTTATACCAGTGATGGGATTTCAGTCTGCATGCGCAGTGCCGGTTCTTAAATTCTGAAATTCCTTGTACCAGTATTTAAAAGTACAAATTATATGATAAATCAAAATCGTTTAACTGGACAGGAATAAGAAATTTAAATGTTGCTATTCAAATCTCCCCAGGAAAAAAATATTAATGTATTTTTGCCAAATTTTATTTAAACATTTTTTTAGATAACCTACAGGTTTTTAAAAATATACAAATTATTTGAAAATTCGAGTTCGCATGCTGCTAAACTGACAGGAATAAATAATTTAATATTTAAAAAAATTTCAGGCAAAAATTACGTATATATTTTTGTCAAACTTTATTGCGGAATTGGATTATTTGTAAAAAATTGGGACATGAAGCCAATAGTTACAAAAGGGTTAAAAAAAAACAGGGTTGGTTGATTTATATTGACAAGACATAAATCATAATGTAAATCACTATATTTTTAAAAATAATGGTTTAAATTACTTTTTTTTCATACTTGAATTTTTTAAGCTTGACTTTTTTTATTGCTAGAAAATAGCAGCAATGGAAAAATATTTTCATTGCATCTCCAGCAACAATAGAAGGTACGGTAACTCATACGTTATCATTTGCAGAGAAAAAATAAGGTTTAAATATCGTTCCTTTTGTAATGAAATTTCTGCCCGGATCAAATTCCTTCTAGCAATTTCTCCTAAATATCAAATCAATATTTCCATTTATATTTGTGTTTATTTAAATACTAGTGCTTTATGGTTGATTTATACAAGGTTACAAGACATAAATCATTATATAAATCGCTGTATTTTTAAAAATAATGATTTAAATTAAGATTACCATTTTTCATACTTGAATTTTTTAAGCATGACTTTTTTTTATTGCTTGAAAATAGCAGCAATAGAAACATTTTCATTTCATCTCCAGCAACAATAAAAGATACAGCAACTCATACGTTATCATTTGCAGAGAAAAAAAAATAAGGTTTAAATATCCTTCCTTGTGTAATGAAATTTCTTCCCGGATCAAACTCCTTCCAGCAATTTTTCGTAGATATCAAATCAATATTTCCACTTATATTTGTGTTTATTTAAATACTAGTGCTTTAAAATCTGATTTGATAAGTTTTTATGTTTGTAAACAATGAAAGAAATGTGAACAGTAAGATTTTGTTGTGGAGGGAATAAAAAAACCATTTTGATGTATTTAATACATTTGTCATATTTAAATAACATTGCTCACATTAAAAATGTAAGTAGTATAATGAGAACATATTCATTAATCCTAATAAATTTAATCCTTATTTAAACATTATAAATAAAGTTATCTAACTTGAAAAGAAAAAGAATTTCAGTTAAAAAAATTATTTCAATCCAAAAAAATGATTTAAATCAAAATAATCAGAATGATATAATTTTTTTTAATCAAGATTTTTACTAATCCAGTTAGAAACTAACGATCACATTGTGGATTTTCTTCCAGTTAAAAAAGACTGAAATTTTTAAAGTATTTCATTATTATTTTCTTAAGCAGAAAAATTGTTAAGCGTACCTTTCTCTTGATTGATTGGCATCCCACAATTTCTTTATATTATACTATAGAAATCAAACAGTAAATCAAGCACTCAATTACTTTATTTGATATTGAATGCAGTAGAATTTTTTTTTTCTTTTTTTAAGACCTTATTGAAAAATTGATGTTAAAAGATTGAAAATGAAATTATTTTCAAACGATGAAGCAAAAAATATTAGATGTGTATGATTTTTCTTGTAGATTCATCTGTTATTTGGTATTAAACACAGACTTGTATTTTCAAGCTTAAAATATATATCACTTGCTTAGATCTTAACTTGCAACAACTTAATTTTATTCTTTTTTGTAATTTAGGTAAAATATCATTAGTAAACGTAAAGGAATTTGCTGCAGAAAAAAATATAAGAAAAAAAAATTAACTTTTTGTTAACTTAATTATGGCAGTTTAAGAACTTGTTTTCTCTCTTTAAACGTGGGTCGTGCGATATAAAAAGTGAATACTTTAAACTTCCTTTCGTTAAGTATGTATATATATATTAAAAAGAAATAAATGGAACCCCAAAGGTATGCGAGTTCAAAATATTAGTGCAGCAAGAAAAGACAATATTTTTTTACCGCTTTTTTTTTTAATATATTAGCTTTTATTAAAGTACGAAGTATATGAATAAATAAAATGTCTAAAAGAGGATTGTTTTAAATAATCTACTCGTCTATTTAATTAGAGTAGATAATGTGGGTTCTTTTATGTTTTAGTTTTTTCTAAGTATTTCGCTTCACCTTATAACAATAGCACTATATATTTTTTCATAAATAAGGATTAGAATATATTTAAGTATGATTTCGGACCATATGTAAAAAAAATCAAGTGCCTGAACGGTCATGGTGAATCGAAGATCTGATATAAAAATAAATAAATAAATAAAACATACCCCAGCATTTTCAGTGGTTCTCTCTTCAACTGTGGCTGAAATTGGAGTGAACTATACTTTTTGGGCTTAACCTTTTAGTCCAGGGTTTTTGGTTCTCATGAAGATTAAGCATAGTTACGTATTTGGAGAGAAGAGTTTACTAATTATTTTTAAAATAGAAAGGACTTCAAAGTGATGCGGTAAAGCAAATACCAGTACATATTTTTACAGTGCACAATGCGACCGTTAGCTTTCCAGCTCTCCCCCCCCCCTTGCATCGCCCATGTCACGTGATCTTCATTATATCCCATTCGTCTGTCCTCTTTGACGTCATTGACAAGTGAGTTCCTGCTAGTCCCTAAGCATGGGGTAAAACTGCGAGTTTCTTCTTTCAGATCCAAACGATAACCGAATCGGTAGGGTGCTGCCTCTGAGTATCGGAATCCGCTGGTTCGAATCCTGCTGTTGACATGGATGTTTATGAATGGTATGGATGAAGGAGATAGGATGACAGTTGCTTTTATACATTCATCACTATAATGTAGCAGATTTTGTTGACCATTTTGTTATGAAAGCATCACGTAGGCGGTCAACTTTGTTCCCTGTAAAAGTACAACACAAGTGATAATCAAGTCTTACGCAAAATTTAAACTCACACCCTCCACCATAGTAGGCAAGTGCTTTAACCACTGTACCAACTGGAGATATTACAGAATCTTATAAATTTGCTTGCCTCTCACTTGACCAATTGGAGAGAGTTACCCGTTAACAAAAATATATACAGTCTGTTCCATAAGAGCGTGTCGTCTATTTCTCTGAAAATACAAACGAATTAGTTAAAAATACATTTGTACCGTGTAGTATACATATTAAACTGAAATGCATTTCACCTAATAAGTTGTCCAGTCCCCATTATTATCGATTATGCAAGAATCACTTTATCATTCGATTTTGACGTTGAGCGGCGTTTACCCCGTTCCGGTAGGTCGTCAACATTTTGTACCGCTTTATAACGTGCTACCCACTTCTTGACGAACAACTCGGACTTTTTCATGTACCGGGCTGCAGCTGCGAAAGACATTTTTGGTTCTAGTGGATGGTTATACAGAAACACTGCCTCAAAACGGCTCGCATGCGCGGCACTCATTTTGGAATTCTTGATTTAAACACAACAAAACGAAACGGATTAAGAATATAACCATAAAGCATTCTTCTAATGTTTGAAGAACACGTGGAATTAAGCCGGTACCTGCGCGCTATCTATTGACGAAGTTATAAGCGACACGCTCTTATTGTTTTTTTTTTTTTTTTTTTTTGTGCGGTTTGGTGCGCTACGGTCTACTGTTTTGCACACGAGGGCAAATGAGACCGGAACCTACAGCATAAAGCCGATTCCGAAGGGCTACGAACATCTATGCCATAGTGGGATTCGAACCCACGAACTCTGGTACTGCCGATTAGCGTCCTAACCAATCGACCAGCGTTCGGCTGCGCTCTTATGGAACAGACTGTATATTTTTAATTTTCTATCTTAAAAGGCATCTAATTTTTTTATTCATATTTTTCGTCTTACAAGTTACTACTTTCTACTCTAGGATGTTATATTTGTTATAGTTGGGTTTGGAGCTCTACGGTCTTCTGTTTTACTAAAAGAGGGCTAATGAGACCAGAGCACACTGCTTAAACCTGATTCCGATAGGCTATGAACATCCATGCCTTCAGCTGGAGTCGAACTCGCGAACTCTGGTACTGAAGAGCAGCGGCCCACCCATTCGTACATAGTTTGACCAAATGTTTGTTATCATTAGGCACTTAGTTTTCTGACATTTAATTTCGTCCTTGTCTGCGTCATTGTACTTTCACTTTTTTATTTCTTATCTTGTTACTTTTTTTCCACGAAGCCCATTGTTCTTTTAATATCGCGATTGATGTTATGATATTAATTAGGCTTTTTCAAACTTTTTAAATTGTGTCCCTTTCTAATGTAAGATAATCGGAGTTTCAGCACAATAATATAATCTCCCATTAATATTTAAATCATTTTATAAAGAGCATAGCTTTGTGTGTTCAAAAACTGTTTAGATGTGTTATTTGAATTAATGAATTATTAATTGATTATTACAGCATCTTGCATATTTTTAATCAAGAGTTAATGCTTCTCTAATTTTTTCTCATGGCTTTTGGAGATAATTTTCTTATTCGCTTACTCTGAAGTCATGCCGCTATCTGTAATAAGTAATCAAAAGAGCACGTTTCCAGCTGTTACTTCGATAAAGAACGCTTTTTTTTTTGTCCTTGAACTTTGATTTTTCAAAATCCTAATCTTTCATTCCCTCCTCTGAGACCAGCTGTTCATTAATTTGTATGAAAATCGTGTGATTTTCTTAATCATTCCGCTTTTGATGTAATTGAGCTTTAGACGTCATAAGATTACTTTCAGTCAAATGATATTGTATAATGTTTTGCACAAGTTTTGTAGGAAAGTGTTTAAAAAAACTTACTTTGTTGGTTAATTATTTTTATTTCACTTGGGCTATCAATAGATTTTTTATAGGTATCTTTAATAAGGTTTAATAGAGGCAGGGTTGCAAAAAACCCACCTACCCAGAAAAACCCAGTCCTGGTCTGGGTAAAATCCGATAAAACCCACTTTGAAGTGGGTTTTATTGGGTTTTTTAAAAATTTGTGATATTTATATTTATTTTCAGAAACTGTTATCTTAGTTTTTTTTTTTTACCCTATTTCATATTTAAAGAATTATCGTGTTATTTTCTTAATCATTCCGCTTTTGATGTAATTGAGCTTTAGACTTCATAAGATTACTTTCAGTCAAATGATATTGTATGATGTTTTGCACAAGTTTTGTAGGAAAGTGTTTAAAAAACTCACTTTGTTGGTTAACTATTTTTATTTCACTTGAGCTATCACTAGACTTTTTTTATAGGTATCTTTAATAATGTTTAATAGAGGTAGGGTTGCAAAAAATCCACCTACCCAAAAAAAACCCGCCTGGGTTTTTCTGGGTAAAACCCAGTCTAAAAAACCACCCAATAAAACCCACTCTGAAGTGGGTTTTATTGGGTTTTTTTTTTTTTTAAATTGGTGATATTTATATTTATTTTCAGAAACTGTTACCTTAGTTTTTTTTATCCTCTTTCATATTTAAAGAATTATTCTGTGGAAATATATATACAGTCTATCAAAATCCAGATAAATTTTTGCAAATCTATGGTAAATCCAACATAACAATTTGGAGAAAAAAAATTTGTCTGTGAAATCCATAAAGAAAAAGGCAAAGGTATCATGTGTAAAATTCTAACTTCAATGCTTTTTGTATTCCTAATCTGTTTCAAGTTTCGACCAAACCAACCCACATGTAGACAATACTCGCTCCAGTGATGCAGAGTTGGCCGGGCACTTGTTTAGGGCTACCATAAAGTGGCAAAAATATATCTTATCTCCATCCGTAACACGCATTTCAATTAGTTTCCACCACTGTGCTGCACCAAATTTTTTAATTACATCAGCATTAAACATACTTTGAGGAAATATTTTGGAATCTTATATCATGAGGGGAATTAATCATTTATTTATATTTTAAGGGTTGAAAGAATAGAGAGAAAAAATAATCCTTTGTTAAATTAACGTTCAAATACGTGGTATATGTCAATATATAACATTTTGTGTTGTGATATCAGAGTAAACTTTTTTATAGCCTTTACACTGATTTATTTGTATTAATTAAATTATAATTTCTTGAATATTAAGTTAATAAAAATTAATCAGTTTTCGCAATTTAATCTTTTCTAAAATATGGTACTACCCCTGACCTCTCCTCTTAAAAACAGACCCCAATAAAACCCAGAAAAGCCCAATAAGACCCAGAAAAACCCAATAAAACTCAGAAAATCCCAGCCGGGTTGGATTTTTCTTTAAAAAAAACGCGGGTTTTTTGCAACTCTGAATAGAGGTTTAAAATTGTATGTATTTTTTTGATAATCCCAAAATTATTAGCATTTCCAACATTACTCCAAATAAACTGCCGTATTTGTCGTTTAGGTTAAAATATCTTTATTTTGAGGGATGTGTATATAACATACTTCTCCGGAGAAATGTAAGAACTCCAAAAACTTCTCAGATTGCTTCGGAAAATAATTAAAAAAAAATGAATTACTATAAGATCACAATTCATCAATCAAATACAGTCATGCCAGAAATAATTCTGAATGTATTGCTCTCTCCACAAAGTAATGCTGCATGTGAAACAGTTTTCAGTGCTGTGCTGGAAAACCAAACTGAATTTTTGTCAGATCTGAGTAGACTATCTTTAGAATCCCTAATGATAGAAAATGTGAATATTTTAATCAGTGTCCATGTTACTACAAGAAAAACTTTCCTCAAAAATAAGTTGTTAAAACTTAAAAAACTACTTACACATTGTTAAATGAATAAATTTTAATTTACCCTTTATACATTACTACTGTGTGTTTATTTTTAATTTAATCTGCTACATTTTAATTTACAAACTAATAAAATATGTAAAAATGTATTATTTGTTTGGGTTTTGTTTATTATGTATGTAAATTGTATACATGTGTACTTTGTGGTTTGCGTGTTAAATGTTGCTCCTGACATAGGTGCTTGAATGTTGGCATGTCTGATATAATGCACACGTATTTATCTAGCATTTAAATATTGCTATATTTTATCATAGCATTTGAGCTTTAACGTTTTTTCTATACTAAGGAAAAGAATTACCCATTTTTTCCTGTAGTGGATAAGTAATTTGCTGAAATTTTGAAGAACATTTTCATCCTCGTGAGCTAGTCTTTGGTAATGTCGTGTTGTTAATTATAGTTGTACTGAAGGAAGTACGTGTAATTGCATTTTGATTCATATGCTAGCTCTTCTTTAATTATAACTGAGTTTGGTTTCAATTGTTTCGTTCCTGTTTCAGTTAAAATTAACCCCCTTCCCTAGGAACAAAAAAACGTACCATTAATCTTCTCCATTAAATTTCATTCTTATATTTATCACGATTAATACTTGATCAACAACGCCCGTATATGTCATCGTAATCCATTCGTCTTTGTTCAAAATGAAATCAAAGAATACCTTATTTACCGATAGCAATCAGTAGCTTTTAAAGCTTTTTCCGTCGGGAATTATATTTGCAGTCGTAGGGTATCTGGTAATCTCTAGTGATTCACATGTCGAACCTCAAGATCAGATGGTAGATTGTGGTTCTTCTGACTTCGCGTTTTCAGGTTTTAAAACAGCAAGGCGTTAGAGATTTCGAAAATCTTTCATGTTCACTTTCTGGAACTGGAGCTAATCCTTCACACAGGTGTCTCTCGATGATGGATTTGACTTGCGTCTTACGCTCTGAGTTGTGTTGGTTAAAGAGCCCATGCAAGTGCTATAGCGGGGATTGGGAATCGCCGTTGAATTTAAAGGTATTGATACATAGAATTTATGGAGATAGATAACACTTTACAATTCACTGTAAGGACTCGTTTGCACTCGCATAAAACAAAACAAATGTCATGTTTAATCTGTCGAAAAAGTCTTTGTAAAAGTTTTAAAGACAAAACTGTTTGTTTGGATTTTTTATAAATTGTATTTTATTCTGATTTTACAATCTCAAAAATATATGTGTAAAGGCATTTTTTTAATGATATGTTTCTTGAACCAAATTTAACCATTTTTCAAATTCTTTTTAAGTTTTTATCCGTTGTTTTACTTCTTGTATTGTTATTCAATAGAACAAAAAAAAAAACTTTAATTTAGTCTCAAAAGTGCATTCTAAACTATATTAACAGTATTTATATTCGGTTTCTTAAGGTACTTAAAAATCAAATTAATTTATTAACAGAAGATTATTAAAATTTTAATTAATTAGAAAATTTTAATAAATTTGAAACCTCTTGAAATCATGGTAGTTATTCATCATGTAGATTTTTATGTTATAAATATTTGTAAACCTATTGTAGTTTATGTTGACTACTAAATTTTACAGAATGATTTCAAAAGTTTTGAAAAAAAAAAAATAACCCACGAAGTTTAGTTTGCTTTAATTAACTGCTGGGAGCTTCAGATAACGTGTATATTAAAATATTGGGAAATAACATACTTTGTAAACTACCATATTCAAGTTCTTAATGTGCTTAAAAATCAAATTAATTTATTAAGAAAAGATTATTAAAATTTTAATTAGAAAATTTTAATAAATTTGAAAACTCTTGAAATCATGATAGTTATTCATCATATAGGTTTCTATTTTATAAATATTTGTAAACCTATTGTAGTGTATGTTGACTACTAAATTTTACAGAATGATTTCAAAAGTTTTGAAAAAATATATTATTCCCTGAACTGTAGTGTTTTGGTCTTAATAGAGAATACACACGCAGTCATTGTATGTGGCAGTTAGGATAAACAGTTATTTACTGATAATTCTGTCAAGAAATTTTCAGAATTTTTAATATGTTTTTATATGTTTATTTTCCCCATGAATTGCTTGATCTAGCCTCCAATTCTGCGAATGATTTCACACAATCGTCATTTTAATATTATTCCCTGAACTGTAGTGCTTTGGTCTTAATAGAGAATACACACGCAGTCATTGTATAATGCAGTTAGGATAAACAGCTATTTACTGATAATTCTGTCAAGAAATTTTCAGAATTTTTAATATGTGTTTAATATGTATAATTTCCGAATTTTTAATGTTTAACTCATTAATAACTAATAAAAATGGTGTTTCAAAATATAAAACTCCTTAATTTCTTTTGTAAAAATTAAAGGAGTGTCAATGGTATGAACTTGATTAATATTTCTTACGTAGATCAAACTTTAAGTTTCAAGGATTTAAATACTTGTGAGTAAAATAAATAGTACTATAGTTAAATGCGATTTTTTTAACTAAACGTTAAAAAATATGAAATAATGTCTCATTTGATGTAATATAATCATGCCTTTCAGTATCTTCTTATCAGAAGCTTTATTTAACAGATTATTGAAAATATGTTTGCTAATTCATCATTTCATCAGTTAAAATAAATCACACCTCTCTCATTTTTAATTTTTCAGTGATTTATTATCAAAAAGTGTAGGATAAACGCTTTTACCTATCTTAACAGAGACAAATGCTATTAAATATTCCAAACTTATCATTTGATTTGCTATGAATCCTAATTGGTAAATAATTTTAAATTTAGTTTCATTAAATATAGAATGGATGTAACACCAGTAAGTAGTATCTTTTTAGTAGGATTTTTTTAAAACTTATCTTTGCAGGAATAGGTATATCTTTACAAATAGTGTAATTTTTGCTAAATTTAAGGTAGAAGAAAATTATTAATATTTACTAATTACTTTGACACATACTTTAATAGGAAATATTCTAAGGTTATAAAGTTGATTTCAGATGACTTGATTAGGATATGTTGCTAATAAAAATATTTTAAAAAATTACTTAGTAAAATACACACCTTACAAAGTTATTTACTAAAATTACTTATAAGGAAAGCGGGAGGGGGGATTGGCTTTTAAACAGCATTTTTAGAATGTAAATAGAATTATTGAGCACAGTATCTGTGTGGGGAAAAATGGCTGGAAAGAATAAAACTTTGAAACTTTGATGCAGTGGCGGAAAAATAATCTGGGGGAAAGTTCGGGGAGAAAAAGTTTAAATAAATAAACGCGGAGAGAAGTAGGGCGCCTCCGTTTCCATTTGTGAAAGCGCTATTTTCTTGATTTCGGGAAACCCAAACTGGATGATTTGCGAAGTTTGTGGCTGAGCTTCCCTCCCCCTCCGAAATAAATCTGAGTGGTCAGTGGCGTCGTCCTTGGCCTTCGCGGATGGCTTCCCTCCCGCGTGCTTTCCCGCCTCGCCTGCCCCGTCCCGTCACCCGATTCGCTCTGCGGCCACCGTGAGGGGCGGAGTTACTGCGACCCACAGGTAAGGGGCCGTCGCCCTGTTTGCCTTTGTGGCACAGGTATTGTTTGCTCCAGAGGTAATTAGAGAAGCTGGCGATTTGTTTGGGACTTGCTCAACATCGGCAGCACAGCTTATTTTTGGTGGGCGCTTTCTTTTATGTCAAGTTCATTACACTCGGACGCTACTCGCAATAGATATTGGAGTAAAATTGAACAACAAAAAGATGATTTTGATTTTTTTATTTTAAAGTTATGGGCTCAAATATTTTTCTGCAAGTGGCGGACATACTTGGGCCATTGATATTTTTTAATTCTCGAGGAAGGTAATCTGATGTTGATTAATTCATTGCAATCAATTCATTGTCCCATCAAATTGGTTATATAATTAAACCAATGGATATTAAATATTGTCCTTTGGTTTTAAAATTCTTAAAAATTTCAAAAAGTTATAACTGTTTGCTTTTATTCGAAAAATACCATTTGCTCCAGAGGTAATTAGAAGAGCTGACGATTTGTTTGGGACTTGCTCAACATCGGCAGTCCAGCTTATATTTTTGGTGCGCGCTATCTTTTAAGTCAAGTTCATTACACAGGGACGCTACTCGCAATAGATATTGGAGTAAAATTGAACAACAAAAAGATGATTTTGATTTTTTTTTTTTTTTTTTTAAGATATGGACTCAAATATTTTTTGTGTAAGTAGCGGACATACATGGGCCATTGATATTTTTTAATTCTCGAGGAAGGTAATCTGATGTTTATTAATTCATTGCAATTAATTCATTGTCCCACCAAATGGGTTATATAATTAAACCAATGGACAATATTTAATAAATTAAATATTTCCTTTGGTTTTAAAATTCTTGAAAATTTCAAAAAGTTATAGCTGTTTGCTTTTATTCGAAAAATACCGTTTGCTCCAGAGGTAATTAGAACAGCTGGCGATTTGTTTGGGACTTGCTCAACATCGGTAGCACAGCTTATGTTTGGTGGGCGCTTTCTTTTATGTCAAGTTCATTACACTCGGACGCTACTCGCAATAGATATTAGAGTAAAATTGAAAAACAAAAAGATGATTTTGATTTTTTTATTTTAAGCTATGGGCTCAAATATTTTTTTGTGTAAGTAGCGGACATACATGGGCCATTGATATTTTTTAATTCTCGAGGAAGGTAATCTGATGTTGATTAATTCATTGCAATCAATTCATTGTCCCATCAAATTGGTTATATAATTAAACCAATTTATTAAATATTGTCCTTTGGTTTTAAAATTCTTGAAAATTTCAAAAAGTTATAGCTGTTTGCTTTTATTCGAAAAATACTGTTTGTTCCAGAGGTAATTAGAAAAGCTGGCAATTTGTTTGGGACTTGCTCAACATCGGTAGCACAGCTTATATTTGGTAGGCGCTTTCTTTTATGTCAAGTTCATTACACTCGGACGCTACTCGCAATAGATATTGGAGAACAAAACACAAAACGATTGAACAACAAAAAGATGATTTTGATTTTTTTTTTTTTTTTAAGCTATAGGCTCAAATATTTTTTGTGTAAGTAGCGGACATACATGGGCCATTGATATTTTTTAATTCTCGAGGAAGGTAATCTGATGTTTATTAATTCATTGCAATTAATTCATTGTCCCACCAAATGGGTTATATAATTAAACCAATGGACAATATTTAATAAATTAAATATTTCCTTTGGTTTTAAAATTCTTGAAAATTTCAAAAAGTTATAACTGTTTGCTTTTATTCGAAAAATACCATTTGCTCCAGAGGTAATTAGAAGAGCTGACGATTTGTTTGGGACTTTCAACATCGGCAGACAGCTTTATTTTTGGTGCGCGCTATTCTTTTATGTCAAGTTCATTACACTCGGACGCTACTCGCAATAGATATTAGAGTAAAATTGAAAAAAAAAATGATTTTTTTTAAGCCATGTGGGCTCAAATATTTTTTGTGTTTCATACATGCCATTGATATTTTTTAATTCTCGAGGATAGGTAATCTGATGTTTATTAATTCATTGCAATTAATTCATTGTCCCACCAAATGGATTATATAATTAAACCAATGGACAATATTTAATATATTAAATATTGTCCTTTGGTTTTAAAATTCTTAAAAATTTCAAAAAGTTATAACTGTTTGCTTTTATTCGAAAAATACCATTTGCTCCAGAGGTAATTAGAAGAGCTGACGATTTGTTTGGGACTTGCTCAACATCGGCAGTCCAGCTTATATTTTTGGTGCGCGCTATCTTTTAAGTCAAGTTCATTACACAGGGACGCTACTCGCGACAGTTATTGGAGTAAAATTGAAAAAAAAAAAGTTAGTGATTTTTTTATTTTTAGCCTTTGCAAATATTTTTTTTACGGACATACAAGATATTTTTTTTCTTCGAAATAATCTTTTAAATTCTTAATTAATTCATTGTAATTATATTTTAACTATTTAATATATAAATATTGTCGTAAAATTGATTTATAACTGTTTCTTTTATGTTACCTGCAGAGTTAGAGAGCGATTTGTTTACTTGAACATCGGCTACATCTTTTTTTGGTGGGCTTCTTTTATGTCAAGTTCATTTTACACACGCTACGCGATTGATATTGGGTAGTTAAAAAAATTAGTGCAATATTATTTTTTAAGCATGTCAAATTTTTTTTTTTTAGTCTATAAATTTTTTTTCTTTTGATAATTTAATGCATTTAATTAATTTTGAAATATCAGAGAATATTTATTAGGAAAAATGATGTGAATATTTTGACTTGTTCTTTTTTTAGGGTATATCTGCTCTAGAAGTAGTTAGGATTTTACTTGTTCAAATGTCTTCTTGTTTTTTGGTAGCTTTCATATGTCGTTCATTATCTAACGCATCTCGCGATTGATATTAGTATAGTAAAAAAAAATAATATTTTTCATATTATTATTTTTTTTTTTTTTTATTTTTATTTTTTTAATGTGATTTTTTTTTTTTTTCTAAATTATCTTTTTTTATATTTTGAAAAATCAGGAATAATGTAGTTAATTAAGCATACGATATCCTTTATTGCCGAACGATGTGAATGGTTAGATCTTTTCAAATTCGTGGGTTCGAATTCCACTGTGGCATGGTTGTTCGTATCCTTTTGGAATCGGTTTTAAGCAGTAGGTGCCGGTCTTATTAGCCCTCGTGTTGCAAAAAAGTCGACCATAGCTCTCTAAACCAAAACCAAGCTTTTAAATTTTTAAATTCTTAAAAATTTTGAAATAGTGATAATACATTAGAAATAAAGTCTGTTTTTATATGATACATTGATTATAGTTATTTTATTTAGGTTGTTTTTTTTTTCGGTTATATTTGCATTTTTCTGTGTATGTTTACTGAATATTTAATTTTTCTCATATCTGAATAAATGTAATTGTTATTTTACAATTTAAAACTTTTTTTAAAGTAATTGTAGATTTTTTATTAAGAATTTAATTTAAAAAATTTAGATGAAATACGTTTTGAAGGAAAAAAAATATTTTTTGAACGATTATTCAATTTCTTTAGTACTAAATTCGTTTTCGAATTACTCATGGTTGTTCGTATCCTTTTATCTTTAAGCATACCCTTATTAGCTTTGCAAAAAAGTCGACCATAGCTCTCTAAACCAAAACCAAAGCAATTTTAAAGGGAGAAAAAGAGATAAATCGCTTATTAATTTTTGATTATATTATTATTATTATATGTTTTTTTTTCTGTTTTCTTTTACTTAAAAAAATAATTTCAGGCACATGCAATTATTTTCTTTTGGGTTTATTCCGGGTTTACTTGGGCTTTTCATATTATAATATATTGAATTTAGGTATAATGTAAATTTGCGAAATCCTTCTTTAATTTTTGAATGCAAAACTTTTGCAAATTTAGAGTAGTTGTAGATACTATTTAGATTGACAAGTTTCAATTTAAAAGGAGGAGAAAAAGAGGTTGGATCTCTTGGTAAATTTCGAAAGAAAAGTGTTTTTATGATCTTTAAAATGCAATTAACTTAATATCAGTGTAAGATGGCCATAGAAACATAATTATGAATACACTTCCCTTTCACCTGCCTTATATTCATTAGTGGATTGATAAAGTTTATGAAAATTATACATGTCATTGTTACATAACACTAAACACCTTTGTGCATTTAGCTATATTTCCCTTTAAATTTATCGGGTTTTTATATTTTTGTGTCTCAACTCTGGCGGATTTTCAAATTAAATGTGTTGATTAAATTACATTTATGTCTACTTTTTTGTAAGTTGTATCTATTTTAAGGTGACAGTGTACCTTTAGAGCAAACTTTTTTTTTTAATGAATTTCCTTGAAGATTGACTATGTAATTAGTACTATTGATATATAAATATTTTAAAAATTTGAAGGCAAAATATTAATTAGTTTTGGAGTTATTAATTATTGTTTCATAATTAACTTAATTGAAAATGCTCCAGACGCATCAATTTCGCATAAAATATCATAAAAAAATTTAAGTATACCTTATAGACTTTACAAAAAAATGTAGTTGTTTCCATAAACACCCATAGAAATTATAAAGAGAAAAAAAATGATGATGATGATGATATCCATATTTTGCAGAATAAACAGCTATAGCGGTTAATTAAAATGCATAACTAACATATGCTTCAAAACATACCAGATTCAACTAGACTTTATTTTATAAAGTCTAACGTAAATAATACTGGAATTTCAGAGAATGATCTATTTTCAATGCGTCTGGAGTACTTTAAACATTTGTAATAAATGAAAATTTTACTTCTGGGTAAACAGCATTTGAAGTTATTATTGCTATACCCATAAGTAGTGATAAGCTTATTATACCTATAAGTAATGATAAAATGATAGAAATAAAAAAATTATTTTTGCTTCGTATTCCTAATGACACATTCTTTCACTATTCACTAAAATTGAAAATTAGAATTTTCGGTCGATTTTAGCCAATTTGAAAGTCCACCATCGCCTTAACCAGTTTCTTTGATCAGACATTGGAAATCATTTCCTGAAATTTCCGAAAACCAAAGTTTAAGTGCATAATAGCCATACAAAGATTTATGGTGTAAGGTATTGACAGGTTGATAGTGGCTTGTTTGTATAAATAGTGAAGCCTGCACAATTAAACACAATACCTAAATGGTATTGTGTTTGACTCCATGGAATCTCGTAGTCACTGAGTGCAAAATTACCAGTATGGTAATAATTGTGTTAGGAATACTTAATTTTTAAATTATTTAAATAAAGCTGAATTAGATACCTAAAAAAAATAATAAAAGGTAATATGTAAACTTTGTACATAAGCATTGGATGCAAATTATCACTCTGTATATAACTTTAATCTGTTTATATCAATATTTTAAGTCACTAAAATTATAGAATTTTTGCTGTTTACAATTTTAATATCTTTATATCTTGATTTGTTTAGTAAATATTTTCAAAACCTTTAACAGTTCAATATTAAAAACTTATTAAAAAAAAGAGAAAAAAATGCATATTTTAATTATTTTACTATGCATATATAATTTTTTGTTTCTTTGCTTATCTATCCATAATTTTCAGATAAAAAAATGAAAATATTGAAAATCACTTCATATTTTAACTTCATATCAGCATTGTACAATAAGCAGGCATCAGTGGCGTAGCGGTTGGCCATAATGATCCCCCCCAATAAGAAATGCTGTATACATACTGTGTGTGTGTATATATATATACATACATACATACATACATATACATACATATACATACATACGTACATGCACACATACATACACACACACACACGTGTGTGTGTGTGTGTGTGTGTGTGTGTGTGTGTGTGTGTGTGTGTGTGTGTGTTTGTGTGTGTGTAATGATTGTTGTATTAATCTGGAGATACGAGTTGAAAGAAGAAAATATTTTTATTTTATTAAAATGCATATTTTAATTTAGCATTTGGAAAATATTTTAAAGGTAATTTTTCTTAATTCCTCCTCTCCTATCTACAGCATGTCATGATCTTGTTCATGGTTAGATTTATCTTAGCCAGGAAGTATAGATACCGCCCACGCTAAAAGGTAATGGAAAAAGGCGTGGGGACCTTAGACGAACATATTTCATTTTGATTATGGGGTTGCTATTCGCAGGACTCTGAAAATGAATTTGATGCAAAAATAAATGAAAATATTTAAAGTGTTGCCTCTATTATTGTGGTTTAATAACACTTATTTTTTTTACATGCCTGCAAGGGGCGTAGCAAACATGGGTGGGGGGGCGGTTTACCTCCTTCAACAAAATTAACACAACAATCATTATGTATATATATATATATATATATATATATATATATATATATATATAATATGTATGTATGTATGTATGTAAGATGGGCGAGATTCAACAAAAAGCACAACACATTTTATTTCTGGTGACGATTCATCAATCAATACAACAGGCAAAAACTTTGAGAACATCGTGCACACACACTTTTTAAGTAGGGATTTCTCAGGTAAAAAGACTACGAATAATTCCTCAGCACATTTGATCATGTGAAAAAAAAAAAAAAAACCCATGTCTAAAGAGAACGCCTTTACTATTGGTCAAAGAAGTACAGACAGAGGCTGGATTAAGTCTATAGCGTGTCTGGAGGGATAATCAGAATTACCTTGCACACCCCAATAACGTAATTTATGAACAGAAGTTATTAAATTAATATTAAAAATGTAAAGAGATTTTAATATTACACACACACACCATGTATACAGCATTTCTGAGTGTGGGGGAGAATCCCAACCGCTGCACCACTGATGCCTGCGTATATTGTACAATGCGGATAAGAAGTTGAAATATGACGGGGTTTTCAATATTTAATTTTTTTTTGTGAAGATTATGTTAAAATAAGCAAACAAAAAAGTGGTAGCTCCATTAGTGTGGATGTGCCATTTAATAGATTATTACACATTCCCATGTGTGTACACACCCTCATACATGCATAGAATCTCAACTTGGAGCGGGGGTTACGTTAAAATTCTACTTGTTCTATATTATATACATGGGTGATACAACTTTTGATAAAGAGAGAGCAGAAGTTATATTAAGATTTGAGTCTTTAAGTAATTTTTTTCATGATATAGATATTACACGGTACCTACTTGGGGTAAAACAGTCACTTGAACTGCTTTTGTTTGAGAGTCTTAAATTTATATTGATTTAAATACTATAGGATGGGTTCGTTTCTTAAAAATTGTTTGGTATTATTACTTATTTGGCGGAAATAGGCATAATTTTCTTACAGTTAATTGTATTTATTTTCGTGTCCCGGAAGAGCATACATTTGTTAGGTTTTAAGAAGTTCTCATCTCCATTCAAAATCTAATATTGTGTGCAATATTAATCAGGTTATAAACCTGTTTAATAAGCTCCTCGTATGCGCTTCAAAGGTCTGGACTTATCTACTGAGCTTTTCCGGTTGAATCGCCATCGGCTGTGGAAGTTTTTGTTTAAATAAAATGTGACGGGTATTTTCAGTGGACAAAACAAAGACGGTGGTAAACTAAAATCTTTGTTAAAGCTGTCTCGTAAATTTTCAACATAACTAGTTCAACATGCGTGTATGATATTTTTTTCTGTTCCAACACGTGCTTCCTCCCCCCCCCCCCCACCAGTCATATATATTATTTCTATAGTAATGATCCCTGTGACTCTTAGAAATTTGATGGTAACATATAAGCTATCAAAAGAAGGAGATTTTGAATTGTATTTTCAATTTAGAAGTATGACCGTTACCGCGTAATCCGTGAATTCTAATATCGACGCAAAGTTTAGAATATTATTTTACAAAATGTTCGCTAATTTTGAAACTATAGAAAGTTGCAAAAAATGTTTGAGATTAAAGCTTGGTTTTGAGCACTGTGGTCTATTTTTTTGCTACTTATTTTTTACTATTTAAGTACTATTAAGACCAAGGTATGCTTAATAAAGTCGACCACTAACGACTGTACAAACATTCATGCTAGCAGAAGGATTTTCTCGCTAAAGGAAACTTTAATTTTGATGCATTTTTTGCCGGTTCGGAATTTTAAATAATCTTTATTTGTATTTGGGTTTTCTAACTTTTACGTTCTTATCACGCTTAACACCTACATACCGTTGAGTCATTGTATAATGATTGGTTGTTTAATGCAATGACCCAGTTTCATCAAAATGGTAACATGAAACAGCGTATGGACTCAAAATGAGTTATCGTTAGTACCTCTGGCATCTAGTACCAGGAGGTTACCTCTGGAACTAGGAACTTACCCGTTTGTCATATATTCATGCTGCCATGAATTGAAACTAGTCAGACCGTTAATTTTCTTTCTCCATAAGTTAAGCAGTCTATATTAAATTAAAATAGTCAGAATTCGGAGATTTTTTTATCAGGATTTGAAAATCTGTAGATTGTTTGTTGAGCTATTTTGTGACAACGTTTTTAATGGCGTGGTAATCAAATTTTTCTTTTGATAAAAGATCTTGCTCCAGGAGCACGCTGGATGATGGCCGAATGAGTCGAATTCTGCCTGAAGGTACTGGACCTTGTGGATTCGAATTCATCTGTTATTTGCATTTGTTCAAAGCGGTTTTTTAATCAGTTTGATTAGCGTCCCAGTCTGATTAGTGTCGGCATTGCAAGAAATTGACCCTAATACTCCCAAACTAAACCAACCAAACAAATTTGATGCGAAGGACTAAATATGATTGGTTCATAGCGATCCTGAGGAAACGCTCCTCGTTGAGCCGGGTGACTATCTTCCACTTTTGAAGGGAACTAACTACTCCGATGCTCCCGGGGTACTTACTGGCATCGCTTCTAATGCCATGATTAGAGAAACCCGATTGAAAAGTGGTTGTCGGATTATAGTCACAGTGTTTAAAAGTGCTTTTAAAACTCTTTTTACAATTTATTTTGTATATATGTTTATAGCAAATATATTATACATTTTAATTTATCACAATCTTTATTTTTATGTAACATATATGGGTAACCAACTTCATAGTATAAATCTTTAATTTTTTTTATTATTTTATATTGTCAGTTTCCATTGTAGTATGCATAAACATTGAAATTTGAAAATGCAATAAGTGTATTCGGAAAGTTTGCTTTGGTAACGTTGCATCAGTCCTTGCATTTCTCAATATATTTAGAATAAAAGCAATACAGAATTGGAATAACTAAATCTGTATTACTATGATGGCGTGTCAGTAAGTGCTTCATTTTTACTTTATCAGTTAATTGAGGGTAAATCCTGTTAATAGAATAAAGTTTTACTTTTTTTTGTTATTGTGAATATACGTAAAACAGTAAAATTTTGTAAATGAAATAAGTGTACTCCAAAACTTTTTTTAAGTATTCGCATTGCCCAAAAATGATATAAAATAAAAACGATATAGTATGTAATACTGCTACGATATCGTATAAGTTAGTGCTTTTTTTTGTTCCTGCAAAATTATGAACTGTCTGCTTTTCAGTACAGTTGTTTTCGGGTTCGAATCTCTCTATTGGTATGGATATTCTTAGCCGTCTGGAATCAGCTTTAAGCAATTGTACCCAGTCTGATTACAACATAGAAAACATTAATGGTATCGCTCCAAATGTAATCTGAGATAGTGGTTACGCAGTGCTAGAAGACCGAACGATAGCCGGATGGATAGGGCGCTGCTTTTCGAACTAGGAGTTCGCGGGTTCGAATCCCGCTTCTGACATGAATGTTCATAACCTTTGGAATCGGCTTTAAACAGTAGATCTCTGTCTCATTAGCTTTCGTGTAGCAAAACAGTAGATCGTAGTGCTCCAAACCAAACTGTGTGCATTCCCGTAATCTCCAAACCAAACCATACTGTGCCCCAAACTAGTTCTCCAAACTAAACTGTGTGCATTCCACTAGTCTCCACTATTGCAACTATTGGTGTTTCGAAATACCAGCCCAAAAGCCACCGAGAGCA
Source organism: Pardosa pseudoannulata (assembly GCA_032207245.1). Lineage (NCBI taxonomy): Eukaryota > Metazoa > Arthropoda > Arachnida > Araneae > Lycosidae > Pardosa > Pardosa pseudoannulata. The sequence continues at coordinate 74,604,271 of CM063502.1, read as the reverse complement.
CATGATCTCAGCTGGAAACAATCTCCTTTCCTTTCTGAAATCCTGTTGGAAAAAAAGTTATAAAAGAACAAGCAAATTTTGCTAGCTGGCGGTTTCTGCAGATCCGTAACACCTTTGATTGGCGTCGCTTTCGTAGTCGAATTTCAGGCTTCTACCACTAGTACTGAATTGAATTTTGTAAAATTAATTTCTTTTCCTGTCATACAGTCGAACATTCTATATGGAGGTAATTACTCCAGTTGTGCCAATGTGTTAACTGCAGTGTGAAATGCTACTTATCGTATCTCGCAGGAAGGTAGTCATAATCCTAATGTTCATCATAATCATCATGTCATGTCATGATGTTAATGTCCATCATAATGTTCATCGGTTTTACATAAACACACTGAAGTCCTAATAGAAGTCCTAATGAGTTTCTTTTCCTGTTCTACTGTGGAGCATTCTATATGTAGGTAATTACTCCAGTTTTGCCAATGGAATCACTGCAGTGTGAAATGCTACTTACCGTATCTCGGGGGAAGGTAGTCATAATCCTAATGTTTATCATAATCATCATGTCATGTCAGGATGTTAATGTCCATCATAATGTTCATCGGTTTTACATAAACACACTGAAGTCCTAATAGAAGTCCGAATGAGTTTCTTTTCCTGTTCTACTGTGGAACATTCTATATGTAGGTAATTACTCCAGTTTTGCCAATATGATCACTGCAGTGTGAAATGCTACTTACCGTATCTCGCTGGAAGGTAGTCATAATCCTAATGTTCATCATAATCATCATTTAATCCTTATCATGTCATGTCATATTAATGTCCATCATAATGTTCATCGGTTTTACATAAGCACACTGAAGTTCTAATAGATCCGTATGATTATATACTTGTTTAAAAAAATATAACAAAACTTGTATTTATAATTTTAATCGTTTATCAGGGTAAATCTTAGGTTAAAAGTTACCGAACTTAAAATTTAATTTACTTGTTATATTCTGTTACTTGTATTGTTCTGTTACAATCTGATGTTTATTTATTTATAAGTTATGTGACATGAAATGAAAAAAAAAAGTTAATATATGTCAAAATTTCTTTCTGATTGACATATTCAAATCGCTCTTCACGGTAGTTTAAACTATTTTCTTGCCGATAGATTCAAATTTCCAACAACCCATGTTTAAAAAGATAACATTGAAGTGCGTGCAAATAGTTTTCAATACATAGATAATATCATTTTGTCTGTTGAATAAAAAAAGATTTCATTGTACAATTTTTGCATTTTTACATCATGTTTTTAAATATTATTTACATTACTTTATTCATAATTCAGTAGAGATAAATGTATTTTAACTCATACACATACATACAACCAATAATATGCACTTTAACTGTTGTAATTGAAAGTAAATTTGTATTGGAAATAAACATTGTAAGAATTATTGTTTTGTTTTGGCAACGGCTTGAATAGTTCTCTGAACTAAATAAAAGCTTTCGGTGAAAGTGCTTTTTTAAAAATTGATTTTGTGTTGAGAACTTCAACAAAAGCTATCGGTTGATTATCGTGCTTGTAATTGAACATTTGTATTGCGAGGTTTTTATAAGGATCTGTATAAATACATTTACTTTCCTAAAATAATTCTTTGTTCCTAACCAGCTTAACAGTTTAGCTATGAAGTATTTATTCGAGAACTAGGTAGTTTTGTTGGCAAACTTATTTTTATTCGAGATTGAAGTATGGTGTTTCTGAAAGTTTTTTTTTTTATTTTAACGTCGAAAATTTGCTAATATCTTTTAATAATCTTTTCCCCGTATATTATAACAGCAATATGGGAGAAATATATACGGTGCATCTATCATTCCCGTATTATCTGTTTTCTTGCATTAATCTTTCCCTTCATTTAGTTCCGAAGTTATCCCCAGAGAGCTAATGCTATCTTTTCACACATCTATCCACGAAAATATTACGTCCCGTTACTGTTTTTTCACGGAAGTATCGTTTTTATAGAATGTAGAACTAGGGAAATCAGATTTCCCTCCCCCCTTCTTATGCTAAGCATGTTTCAAGGTCGGATGGACGGCACAATATTATTTTGGAGGTTTCTCCACCAGTTTTTTTTTTTTTTCTTTTATTTATTTATTTTTTTTTTTTTTTTGCCGAACGATGGCCGATTGGTTAGGGTGCTGGCCTTCGGTACCGGAGTTCGTGGGTTCGAATCCCACAGTGACATGGATGTTTGTAGCCGTTCGGAATCGGCTTTATGCTGTAAGTCCCGGTCTCATTAGCCCTCGTGCTGCAGAAAGTAGACCGTAGCACTCCAATCCAAACCACCAGTTTTTTTTATTTTTATTTTTTTAATTTAATATATTATCATTTTTTATATTTTTTTTGTGTGTGTTGATGATTAGAACAAATAATCATATATGTCAGGTTTATTGATGAAACCAAATTGTCTGTCCTTCATTTTCGCTGCTTTTTTTTTTTTCCTCGAAAAGGATATCATCTTTGTCCTCACTTTACCCTTACCATGTTTGAGCTTTATTCTATAGGTATATTTTATATGTTGAATATTTCCAATCAGTGTTGTAAATAATTTATTCATAGTCACTCATTTTATAGATTTCTTACACCCCTTCCCCCATTTCTCTCTTTCTGTTTCTATCCCCTTAAAAAACAATGGATCAAGGATCCACTGTATGTGTACACACACACACACACACACACACACACACACACATATTATATATAAATATATATATATAGTCAAATTTTAAAAATATATGTATTATGGTATTGATTCAGTAGGACATTATAAATTAACTTTCAGTTTTTTCATTCATATTGTTATTTATTACTGTTTTGTAAAAAATTTTAAAGCTCTGGTTGTGGTCTTGAAACATATGTAGCTTAAACTGAAATTTTTATTGTGTGGATACTAACCATACTTCTTCAGTTAATTTTAAATTTAATATATAACAATATAAAGACTATCTGAATCCGAAGCCTGCTAGTACTTTAGCCTGCTATCTAATTGTATTTTGGTATTTATCTTGAAATGTAGCTGACACATTAAATGCTGAAACGAATTATTTATACCCGTTCTCTTTTATCATCTCTTATACCGTGAATCAAAACAGTTATTTTGATACTGTGTAGTAATGTATTGTTTATTGTACTATTTTCATATAAAGCAAGTATTTCATTTGAGGTATAGAGAAAGTTTGCGATGCCATGGTGAAGGTTCCAGTCACACTTTTAAATTTACCCGCCAGTATAAAAATATATTTCCTTTACAACCCGCAAACTGTTTTTGCCTTGTCTGATATAAAGTATGGAAAATTCCGAACCCGCTCTTTTTGGTCTTATTCGGAAGTGGATAGACTGAACGGCTTGATATAAACCCGTATCTAGTACGAGGATCCGATTGAATTTTTGTTCGGGGGCCCTCGAAATTTAAGTAATAATAATGAAATAATGATTTACTTTTATTCTTAGAATTTTGGATATTTGTATGTATACGAAATTATATTTTTTTAACAAATATTTTAAACAAAATCCAATTATAACAATCAGTAGTCATTAACGTAGAGAAATTTGTGCATTGAAAGATCAGCATATTGGAAAACTTATAACAACATATTTAAAAAAAATATTAATCACCACAACTATATTTTATTGGATGTAAACATTGATATATTTTACGTATTCTTGAGTATTTGTTCTGAAAATTCTCAAAGAAATCTTAAAATGCAATTACCTTGCTTCTGTAAACATGATTTAGTAGACAAGGCGTTATTGATAATACATGTATGTACCACTTCTACGTATATATATATATATATATATATATATATATATATATATATATATATGACTCGTTAAAACTTTGGTCACTATATATATATAAAACTTTAATATCACTTTTCAAAAACATACATTGGTTTTTAGTTAAGTAATAAAATATATGTAAACTTTCTTTCATCTTCCCCGCAGACCCCTTCATTTCGTATTATCAAATGTGGTATACCTATGAACCAATGTATGAGTATGTTCCATGAGCCAATTTGACTCATAGAATGTATATGAAAATAAATAAATAAATATAGTAATAAATATAGTATAAAGTAAATCTAAAGTATAAAGTATAGTATAAAGTAAATATAGAGAAGAAGTCGAGAACACTTCATTCCAATGACAGAAATTCATGCTACTGACGCACGGAAGAATTGTCAATTTAACAATCATGCAAAAGAAACAGATGTAGAAACCATTGTGCTAAATGTAATAGAAATGTTTGCGGAAAATGGGTTTCAAAAACATATTTTATATGTAAAAAATGTTTTCCATGAATTTTTTATAATAAACATTTCATTTAAATTAATTCGAAACTATTTTCTTTGCAAAAAACTTCAATTTTCTTGTATGAGTCAAATTGGCTCACTTCAGTAAAAATAGATATATGATCAACATCCGTAATTCTAGTGTTAATGCATGCAATTAATTGCCTTTATCCAATATAATTGTCTTTTATCAATCCGATCGTAATATTCGAAAAGATATTTTGTGACTAGTACTAAACGCAGTGAATTCTTTTCAAAGTAGCATTTTAAAAATATTTTTGTTTTTAAGGGACATCTTTGGCAGACAATTAAAATTAATTTGGTCCTTAAGAAGACGTTGAACGTTATAAAGCTTTTTTGGAAATGAATAACTTAGAGTTGTGAAAATTTTTACACATATATACTGAATTATAACTATAGAAATAATGTAGAATTTTTTTAAAACTAAATTGTTCTTTTTAAAAATTTAGTTTTATTAAAAAATATTTTATTAATTAGGTTTCCCGACCATTGATTTTTCATTTTTTAAAAATTTTTACCTTTATTATTACTTTAAAATATATTTTGAATATTTTGGAGTACTGTTTTATCGATTGATTTATTAATAGTTAATTTTTATATCTGTACGTTGCATTTTCTTAAAAAAAATTCAGATTTTTAAAATTTAAATTCAGTTTAATTCCTGAATAAAGTCGAAATTTAAACGGATGCTCAGATTTTTTTTAAGAGCATGTTAGGAGTGTTTGGTAAATATTTTGCAGGAATCTATGAAAAATTAAATTGTTTGAAGCATTTTCAAAATTCAGTTGTTCACTTTTTAATTGTTTACGACGGAAAAAAAAAAACTTTTCAAAATATCTTATTTTGAGAAAATTTTTATTTTAATTTATTTCAATTTATATACTTGATACTATATATTTTATTACGTGATTATACTTTATTTTATATGTACACAGTAGAAACTGTTTGTAATGCCTAACATATTAATTGGGATAGTGAAGTTATCTAAATTCTTAAGTTACGGGTTTTGAAATTTTGGAAACATAATTAAATAAGTAAATTATTTGTATTAATTTTTTTTTTCTAAAAATCAGATATTTGTTAAAAATTCCTTTTTATTGATTTTCTACTTAATCTTAAATTCTCCTAGCAATTTAATTCTTCATAGAATCTGAAAAAATGTTTACCAAACATTCCTAATATATATTGGAATAAATATGTGCATCTCTTCTACATTTAGATTTCATTCAAATTTTTTAAAACCATTTAGATTCCGGCTAAAATAATACCAAAAAAAAAAAAAAAAATGTTCCAGAGACGCTTTTAAACAATAAGGGGGAAAAAAGTAAAACAAATAAAAGGGGAAAATGTGAACTAACGTGCCATAAACTTTTGAATATTTAACGCAATGTTTCAAATCATTGAATTTAAAAAAATTTCTTCTTATTTATAAGATTTTTTAAAAATGTGATTTTATTTAGTTGTATTTCTATGTATATTAGTGGAAAAATCATAACTGCAAGATAATCTTGTCTAACCTTGAAGCCAACCCCATTTCTGTGGGCTTATAATGATTTATGATTATGCAATGTTGTATAAGATTTCGTAATGTTTTATTTGAAAAATATTTATAATAGTTATATTTTTGAACTACCGTTGTTGTTTGAATTATTTCACTTCGTGCTTTGTGTATAAATCTGGAGAAACATTGACAGACATGCCAACTACTCCGGATTCTCCGGAGTTGCTCCGGAAAAATGAGAAAAATTGATAACTCCGAAAACTCATGAGATTTCTCCGGAAAGTAACAAAACTTTTGAACATTTAAGATTACGGTTCAGCAATTAAATACAGAGTTTTGCAAAACAAATACTGCTGAATATTACTCTTTCCACCAGTAATGTTGCCTATTAAAGAGTTTTCAGTACTGTGCGGAAAAACCAAACTGTATTTAGGTCAAATTTCAGTGGACAAACTCTAGAATCCCTGATGATAGAAAAATGTAAATATTATAATCAGGGTCAATGATTCTACAAGAAACACTGTTCTGAAAAATAAGTTGTTAAAGCTAAAAAAGGTACCCATACATTTTTAAATACATAAATTTTAATTTACCTTTTTACAATTTGCTTCTGTGTAAATATTTTAATTTTAATTTAGAAACTAATAAGATATGTACTTATATATAGTCTGTAGATAGCATGTTAAAATTTCAAACCACGCTGTTGCTCCTGACACAAATGTTTGAATGTTGGCCTGTCTGCATTGAGGATATACGCATCAAAGTGCTTTAAGAATTTTTAAATATTAAATTAATTAATGTAGAAAAATGTTTTCCTTTATGCTATCATTTAAAAAACAATTCTTTCTTTTTTATTCTTCACTGAATTTTGGCAGTAAGAGGGCAGCCAAATCTTCAGCTGTCCAAGCGCGCTGAAAGCCTTAGCTACGCCTCTGCCGGATAGTACTTCTAGGTAGGCTGTATCGAGGCCGCTAGTTCTAGTTTGTCCGACACTGACTTCTAAGGGACGGTGGACTGAAATATTTTTTTGTATAATATTCATGTCCATATTGCTAAAAATTTATCGAATATGATAAAAATATTAATTATTCTTCTCTTTTTTTTTAACCTTAATACGACTTACCGAGTTTTTCATGGCTAAGTGTTTCTACTAGTAAGATATATAACTTGTGTTTCTCAAAATGAAATTTTCAGTTTTTTATTATTCTATACTCCATGAATTTTGTTGAAAGTGCTGAATACTTTGAATATACAATCGTGTACAAAATTTGAATGAAAATACGTTTCTGTTATAGAATCTCGGCAAATTTAGAATCTTAATCTGCTACTAAATTGTATAAAAAGTTGAAATTCAGGAAAACATTGACTTTGGAATCAAAAATTTATATATTGTAATGGTTAAATTCTTAGAAGTATTATGATGCAAGAATTGATAGTAAAATTATTCTAAATTGTGTTGCAAGGAGTATTTCGCAATTTAAAGAAAATTTAAATTTAGTGAAATTATTATATATTTGGTAAATTAGGGCTTTAACACAAGTTTGTATGACAAATATGAAGGCCCACCATCCACTTAAGTGGTTAATAGTATGATATACGAATTTTTCATGGTTAAGTGTTTCTAGTAAGGTATATAACTTGTGTTTCTGAAAATGAAATTTTCAGTTTTATATTTTTCTATACTTCTTGAATTTTGCTGAAAGTGCTGAATACTTTGAATATACACTCTTGTACAAAATTTGAATGAAAATACGTTTCTAATATAGAATCTGGGCAAATTTAGAATCTTAATCTGCTGCTAAATTGTATAAAAAGTTGAATAAAAAGTTGTATAAAAATATAATAATATATAAGTATAATAGTTGTATAAAAAGTTGTAATGGTTAAATTCTTAGAAGTATTGTGATACAAGAATTGACTGAAAGAAAAATTTTAAATTGGGTTGCAAGGAGTATTTCACTATTTAAAGAAAATTTAAATTTAGTTAAATTATTATTATTATTATTTCGTTAAATTATTATTGATAAATTAGGGCTTTAACACAGGTTTGTATGACAAATATTGGAGAAAAATTTTGAAGGCCCACCATCCACCTAAGTGGTTAATAATATAATATAGCTTGAGGTCCGATTTAGCTCTGTCAGTTCCTATCCGGCCGTACTTAGTATTGAGCGATCCGACCTATGCGGAAGAGCGGCGCACTTTGCAGCTGGCCCCTGTTGTCTGGGCGTCGTGGAGTGGCGGTGGTCGTCTGCCTTCCTCGCTGTTTTGTCAGTCTATCGGTGAGCCGGATTCGAGAGCGGAGCGTTCGTTTGTTCGTTCGCTCGCTGCCAAAGCCCGCTTTTATTTGGATTGTGCTGCAGCCCCAACACAGCCGCGGTGTGTTGTGAGAGCGCTTCGGAAAATCACGTGTGTGCACATATGTGGACTACGGTCTCGGGAAGGTTGTGAAAGACGCCCGGGGCCATGTTTACTTACGCGGGGCCCCCGCACTATACGCCCCCAGCTTCATATATCGCGCCGACGGTGGGGCCCATGCCCGGAGTTGGGGCCATGCCTGGAGTGGCCCCGGCACCTGCGGCTGCCTCGACAGCACAGTTACCCGGGGCCCCATCCCCCCACTCGAAGAGACGGAGATTTGTGTAAGTATGAAATTCTTATTAGTTTGAAAGACACATCCGTATTATGTCATTATTCAGTTTGGAAACAATTGCTTGTTAGGAGAAACTAATTTGCTAAGTGAAGGAGTGTGTAAACATTCAACTAGATTTAGAGTATTTAAAATGGTAATTTTAAATTATGTTGTGACATTGATGCACATGCTTAAAATATTAAAATTTATTTAAAATGTGCGTTGAGGAGTGAAAAAATTTAATTAAAATTTCCACATTTATTCAAATTAGTAATTATATTTTAACAATCTTAATCTTTTTGCATAACATAATTGAACCGTTCTATTGTATTCCTTAGGCAAGAAGTTATTTATTTACTTTTTCAGATCGGGATAGCAGATTACTAATTTGTCTTTCAGAGATGTGATAAAATGTTTTATTCGTTTAACGATCACTTGCCGTGCTTGCGTTATTTCCCCTTTTAATAAAATATAGCATTTATAACGTTCATTTAAAATTCTCGCATAAGTTATCTTATATTTAATAATTATTAGTTATGCTGTAAGTAAAGTTCTGTATTCTATACGTTATTCAGTTTCTTTTCGAAATTTCATTTTCTAGAATATTTTTTTTATAAAATAATAAAAGTAGTAATAATATAGTTAATCAATTTTAAGCCCTGGATAATAGATTATTGATATATAGTCAGTTAAAAAATAATTTCTTTAATTTGCAAATTTATAATAACACTCGAGATTGGAAGTTAAAAATTGACGATTTTTATGTAGGACTAATTTTTGCAATATATTATTATAAAGTAATTAACTTCTTTAATCGCAGTTTTTCACGTGCTCTTAGTTCATGTTACGGGGTTGATTAATTTTGTTTTCCTTTTTCTACAAAATAGTGATGATCGGTTTTTTTTTTTTTTTTTTTTTTTTTTTTTTTTTTTTTTTGTTGTTGTTGTTGACATTACTAATGTAGCTATTTGAGTTTTCTCTTCATTTTCAATTCTTTATTTTTTTAAGCTTTAAATAAAAAGAAAAAACTGAAATAGCCATTAGAGTAATTCTTATCAATGTTCTAGCGAAGAATTTTAAAATGCTCTGAAAACTTCTAAAAAGACGGATTAAAAAAAATTAATTTAAATAAGTGTTTTAGTTATTTGAAAAGTATTCCGTTTATTATATCAGTCTTATAATGTTTTAAAAAAATCTCTCATTGAAACTATAATGGTTTTTTGTTACGATAAATATATAATATAAAAAAGAAAAACATTTTATATTAAACATTCTTCGATTTTACAAGTAACGAAATTTAGAAAATATTTTGGCCTGCTCTTGCTTTCAGTAATGTAAATTATCCATTCTTGGTGAAAAATTTTTATTTTTCATTCCTTAACTTTTTTTTAATCCCCAAATGCTTATCTGGTGGAAAAGAAAGCTTATCAGTGCACCTTAATTAAGTGTACTTTTAAACTTTAACTTAAAGCATGAAATATCCAGAGCTGACTTTTTAATTTATTATTAAAGGTTTTACCTCTTGAGCCGCTACAAATTCAACTCTAATTTTAAAATTTAACTATCATTTATGTGAAATAAACAGCAGATAAATTTATCCAAATGAAATATCCAGAGCTGACTTTTTAATTTATTATTAAAGGTTTTACCTCTTGAGCCGCTACAAATTCAACTCTAATTTTAAAATTTAACTATCATTTATGTGAAATAAACAGCAGATAAATTTATCCAAATGAAATTATTGATTTTTTTATCATATTTAAACTTAGAAATCTGATATAAATTTCCACAGTTCTTAATACTCTGGTAGAAACTTTTGGGATGCAGGAAGAATTTACATTGTTACTACATGTGAATAATTTTTTTCCAAATCTCATTACTTCACCTAATTTCTAAAAATTAGGAAATAAGCTTTTATAATAAACATTGCGAAATATCAGTTGAGTACAAATTTCTAGATATATGCATTTTTAGTACTTTTTGTTTTTTCTGAGCTTTTATTCTTATCTAAACTCCGTGTTTGTGTGTGAACACTTGTGTTTGTAACTTGTCTGCTTTTGTTTCTTATTTACAGTAAGTTAAGAGTCTTGTTCGGTACTTAAGTTGTTAGAATAATTCTAGTACTTGTAATCTGTAGTATTTTCTAAACACCCGCATCTATATTTAAAGTTATAATTTCTGATGCATTTTTAGTACTTTTTGTCTGCGCTTTTATTCTTATCTAAACTCCGTGTTTGTGTGTGAACATTTGTGTTTGTAACTTGTCTGCTTTTGTTTCTTATTTACAGTAAGTTGAGAATCTTGTTTGGTACTTAAAGTTGTAGGAATAATTCTAGTACTTGTAATCTCTAGTATTTTCTAAACACCCGCATCTTTATTTAAAGTTATAATTTCTGAATATTTCTATTACTCCCCCCAGAGAAATACTGCCGTGTTTGTGGTTTAACTGTAGCTTACATCAAATTTCTCTCTCTGAATTAAAAAAAAAAATTAAAAAAAACCCGACAAATTTTAGTTTAATTTATTACAAAATGAATGTGAAACATTATGAACTGGTCAATTGCCCATCTTTTTTTTTTTTCAACGTAGAAATTTTAAGTATTTTTTATTCTATATCTGCACTATTCGCCATAACTAGAAGTTTATAGGTTATTCTTCAATTTATGTAGTTTTTTTTTTTAAAACATACGTTTGTTCTTAAAAAAGAAAAGTGTTTTTAAACTTTTTTTTTAAACAGGATATCAAATTATATTAGCGTTCTGTTGTAAATGAAGTTCGTTTGATAGAGATAAGTAACTGTTGATAAAATATCAGCATTTTTGTGTTTTACAATCGAGACATTTTACGGTAAGTGTATTGAACCCTGTCCCGGCCGAGACATTTTATGGTAAAGTTTTAATTTAACAAGATGATTAATCTTTGGCTTGAATCATTCTCCAAATCATTAAAAATTATAAAAAAAAAGAAAATGTTATCTGAAAACTTTTTATGTTCTTCTGTTGCACGTCGTTAGATATTTCTCAGTAATAAGGATCAGTTGCTATCAGAAATCTTTTCTAGAGGAATCTTATCGACAAAACATCTATGTATATAAACAAGGCAATCGAAGCAGATTAATCTTCCTAATAGTTTATACTAAAAATAATATAAACATTAAACTTTTTGCAGTGTGTTGCGCAAATATGAATATGTAAACTCTTGATTAATCTGCCTCTTGAATAAGATTCCAGTGTATAAGATATTGCTTAAGAGTTTAGTTTTTATGTGCTCCAAATACCGTACCAGAAATCGAAGCGGATTAATCTTCCTAATAGTTTATACTAAAAATAATGTAAACAAACTTTTTGCAGTGCGTTGCGTAAATACGAATATGTATACTCTTGACCAATCTGCCTCTTGAATATGATTCCAGTGTATAAGATATTGCTTAAAAGTTTAGTTTTTATGTGCTCCAAATACCGTATATAATTCATTTTTCTGCAAGATACATTGTTAAAATATTAAAATTTAATAATTTTCCTTCATTAATAAAATGCTTCGCATTCAAAGTTTCGACTTCGAAATTGTGTGACTTCAAATTCTTAGACATTATCCATATTGTTTGAATTGATAGTGTTTACCTGTGCAGAAGGATAAAACACTCAATTACCGAAGCATTTTCATTTCTATATTTTCTTAATATTTGTGAATATTCATAGAGGCTTAGAATTTTTTATTTATGATGTATACGTTTAACTGCTTTGTCTAAAAATCCGAGTGACCAACAATTCTCTTTTAAAATTGGTAGTCATTAGCAAACTTACTTCACCAATATCATTTGACATACTTCTTACTTTGGTGCATAATCATTTACAGCAATATTACGTAAAATCTACTTTATATTAGGTTTCCGTTAGAATTTTGAAATTAATATGTCTTAGTAAGGCAGACAGGCCGGCAGGTAGACTTTAATTCCTAGGCAATATCCCTATTTTTTGAATTGATAGTGTTTACCTGTGCAGAAGGATAAAACACTCAATTACCTAAACATTTTCATTTCTATATTTTCTTAATATTTGTGAATATTCATAGAGGCATAGAATTTTTATTTATGATGTATATACTTTTAACTGCTTTGTCTAAAAATCCAAGTGACCAACAATTCTCTTTTAAAATTTGTAGTCATTAGCAAACTTACTGCACCAATGTCATTTGACATACTTCTTACTTTTGTGCATAAACATTTACAGAAATATTACATACAATCTACTTTATACTAGGTTTCCGTTAGGATTTTGAAATTAATATGTCTTAGTAAGGCGGACAGACAGGCCGGCAGGTAGACAGATGTTTCTAATTTGATTTGCCGTTAAATCCGATTCTCCTATGTCTCGGAAATTATTCGCCTTGTTCACCATTAGAAGTCCACGACATCGATATTGAAGTCGGTGTATTCCTCTAGAACGTTTTCATTTTCCTCTTATTTTTAAAACATTTAAAATCTAGATTTTCTGAGGTTTTTTTTTTTTTCAATTCTCTCCAAATTTCAAAATTAGTTAAATCTTTTGAATGAAGCTCATAGTGGTTTTATTATCTATTTCGACGTCGGTTTTACAAACTCTGTTCTGTGTAATTTTCTTCATTTCTCTTTTTGAGGACTTCAAATAGTCTCTTTTAATCAAGATATACGAAAATCTCTTTCTCTAAATACCTTTATTAAAATATTCACTGTCTTTATCGCAATTCCAAGCTTTCTTTTTATGGCCGCCGTCATTTCCATTGATTTTCCTTCTAAATTTTTCTTTATCTCGACTGTCAGATTGAATTGTGTTGTACTTAATCGATAGCTGCCTACTTTTAACGATTTCTGTTAAGGTCTGTACTACTTTTCATTTTTGTCACCCTTGCTGTCAAAATATTTCTTCCTAAATTCCGTAAGTGCGGCTTTTTGAGGCTGTACTATTTTGTCAACAAATAGAAACTTGTTTCTGGAAAGTACATTTAATGTCTAAATGTAGTGTTATTGTATTGTTTTAAAATTTTTTGATATTATTTATCACTAACATTAATTTTTTTTAGAAATGTATGATCCCTTATTTAGCAATGATTTATATTTTAGAAAGCATATACTTAAATTAAATTCAAGTTGGTACTAATAAATTTTCAAAATTTATTGATAAGAAAAATTCTTTCGGGGAAAATCATTTCGTTAATACATTTCTGCTACTACATTATTTTCAGATAGCTGAAAATTTGTTTATGCGTTTAAAATCATATACATTTCTTTTAGTTTACGTGTTTTTTATTTTTTATTGCATTGTTTTTAGTTAATATTCTGCATTAACACTCCGATACTTTATGAAAGTATTGGAGTATCTCATGTGTATGGTTTCTTGTTTATATGATAGGCTATCTATCCATGTTTCTAATTTTTAATCATTTAAATGTTCCATTACCATTTACTTAAATACGTAAATGTTCATTTTGAGTTTTGAATATTTATTTACCTCAATATATGAAAAGTAAACGTAGAGAATTATGATAGTTTATGGATAGTCAATAGTGTATCTCACATATACGAGGCAATCATTCATGTTATAGTTAATATCTATCCATTACCTCCTAGTCCTACCAGAGATGGGGGATTTTTTCACCATTAGAAGCCACATGAAAGTTGGGCAGTAAGAAAAGAGGCTGCATAAATTGATATATTTGTGCAAGTGACTTTAGTGAAAATGCTTTTGTATAGTTTTATCAATTTATTGCATTATTTAGAAAAATTAAAAAAATCAAGTCATTTATTTATTATTAAACATAAAAAATTGCAGCATAAAAATTTTTTGTGATTATTAATACAAATAAATAATTAATACAAAAGCTAGCTTTCATAAAGGTTTGCACGTTACCTACCTATGTATTAGTGTTAACCAAACGTGGTGCTTCAGTCATATTTTATTAGGAACAAATATATGAGTTAACAACATCTTTGCATTAATATCACCAACGTGCGCATTTATAGTCGTGTAAACTGTGTCACATGTTGAGTTTTCTGATTTAAGACGAATATTATGCCTGGATACTTTTTAGTGATTAAAGTGTAGTTATTTTAAAAGCGATAACAATTTTCAACTAGACGGAATTTTTTAAAGCGATATCTTAAAATGTGAACAGTAAAAATATTTTAAATATGGGATTACAGTTGAATAAATTCTCTGCAAGGTAATATGCTCATAGTTTGTTGTTTATGGATAATCATGCTCAAGAATTTAACTGCATTTTCATTAAATGCATTTCAAAGCATTCAGTCCATTATGTTAGCAGTTGGAAAATTAGCCATATTTGGTGAAAACGTTGATCCACTGCATTGCAATTGTGCATTTGCAAAGATAAATGCTGTAAACGTTTGTGAAGGTTTTATTTATATTAATCAATATCTTGATAAATGTATTTGTTGCTTTCGTATATAATGCTCTTTTAGCATATATGATTTTACAATACTTGAGAATATTAATGTAATATATTGAAAAAAAATCACATGTTTGGAAAAAATCATTGCAGCAGTTATTAAAATTTAAACTTTTGGCTGTATTTCTCAGATCTGTTGTTTAATTTTTATGTATTGCAACTAGAACGAGATTCACTTTGTATCATTAACTGATATGACTTTTTCGTAAAGATATCTAAATGATATATATTATTTTGTATCATGTGGATTTCTTTACTGAGCGTCAAATACATTTTTCTTGCGAAATCTAGATTCATTTTTTAGCTGCTTACTTATTGGTAAATAAACGTTTTCTCTTAATCAGGTAAATATTTCTGTTAGTCTTCAACGTAGCATATGAATTCCCCGTTCCTGCCTGGAGAAGAATCCGATTTTCATCATTAACAAAACCATTTAGTAATGATACAAATAATGATTTCACGGAAATGAAAAACCGCATATTACCGATTAACTCGTTCAATTAAAAAGTAATGCGGAAATTAGTATTCTGTCGTGCTCGTCCATCAATCTGTTTCGTCTTTCTGTCCATTAGTCGCTTTTTTAACACTAGATTTACGGACCGAGCCAATTTGACTCATTTAAAATTTGATCACTATATATATGTATAAAACTTTAATATCTCTTTTCAAAAACATACGTTGGTTTTTAGTTAAGTAATAAAATATATGTAAACTTTCATTCCTCTTCCCCGCAGACCCCTTCATTTCGCATTATCAAATGTGGTATACCTATTTTCACGGTTGTGTGCCAATTTGACTCATAGAATGTATATGAAAATAAATAAATATAGTATAAAGTAAATATGAAATATAAAGTATATAAAGTAAATATAGAGAAGAAGTCGAGAACACTTCCATTCCAATGACTGAAATTCATGCTACTGACGCACGGAAGAATTGTCAAGTTCAACAATCATGCAAAAGGAACAGATGTAGAAACCATTGTGCCAAATATAATAGCAATGTTTGCGGAAAATGTGTTTCAAAAACAGATTTTATATGTAAAAAGTATTTTCCATTAATTTTTTGATAATAAACATTTCATTTAAATTAATTTGGAACTATTTTCTTAGCAAAAAACTTCCAATTTTCTTGTATGAGTCAAACTGGCTCACTTTAGTAAAAATAGGTATATTGATCAACATCCATAAATTTAGTGTTAAATTTAGAAATGTTAATCGTTATCTGACTCTCATTGTGTTATTTGATCTTTTCCTGAAATATCTTCTTATATTTGTTTATATTGTGTATCGTTTTTGAGTACTGCGATAGATAACAGGAATACTTCAGTTTTTTATAATAGACAGTTGTTTTATTCATTTCATTCCCAAACTATTCCAAATTTATCTCTGTAATAGTAACGGGGTGTTCATTTGATTAGGATTAGCGATGGATAACTGCCTCATAGCATAAGCTTATGTCAATGGGCTTTATTATTATTATTTTTTTAGTGTATCTAGTATTTAAATATTTATCTCATGTAATCAAAAGCTTTTTTTCATTTATCCGAATCATAACACTAAAATTATAGAAACGGTTCTTTTGACTTTTTGCGGGCTTTTTTTTTTTCTGGTGTAACGCTTATAATTTGTATAAATTGTAATTTTCTTGACTGCTCATAGGTAAATTCACTTGTAGGCTTCACCAAGTATGATATTTTAATTTAAGTTTCGATCGAAGATACATGAAAAGACAAGTTTGACATGTTTAGAAACATATATATGCCTTCGTGAAACTATTTTGAATAGCCTATACTCGCTTATTAGTAATTTTATATTTAAATTATGTACATGAAAGCACGCTGGAATCTAGATGTTGCAAGATATGAGTCATAATGTAATAGCACTCCCCTTTCCCAATTGTATTTTTGTGATCTCATAAGCTTTATTTAATAATTCTTGTATAATTTTTATTTCAACTACAATTCTCGAGCCAGTCGAAGTTTTCAGAATTCCGCTGTAAAATTTTACTTGTTTACGAATGATTTTAACTTTTAGAAGTTCGTTTTATCAATATCTTTTGCAAATATCTACTCCTTTTACTTGTTTGCATTCGGGGATGTTGTTGGTTTAAAACAAGTTAGACAGCCTGGGAATCTGAATATGTCTATTTAGAAATACATGTTGATGTTATCTGCATTCTTAATTTCTTTCTTTTGTAGAGATGCGTATACATTTTTTTTTCTGTTTTCTCACTCTTTGAATTAAAGTGTTTACTAATTAGTACCATTCTGATCTTTGTCCTTGCTTTAATTTCCTTTAATGTTATATATATATATATATATATATATATATATATATATATATATATATATATATATATATGTGGAGTAACTCAGTCCATCTATTAAAAACTAGTAAGTCCTGTCTACTATCTCTCTACAGATATTTCTTTGGAAAGTTCCATTATAAAGCTACAGTTTCAATTTTAATGATCTATTATTATAAATTATGAGTTGAAAATAACTAAGAATTCATTTTTCTGGTTTACCTACAATAAAATAATACCCCAACGGGAAGTCTTACAACTAAATATATTAAAGTAAATATCAGTACTTAGAGTATAAGTAATTAAGTGACTCCCCAGTCATTTCATGTTTAAAATTTCATGTATCTCTCTACAGATATTTCTTTTTAAACTTACATTATAAAGCTACAGTTTTAATTTAATGATTTGTTATTATAAATTGTGAGTTGAAAATAACTAATAATTCATTTTTTTCTGGTTTACCTACAATAAAATAGTGAATCATTGTGAAGTCTTACAACCAAATATTTTAAGGTAAATATCAGTAGGCTTCACCAAGTTGCAAGGTATGAGTATTAGAGTATAAGTAATTAAGTGACTCCCCATTCGTTTCATGTTTAAAATTCCAATTTTGATGAAATCTACCGTTCATTTGAAAACGAAAAAAGTAGAATGATATTTTCATTTAGCAGTAATTTAAAGTATGTTTCATATTGCTTTTCTGATTGAAAGGAAAAGCCAAGTCTGTTTGACTTCGCACTTTTACATAGTTCGCTTTGTAAAAGTTACTATTATATCAGTACTTAGAGTATAAGTAATTGACTGCCCAGACATTTCATGTTTAAAATTCCAATTCTGATGGAATCTACCGTTTATATGAAAACGAAAAAAGTAGAATGATATTTTCATTTAGCATTTAATTTAAAGTATGTTTCATATTGCTTTTCTGATTGAAAGGAAAAGCCAAGTCTGTGTGACTTCGCACTTTTACATAGTTCGCTTTGTAATAGTTACTATTTTTAGTAAAGGGAAATGTTTGAATATTTTAATTTGTCTCAGTTGTATGTGGTTTTCTAGAGATTTTTTAAAATAAAGTTCACTAGTATTTATATCTTTGATATCTCACAATTAAAATTAAAATTCGAAGCAACAGATTTGTTAACTATACATAAATTTTTATTTCTCCAAGAACTGAACTAAACTTTTATTTACTGTGCTTGTTTTCATACACCTTATTTTAACTTTTTTTTTCAGTTTCGCGTGTATATATATATATATATATATATATTTTTTTTTTTTGCTATGTTTCTATTAATTCAAGTAATTTAAAATTTAGGCTACACGGTATTGAATTTTAACAGTTGCTTTCGTTATCCCTGAGGAAGTTTGAGTTTGAACTATGTTTTTATAGTTTTGGGAATTCTATTCTTTGGTATGAACCGCTGATCTGTGAAATTCGCGCTTCATCGTGCTTCACTGCTTTTGGAATGGCGTGGAGAACCGGAAATATTTACTTGTATATATCTAGACAACCGTGCTGGTGTTTTATTTATTTTCTTAAATATATTTTGTGCTTAGTATTTTTTTTATTCAGTATACCGACAAATCAACTGTATTCAATTATTTTTACTTTAATTTTAGGTGATGGTGTTTTATTAATTTTCTTAAATATATTTTGTGCTTAGTATTTTTTTAAATTCAGTATACCGACAAATCAACTGTATTCAATTATTTTTACTTTAATTTTACGTTTAATAACTTACAAATTTCATTTGGGCCATTTGTTTGTGATATTAATTACTAATAAATTTAAGTAGGTAAATTTCGTATCTAATTTACAACCTAAACTTATATTAAAAATAAAGTGTAATACAGAAAAAAAACTCATCAACAATTTTGAAAAAAGTTTTCATATCAAAAATATTTTGAAAACAGTTTTTCATATAAACAGTTTTAATCTTGTAGATCATTTCTAAATGCAAATTGCATTTGAATATCGTCTGGCAAGATCAGCATAAACAATCTCATTACATTTTGATTGTAAATTGGTAAATTTTTCATCTTTCCGTATGACAAGAAATTTTCATAATTTCATACGTAATGTATTTTTCTTTTCACTTTTTATTCGCTTTATATCTATTTATAGTTTTTCTCCTGACAATCTTTGATATGAATAATTATTCCTCAACTATTTTCCTGTTTCATATATGTCTTTTTTCACACAAACTACTTGGTTGCTTGTAATCTTTATTAAGAAATGCCAACGCTGTTTTTTCTGACCAAACTCTGACGAAAAAAAAAGTAGAATAAAGTAGTAATTTCTAATAAAATGATCGTATGAAGTATGACTGAGGGCTTGAACGAACTCATAAGAAAACTAACTTTTTTTGGAATATCAGTCTGTTATTCTATTGTCTATGATTTATGTAGATCCATCTTTAAAACAGTATTTTATTTAAAAAGTATTATGTTTGTTTTTACCTTAAAATATATTTAATTTTATCAATTATGTAGAAGTATTTACAGTTACTAAACCAAAGCTAGCTATTTATTGCAGACTCTTTTACTGAAGGCTTGCTCATTATATTTGAGTAAATTCGCTCATTTTTTAAAACACTCAAAATTTTAGTTCGCATTTTGCCGATAACAAGTGTATTCAATGCTGGGATATAGGTGTAGTTTTACCGTATATTAAGTGCTTCATTGTTGTTTTATCACCTTTAATTTATTTGCGGCCTTTCATTTACTCCGGGTTTCGGATGTTCTGAAACTAATAGCCATAAAAAAAAATCCATACACTTTGTGGGTGATTCCTCTACAATTAAACCAAACCTCTACAATTGAGGTCCAATAAATCCTGTATATATATATACATATATATATATATATGTGTGTGTGTATGTATGTATATATATATACACATATATATATGCATAATATATATATATATATATATATATATATATATATATATATATATCTATATATATATATATATATATATATATATATATATATATATATATATATATATATATATATATATATATATATGAGAAAGGATAAGCTGACTAGCTTCGCAGTAAATTTCTCGTACCTTTTGTTCGATGTTTGCAAGACGATTCAAGATCTCAAGATTCTTTTGTGTTGCCGCTTATAGAATAGAATCTTATAAAATCGTGACTACTTAAGCTTTAATGATATGCAACATTTTTCTGTTGAACAATGAAGAGCATTTTTATTATTCTTATAGTACCTTATGCTACGGCCTTTTGTTCGAAAACTCAAAAATTGAAGGTATGTACACCAAAAAGGAAAAAAAAAATCTATTCTGTCATTATTGAATCCAAACTAAAATTTTAACCACACGCTTTCTAATTTTTTCTCTTCGATATCTGTTGTTGTTCTTGAAGCGTATTTCCAGTCATTGAACCTTTTATGATAGCCAAGCTGTTGTTTATGGCAGGTTTTTCATTAAAAGCGGATCTTAAAAAATTTAAATATACATCAGATGCATATTTTTCTTAGAGCATTTTAAACTACCTAAATAAGGCGGCGTATTTTCATTTCACATTGTATTGTTGCACTCTAAATTTTTATAATAATCCTCGATACAGAAGGAATAAGGAATGTGACTCCTTAGAAAATATTAGCAGCTTTTTTACTGGAGATAAAAATATCCGCTTTCTCTTTCTACTGTTTTCTTTTTCCTTTTGTGTGAGTGATGATCGCTCTTGTTTAGTCGTATTACAGAATTAAATAGTCAATTATTTTAAATGCTAACTAATCAGTTTGTTTTCTACAATTTTATTTGTCGTTAGAGAGGAAGTTTTGTGGTTTATTAGAACTCATTCATGTCAGAAATAATTTTGAATGATTGCGTCTGAATGAATAGCGTAAGAACGCATTAAAGCGAAAACAATATATTCAGATTGCTTTGTTTGTTCAGCAACGGTTTGTCGAAACTCCATGCTGTGGTCATTAGCATTTTCATTGACGTATATTATTGCTCATTTCAGAAGTCATTTTGGACATTATTGTTCCTGTATGAATAGTTCGTACAAATCTCTTCGATACAGATCTATAAGTGGGAAAGTAAATCTTATTCTCTCCTTTCTCAATGTTAAAATTTCCTACCTGTATCCTTCAGTTCACTCTTAGGATTATAGCGAATCTGAAAGATTCAAAAGAGTAATAATGATTACACCAGTCTCGCTTCTTTAATTTGAATTCTTTTAAAGGCTTTGTATTTTAGCTCTCCCAAACATTCTATTAATAAATTTTTCGAGTTTGATTTGTAGTAAAAAATGATGAATAGATGTGAAATTGAAAACGATAGGCGTTCAAAGACAAATGTTCACACTTTTCTTTGTGGTAATACATTCAGAATTCCTTTCGACCGACAATTCAGGGGATTTATTTTCCGGTATGTCAAGTTTAAGTATGATTTCCACTATTGGCTGTAGAGAGTTGTTGAAAGGGACTAACCCGTGAAAGGACTAAGTTACTGACTTTTTATAAGCATTTGGTGCAATAGCAGTTATACCATAATAATTTGTTGGTATTCAGAATCAATTTTATTATAGGTAGATCAGTCTTGTTGCTTTCGTAGATTAAAAAGTACAGCGAGTTTTCAGCATACACCCGAAAATTGTATTCTTAACTAATATATATATATATATATATATATATATATATATATATGTGTGTGTGTGTGTGTGTGTATGTGTGTGTGTGTGTGTGTGTGTGTGTGTATATATATATATATATATATATATATATATATATATATATATATAAACCCAGTAAATTGTGTTCTGTAAGGTCATTGTTTCTCTTGGGTAATTGAACTCTCATCCTACCTGCCTACCTTTGTGTTACTTTTTGCTGTCGGTAGGTAACCACTAATCAAATGTCTTTGTGGTTTGCATGTACTTGACTACCATTTTGAGCGTAAAAGTTTTTTGTGCCCCAAACCAAGCAGGTGATGAATCGAACACTGTGGTTTTGATTCTGTTTGTGTGTGCATGGTTTTCCTCTAAGCTACTGCTACTGTATTCAAACATAGATCAGCTGCTATTATACTAACGGTTTAATTTTTTTCAAACTTTACAGATTTTCCTGCTAGTAATCGTGTTAAGTTACAGGAAAAAGCCCGAGTTGTACACTTCATTATTCTTTTTTATATCGTATTTAGCGGATAGTTACTGTAAATTTATGCATATTTCCATTTTAGTTAACCTCAATAATTTCGTTTGTTAGAACTGCTATTAAGTATTTATATTTAGTCGACAGGTAATAAGGAGGGGGACACATATATCAGCATCGTCACGAAATAATTGTCAAGTCTGGGTTTGTAGCAGCTGCGATTCTCTTGCGGTTGAGACCAACCACTGTTAATAGTAGGGAAGCTTTGATTGTTCTGCAATGAGATATTCATTACTTTTTCACTCATAATTTAGACTGACGGTTAACTTGTATAGTTTTTATTGTACCGGAAACAAAACTAGTTTGGCATTGTTGAAAGTGTGATTTTTTTTACGATAAATGCATTTTTTATTTAACCTCTGTGTTGAAATAGAATTTCTGAGTAGCAAGTTTTTATATTTCTGTTGCTTTATTAAGCGCATACTAGAATGTTTTTACGAGTTGTAGCGTAAATAAATTTTAATAAATGAACACACATCCTTAATAAACAGATTTTTTTTTAGAGTTCCTGTCATAACTTCACAAGTTTCTATTTTATGGCCGAAAAATTTTCTCTTCGCAATAACTGCTTTTTTGTTGACAAACGTTATGGAAGTATTAAAAAAAAGTTTTTGCGATGGATATAAATTTCAATTTAATTTTTAACGAGTCAATAGAAAGAAGTGCAGTAGCATATTTTATGACCATATATTTCATATTTTATTTTCAAACTTTACATTTAGTTTTATTTTTATCTATCCAAACTTTAACGGAGATGCAACATGTCTAAATTTCAAAAGCTTTAATATTTTACTATATTGAACAACGGTGATTCTGATCCGAAAATTTCCGAATTTTCCGGAAATTTGTGCGAGCCTGTTCCGAAAGTAAAAAAAAAAAAAAAAAAAAAAAAAAAAAAAAAAAATTCACCCGAAAATTTGAAAAAAAAATTTTGGAAAAATTTGTTTCTGGAAACAACAAAAAAGTTTTTTAAAACCATCTTACGCTTCAAATAAAAAATATATGAATAAATTTCGAAGATTATCAGAAGGTTTAATATCTTTTCTTACCCTTTATTCTTTTTTGACGCGTCCACAAATCTTTTTTCTACCGAAAAACAGCAATAATATGTTATGTGATTTTCTTTTTTAAAGCAATATGTTAAAATTTAAATTTATGTATTCAAATTAAAAAGTTTAATTTTTGTTTTCTGGATAACCAACACACAATGTATGTATGTTTGCATTATTTTATACAGAACACATTTATATTTGTAACTCTGTAATAAGGTGATATATATTAGAACATATTAGTATATTGATATTTGGTAAACGATAAATCACAATATTAAAATTCAGATATCATCCAGCTCTAGTTTTGACATCCATAAATTAACCTTAATATAATAGATTATATTTTAAATTAGTAACATATAATATTTCAAAAAATTTTGTAGGATGCCCAGAAAATTTTTTCTTACTTAGAATTCCCCATTATGAAGCTAGGCATGCTTTGAAAAAGTGTTTTGTACTAATTCTAATGTGAATAATAAGAGTAGTTTTATAAAATTTCCTCTCTATTCTCACGATTGCCTTAATTCTTATGAGCAAGAAAAAGAAACTGATCTTCTTTAACAATCATCCCAGTCTTTTAATATAGTTTAAAATCGATAAGAAATTTAAAATAAAATCTTTTATACTATTGAAAAGATGGAGCAAGCAAGAACTTTTCCCCTAATATCCTTCTATTGATTGCTGTGCATTTCAGACAATTTCTCATTAAAAGATCCACGTTGTTTTTATTCTAGTCTGCAAATCATGTGCATTTAAAGGGCTTTTTCATTTTTTTTTTAAACAAATATCAGACGCATATTGAAATGTCCTTTTTTTAAATTTCCAATGATATATGAAATTGTGTCAAATAGTGCTAACGAATCGCATTATTCAGCGATATTCTTAGACTTTCAAGAAATTAATTTTAAAGCCAGTCTTTCAATTTTTGCAGCAAAGCATTTCAATGAATATCTACTGAAAAAGGGTTTGATTTTATTCCAGACTTTAATTGGGGGTATTTAAGGTTATTTCAAAATTATTTTGCCTTGTTTATCCGTTGTGTTTATCGGTATATTTTTGGCTCGGCTATGAATTAAAACGACTTAAATGCGCATAAATAATCATTTTTCATTTTCAGGGTGAATATTTCTTGAAGTAGGAAATCTAACGGGTGGTAACCTAAGGCAACAGTTGATTTCATTATTTACGGTTTAGTGTTCCACGTCTATTTGTAACTTTTCATCCCTTTCTTCCAAACAAGTCTGGAATGAATATCTGCTGAAATGAAGTTTGCTTTGATTCCAGACATTGATTGGGGTATTTAAGATTATTTCAAAATTAGCTTTGTTTATATGTGGGTTTATAGGCATATTTTGGGATCCGCCATGAATTACGCAGCTTGAATGCGTCCAAACAATCGCAGGCTTTTCAATTTCACTGTGAATATTTCTTGAAGAAGAAAATCTAACGGGCGGCAACCTAAGGCAACCGTTGAATTCATTATTTACGTTTTAATGTTCCATGTCGAGTTGTAAGCCCCCCCCCCCCCTCTTCTCCAACCAAGTGTAGAAGGCAGCGCAGCGTCGTCATCACCAATCGATTTCTGCGCGCGTAACAACCCTAATCTCTCACTACCTGTTTTCTCTGGAGTGTCTTCAGAATTGGCTGCTGCATGACACGCGATTGAAGGGCCCCGGGGTAGCTTGTTTCCCATGGCGACACACTAAATTCCTTTAGGCAAACCTATTTCTCCGGTAAATATTTAAGTTCAGGTATAGTCATGAAGTTTACTGCCCCTTGGGGACTTCCTTTGCGTACTGCTTCATGAAAAATTTCCTCTGCGGGAGTTCCAGTAGTGTGCATCATCATTATTCAAATCAAATGTTTGAGGAGGGCAAGGATTTTAGTTTGTTAACTTGCACGTTCTTTTGGTTTCATTTTTTTTAGCTTTGTTATCATTTACTTCTGTTTGAAAGTTTAATTTCCAAGCACTATATACTATACGTTGATTTTTAAAGCTTTTAAGGTTTCCGTGAACGTGTTATATTGGAAAATGGCATAATCGTATTTATGTTGACACCGAGTGTTTATTTGTGTTTTAAGTCTATTTTTGTTCTTCGCTTTTTAATAATATAAATGTTATTTTTCTTTCTTTATAATTCCGTTTTGCAGTGCGTTGAATATCAGAGAAATATATTTTATTGACCTGTTGTTCTAACTCAAAATCTACCGCTTTAATTTTGAGGAATTGATTAAACGTTAGTAAAAATAGGTTTGATATTTATAGCCATTGTTTTATTGCTAGCAACACTTTGTATCATCAAATCATAATGAAATGGAAGAGTTTCAAATATTTTTTCTAACTTGATGTCTAATTTTTAAATTATTTTCTCAACTGATTATTTATGTCGAGGATACTTTAGTCTGTATGTAGTTGCGTGTATGACTACGCTATGCAATATTTACTGATGCCTCAAGTTTGTAAAACTGAATTATTCATTGTAGCCATGTTTATGCTGATTGCTTGAACTTAAGTAGATATTTTAATGGTGGTTTCATATCACTTATTTGAATATTCAGAGATAGATTTCGATTTTCAACTTTAAATATTTAGCTAAAAAATATGTATATGGCAATACCGACTGGCCTACCATTGGTTTACTAAAATCTTTGTTTGTGATATCTATCTTTTCGAAATAAAGAATGGTAGACCAGAAGTTATTTGACAAATAACGATGTATGACCAACCTTTGTGCAAAAATATTTTTTTTTGAAAAATCTTTGGAAAAAGTGGGCATGCACATGAATTTTGTAGCAGTTCAAAATTATTAACTTAAAACATTTGAACCCAAAATATATTCAAATATTTTTATCAAACATGTACAGCAAAACTATTTTTATAATTGGACACTAATTGTAATTGGATGCATCATATTGTTAACTTTAAAACACTTCTTTGTCTCATACGGCTATTTAAAATATCTTGACGGAAAAATAGCAATGGGAGAAAATCTATCTAAATAATAAGTCTATTTACTTTCAAAATTTACACTTGTATGAAAATAACGATATATTTGAATTTTTTAAATTATGAGTTTTTAAAATCGTATTAAGTGAACAATTTGTATTTCGATTTTGTTTTGGGGACTTCATTAAAAAAACAATTTCTATTTTATTGTTACTGAATTCTGTCTTTAATTTTGAATCTGAATTATGTCTTTAATTAGAGGAAACACCTGTTAAATATTGGTTTTGGTGTATTTTGTAATGTCGAGCAATTGAAATGTAAAGAACGTTGATAAAGTCTCTTTGTCATGAAAGTCATTTTTCTATAGATTGAAATGTGCTGAGCTTGATTTGAATGATAAAACTTACTTTAGACGGGCTGCTTTGAGGTTTGATACGTGAACACTAAGTAATGTATTTAAAAAAAAAAATCGGATCATCGAGATTCAATTTCCTCCTTAATTCACTCAACAATTCATCTGAGCCTGTCTAAATTTCAAAATAATAGAATAGCCTGGACTTTTCTAAATTTTTGCTCGCTTTTGCCGATGAACTTCCAATCTGGAGAGTATGGCGAGGTTCCAGTAACATATTGTTCAACAAGGGAATTAATACTTCAAAACGTGTGTGCTGATTTTTGTTTTGTTTTATTTTAATAAAGAAGGCGTGACTGGTCTAAAATCGTGATTTAATTTGATTTTATACATCGGATTGATTTATGTTTTTTCTTATATGTGGGTACTCAGTAATAATATTATCTGCATATTTAGGCCATGGAAATGTACATTTAATTTCTAGTTTAAAAGTACAAGTTTTGATTCCCCCCCTTAAAAAATGGTTTTTATTTACAGAACCTCTGACCTGAAATATGCCGTATTGAGAAGTGGGTTTTGTAAGAGTAATGCAAATTTGAAAAAAAAAAAAAAATCATATTAATAAGTTTGTGTTTCCATTGCCAAGCTAGCATTTTGAATATTTTTATTAAATATTTTTTGTTAGTGGGTATATGTTGGCCTACGTAATTTTATTCATTATAAGTTACATAAATGGTTACTCTCCGCTACACAGTCTTACTTCATAAATATTTTCACTGTAAATCAAAAGTTACATTTTTAAAATGTACGTACTTAGACAGTTATGTAACATTCTCTATTTTACTTTTTGTTCCCAGGAAACGAATGATTTCAAAGTTGTGTCAATCAATAAAGGATTTAGAAATAAATGTGTGTGTGTGTATATATATATATATATATATATATATATATATATATATATATATATATATATATATATATATATATATATATATACATACATACATACATACATACATACATACATATATGTATTTATACATACACACATTTATTTATATATGTGTTATTTTGTTATGTAAAATTCTCTATTTTACTTTTTGTTAAAAGGAAACGAATGATTTCAAAGTTGTGTCAATCAATAAAGGATTTAGAAATAAATGTGTGTATATATATATATATATATATATATATATATATATATATATATATATATATATATATACACACATACACATTTATAGATATAGATATATACATATACATGCATATATACATACACACATATATGTATATATATATTTATGTATATATATATATATATATATATATATATATATATATATATATATATATATATATACATATATATAAATACACACACACACATACACACATAATCAAAGTTTATATTTTATTATAATTCCTTTAGATCCCCATCAATGTATTCAGTTTTTTAAAATTTATATATGCCTTTAGTTTAAATATATGTTTGCTATTTTGATTATGTCTTTTATGTTTCTATTTTTACTTTTAAACTGATCGAGTACAGTCCTAATAAAGTATATCGAAGGTTATAAGTGCAATTTGTTGTTCTCTTAACTCTTTCTTACGAACGTTAATCAACTCTCTGTGTGCACCACATGCAGAAGTTTCTTAGTTCCTGCTGTAAATTTTGTCATTTTTATTTTTCGCGCTGCAGCTTTTTTCAAGGGTATTAATTTTCAGATGCATTGCTGATCTCTTGTGATCGGATTATAGATGCGTGAGGGTTACTTATCATCTTTACTACTAAAGTGCTCTATGCACGCTTAAATGAATGGCGCGTGTTTGACGACTTTCCTAATGCTTCCTCAAAGAAAAAAAAGGGCTTAAAAAATTGTGGTGTCATAATCCCAGTACACAGATTAGTTCAAAAGAAAAAGTTTCAGACTATATTTCATTGAGTGATAAAGCTCACGTTAAAGACTTAGGAAAAGCAATGGTGGCTGTAAGAGTTACAGTTGGATATGTGACATCAAGCTCAGTTTTATTGTTAAAACTTTTTGAGCTTTATAAATTATTATAAGGATGCATGTTTGACAGCTGATACAGCTGTAATTTTAAGACGGCTTAAATCTGCTCATCCTATTTTATTTTAGTAATATTTTTAAATAAATTAATTTTAAATTTTCCTTCCTGTGTGCTTTGAAATTAGTGCAAATTATTATGCAAAGTTACAGTATTTATTAAAAAATCCGCAAAATAATGAATATTAAGTTGAACAAATTTTATGCCTTCAAATTACGCAGGTATAAAACTATTTTTTTAAGACACGAGTTGTCGGAAGGAAACAATTATTAGTTTTGCTTTGCATTATTAATAAAATTTTTAAACGATTGCTATAACAAAGAGTACTGGATATTGTTTTATCTGAATCCATGCAAAGGTTAGAATTCCATTTGGGCAACTTTTTGATACAGTTACTCTTTACAAATCTTGTAAAACCGAATGACCGCAGCACTAAAACAACTTATTCTAAGTGTTTGTTTCAGTTATCGTTTTTGGGTAGATTATAAAACCTTCAAAATCAAATTATACATATCTGCATCTTCATCTTTTGGCGATGTATCCGATAAATTTCAAAACAAAACATTGAGAAATTCCGTTTTATGGACTTAGACAAAGTACAAGACAATATTATTTGCCAATGTGAAGTGAAGATTATATAAGGTGATTTTCTTTTTAACTGTTTAGTGTTGTGTAAAACTTATTATTTTTCGTAATCTTTAACGGTGACATTGTTTAATCTGGATATGATGTATATCTTACAAGCTGAATATTTTAGAACAAATGTGATAGGTTTCGTTCTTATCACTATGACTTAACGTAACACTGAAACTTAACGTAGAAATGTAGGAAGTGTAAAAGGGTTTCATAATCGGCGTCCCCATTCGTGCTTATTATAGGCAGAATAAATTCACAGGAACAGCTTCTGTGACACCCAACATGCCTGATGTAAATGTTTCTAGATTAAAAATGAATAAAACACTATCTCCGCTACAAATGAATAAAATATAATCTTAATATTTTAGGACAAATGGGATAATTTTCACCCTTATCATCCTGAATAAGGTCGGAACAAGTTCGGAAATCTTTAGTGAATATGCTTTTGAATTTCTCTAATGTATTTTTTAGTTCCCCCAATCAAGAAAAAGTGTGTGTGAGAGAGATTGAGAGAGAGAAGATAAATGTGTTAATGAGTATGTATTCCTTTTGTTCATGTTCAGCAAGTTTTACGTAAGTAATAAAATATATCTTGACGGGAAACTTAACGTAGAATTGTAGGAAGTGCAAAGTAGTTTGTGTAATCAGCGTTGTAGGCAGCCTAAATTCACAGGAACAACTTCTGCGACATCCAACAAGCCTGATGTAAATGTTTCTAGATTAAAAATGAATAAAATACAATCTCTGCTGTTCTGCACGAGTTTTCCATCGAACGGTAGGTCTACTTTTTTTTTCTGTTGGGGGGTGAAGGGGGCGTATCTCGAGTGATCTGCGCGGTCCGTATCTTTTTGAATTAAGATTTAATTTCCCATATTCTTTAGCCATGGCTGTTCGGTTCTCCTGCAGTCGTGATCGAGTTGTCGATCGTGAGCGGGCGCGGGGAGGGGGCACACTCTCCAGATCCGGTACCGATAGGTATCTGCCGGAGAGAGAGAGAGATCCAGAGAGAAAGCATCACCTGCCCGCGCGCCATTACTCTCAATTATGGCCCATCCATCTATGGCGAGATCGATAGATGGCAGCTGCCACCTCGAACCGGACCTACACGATTCGCGGGAGATGCACCCCCGGCGGAATGTTTGCGTGAGCGCACAACACACAACGGGTATTAGAAAATGTAATTTAGATTCTAATTTGACGTTGCGCTAATATCTCACCCCTTTCGTTTGTATGCGAAGCTCGAGAAAATTCTCTTTGGGGAGAGATGGGCCGTGACTCAAACTACAAGCCATTGTATTTTCACAAAACTTCTCTCACCTGAACATTGTTTCATTGGATTAGGCACTATTTAATCGCTTATTCGTATTCTGAGTCTAGTAAGCCGAGTATAATCGGGTTTGCATTTAACAAAGTTTTCCAGTGCTAGGATATTTTGATTGCCATCTCTGTTTTCATTGTTCCGTGGTTGAACGTCTTTCTCTCTTTCTATGGCGAAATTCCTATGGGGTCAAAAATTAGAGGCGGCAGAATGAAAACATGGACGTAGATAAAGTAGATGAACTGCTCACTAAACCGTTTGCTATAAGCATATTTAATTCTTTTGCTTCTATTTCTCTTCTTAGATATATTTCTGATCTATGAAGTAACATAGTCTGATGGAATGAAGCTTTACTTGTTATTTGTAACATCTCGTGAGGTATTTTTATAGATAGTCACTACCCAATCCTACATGTTTTATTTCCATGAATAGTTCACGAATTTTTATTAAATTCATAAACCTTTGACGATTAATTAATGAGAAAAAGAAAAGTTCATCTTATTCCTTCAATTGTTTAACTTTTTATAAATTTTTCTTCTCAAAGTACTGCAGTTTTTTTAAAATATCCAGTCGTTTGTTTATATATATATATATATATATATATATATATATATATATATATATATATATATATGATATGTATGTGTGTAGCAGGATATACTACTCCCCCCTTAATGTCGTTGTTAACTTTACAAAAGTTCAAATTATTACGTCAAATTTATTTCGCAAATACTAATTGTATTGACATTATAACTGAGTTTATATTGTCCAAAATATCCTGGTATCCCCAAAAATTGACGATGACCAAATAGATAGAAGGTTACTTATCTTTACCGGAGTTCGTCAGGTCGAATCTCTTTTCTGGTACTGATTGACGTGTGTAGCCTTTCGGAATCGGCTTTAAGCAGTAGGTGCCGCTATCAATAGCTCTCCTTTAGCATAAAAGTAGACATATCCTTCCAAACCAAACCAAAAATTGACCGTAGCTCTCAAAGCAAACTAAACCATCGTATTCTTTTTTTCAGTGAATTTCTTTTGTTGTTTCTTGTCGATTTCTATTTACATTTATTTTATTGCATATAATCTTTTTATTATCAAGTTCAGATATCTTTTTTTATTATTTTACAAGCTTAATTTGAATAGCTGTTTCCATTAAAGACGCTTACAAATAAAAATATTCCAAAATTTTATATGTAAATTATGGCTAAAGTATGGAAGGATTAGAAATGATTTCCAAAATAGTTTGTATAAGGATTGTGAAAATGTAAATACCAAAGGTTATCGCACGGCCATAATATTGTTTTAATTATATATTTCTAAACATTGTACATTTTTTAAATATTAATTTATTTAATTTTATACTCATCAACTTTTCTAGAATTGGAAACTTGATATTTTTCTACTTTGAAAGTTGTCGGTAGAATAGCATTGAAAATGGCAAAAAAAAAAAAAAAATATGCCGAAACTCGTTCTTATATTTTAAAGTTTTCTCCTAACAATAGGTTTAATTTAATTTTGTTCTGAATGAGAAATAATTACTATTGTCCGACGACCTAATTTCTGCCACTGTACCGAATTTGCGAAAGAGATTTTTAGAAAAGTGTACCTGACTGACCTATAGTGTCAAACGTTTTAAAAAACTATTAAAACTTTAAAGTCATTAAAATGACTGACCCCATTCTTGAAATTCATTTTAGATACAAAATATGTGTATTCGAGAAGCTAAAGCCTTTGTGCCAAAATATAGCAATAAATGAAAAAAGCCAAGGTACAAATAGATAAGGGAACAGCTGTCGGCGTTTAATCTTTTCTTGTTTCGGCCTTACTTTACGCAACGTATAGCATTTATTGGTATTTATTGTATAATTAATTGGTATATAATATGTATATTCACTAGTCTATAAATACTTTGGTTATTTTATGCATTAAAATAAAATACATGCTCTTAAATATTTCACTAAAAATTTCCTTTTACTTTGTTGTGATATTATCTGCGCCCTTAAAACTTTATTATTTTTATAACATACATTTTGCTTTCATATCATAAATTATTTTCTCCCCAAATATTAATCAGTTTGATTCCTTATGTAATTCTGAACTGAAATATACAGCTAAAGTATAGAATCGTTGATTTATTTATTTTTTTTTTGGTTTATTAAATGTGACGCATGAGTGTTATGTTGGGTTTGGAATGCTATAGTCATCTTAAAGTCATCTTATAGTCTATATTTATCTTTGCAACACGAGGACTAATTAGTCCAGGACCCAATATTTAAAGCTAATTTAGAACGGTTACGATTGTGCATGCCAGAGATGGGATTCTAACCCCTGGAAGGCAGCACACTACCTGTTCCGTAATTGTCTTACCGATACTTAAAGTAAAATTGTAGCTTTTAAATCACGAGAATGTATGGTTCTGATCGTTTACATTATACGTACCTCAAAAAGAGTCTCGAAGTAGTAGTGGATATTTTATGTTTATTAACGACATCATCATAACTGTAAGACAAATGAACAATATTACTACTCTGTTATAGTACCTAAGCATTTTTTTTTTTATATATTCTTGGGTTAAAATCAAATTTGATATAAAAAACAGAGGATCAAATTACGCTAACATGATTTGTTGTGAACTGTCGCTAGAAGATTTTCACTATACTTCGTCAGTTTATTTAGATAATTTAACTCTCGATTAGTTGTAGCAATAATAAAATAATAATAATAATAATAATAATAATAATAATAATAATAATAGGACAATGTTCGGTAATCCTATAAAGCAGAAGCCTATATATATGACTACAGTTTCTAGTTGTTAATGTTACGTTTATACAAAGATACAAGTTGATGACAAAGTACTAACTAACGACATCGTCATAACGAATTTTTTTCTGTAAGACAAATGAACAGTATTACTACTCTGTTATAGTACCTAAACTTTTCTTTTATATATACTCTTGGGTTAAAATCAAATTTGATATAAAAAAGAGAGGATCAAATTACGTTAACATGATTTGTTGTGAACTGTCGCTTGGAGATTTTTACTATACTTCGTCAGTTTATTTAGATAATTTAACTCTCGATTAGTTGTATCAATAATAATAAAATAATAAATAATAATAATGGGACAATGTTCGGTAATCCTATAAAGCAGAAGCATATATATATATATATATATATATATATATATATATATATATATATATATATATATATGTATATGTATATATGTATATATATATATATATATACATATATACATATATATATATATACATATATATATATATATATATATATATATACATAATATATATATATACATATATATATACATAATATATATATATATATACATATATATACATATATATACATATATATATATATATATATATATATATATGACTACAGTTTCTAGTCGTTAATGTTACGTTTATTTAAAGATACAAGTAGATGACAAAGGACTAACTCTTTTCCAAGTTTTAGGTCTAGCATGGAATTTTAAGCGTACTTGTCTGTGTTCTTAGAATGTTTATGATGAAACTTTGATTTATCTTGCATCTTTTCGAAATTTAGAAAAGATTTCATTATCTCTAGTCGAACAAAAAAGTAGACCATAGCACCTCAAACCAAACCTCTAAGTCTCTGCTGTTCGATCTCTAGTAACATGGATTTTTCGGATTGAAGCAGGAATTCAGAATGTTTCAAGATTTGCCAATCCAACGAACCTTTGAGAAAGCAAAACATTCAC
Organism: Pardosa pseudoannulata; assembly: GCA_032207245.1. Lineage (NCBI taxonomy): Eukaryota > Metazoa > Arthropoda > Arachnida > Araneae > Lycosidae > Pardosa > Pardosa pseudoannulata. The sequence goes on along the minus strand of CM063502.1, from coordinate 74,569,718 downwards.
TGCATTATGACAAGCTACTTAAATTCTAAGTTAAAAATACGTCGTTCAAATGTTCATTCTCTGTTACACAGATGTGAAAACGCTGCGTGTGTGTACGCATGTACAATCATGTGTGTATATGTTTGTAAATAATTTCCAGATTTCGTCTAAATGATTCTATAGAAGCGAAACGAATATTAGATATCGTGATTAACACATGGTGATAATATAAATTCCTCTATAAAATATAAGTATAAAATTACAGCTCTAAATAATTACCCAAGAAATAACAAAATAAATGATTTTATTAATTAAACACCGATAAATCGTGGACGAATTTGTAGATCGACAGGAAAATACAAAGTAAAATTTATTCGACAAAAGCCGACGTTAGCCGACTTAAACTACTGAATAAAATGCCTTATTCCACTAAATATTTTAAAAAAAAAAAATTTATTTTTTAGTTGCACTTTATTATTTAGCGTATAACTATATGGTTCTTTTGTTTGTGTAAAGAGAGAGAGAGAAATTTGAGCTGGAGCATTGAACTTTCTCCCCTTTATAGCAGCTTTTTCTGTTCGACTAACTAAAGTCGGCTTTTGTCGAATAAATTTTACTTTGTACTTTCCTATCGATCTGCATATTTGTCCACGATTTATCGGTGTTTATTTAATAAAATCATTTATTTTGTTGTTTCTTGGGTTATTATTTAGACCTGGAATTTTATCACTTGTATCTTTTATTTTTTCCTTTTCATGGGACTGCTTGTATTTGGATGTCTTCTATTCGAATCACAAGCGATTACAGCTCGAGGATTTTAATGAGATTTCTGTGGCTGGGCCACTCGTCTTGGTGGAAAACCAGTTTTCTGCTTTAGCCCATTGTCTCATTCACAAAGGCAGCGTGCGTGACGGCCTTCCTTTCCAGTTCCGCCTGACCCTGCCTGCTGGGGGCAAACGGCCCTTTTCTACGCTCCGCTGGGTCCCCATCCCCCCTGTCTAATGAAGCTACACCACTTCCATTAGAGCAAATGCTGCCCCATTGCTTTGACTGCTACTTAACATGTGGTGGGATCCGTAATAAACCTTTACACCGTTTGCACTGTAATGACGACCGTTTTGGCGTAACTTCGCGTACCCCGGAGCATTGTGCCTCTGCCCCCCCCATCCGTTTACTGTCCGTAATAAATTATAGCAGCGAAATAATCACCCCTTTGTTCATTTACATCATGTTTCGTACTTCCAAATCAAATGTTTCTCTGGGAACCAGGATTGCTTTTTGAGGCCTCTTTTTGGAAAGAGAGACTTTGAATCATATCAGTGTTTTAATAAATTGCATTAATAATGCTTATTTTGCAAAAAACGTAATCAAGTGCATATCACACTAATCATGTCAGTTATTGTGTTTAGATTGATCCGAGACTGCTACATTATACGCGGCTAAATTCTAAATACTTTATGTTTAATTTCTTTGTCAAAGTTGGAATTTATTGGTGCCTATATCGTGTTCAAATAATTAATGGGAATTATTAAAGGAAAATTGTTATTTTAAAATTAAGTACCCTCAGTGTTTTACCGTTATGTGATAAGGACATTAAGCTAGTTCTGGTTTATTTGATAACAGAACTATACAGCATCCAACATTAAATGTCTCAGATTTACTCATACTTCTTCAAAAAGATAAAATATTATATTGAGTTATAATGGTATAATTTTTTATGTTAACGTAATGAACGTACTAACACAGTTTAAAATATTTTAAATAGAGGTTAAATGTCACTAATTTTTTTATTAAATGATATGTCTATATCTCTTTCCCTTAAATAAGAAAATGCTTCAAAAAGTTCTTGTTCATATATTGTGTATATTCACTCAAGGTTTTATTTCCTGAATTATTATTTATTCAATTTTTACAGCTTATTATATGACGAAGTTTCATAGGATGTATTATTATTATTAAAATTGGTGGCATATAAACAGCAGGAGAATTTTGTATGATTTGGCAATTAACTTCCCGATATAATTTCACTTAGGAGTAAAATATAATAAATATTTATGTATATATTTTTATTATTAATTTTATTTTCTACAGTTCTGGTGTTATTTAACTCGTTATGTAATTTAAGTAATATACTCGAAGGCTTCACAGTTAATGTATAAAATGAAGCTTTTAAGAAATAGTTGTACTAAGAATGAAATTTTTTTTTAAAAGTTATTACTTCATTCGTTACTCTGGGGCAATATCTTTGTCTTATGGATTTTGCCAAATCGTGTTGAGAGGATTTAATCGGTAATTAACAAAAATAATCATTCTGAAAAACGATAGTAAAAGTAATTAACGACAAATGGATAAACATGAAGATTACCACTGAAAGTTCCTTATACAAGAATAAGGCAGTCTTGTAGCAGAATTAAGCTAGCATGTCGCGTCCTGCTGCTCATTTTTGTGTGTGTAAACAAGTGCTCAACCGAAACGAATGAGTCCCTTCTTTCGCCCTTCAGAACACCATGTGTAAAAGATTAGCGAATCTGATAGCTACTTAATTTACCTCTGAAGTAGAAAATTTGCGCTATCTCTATAATTTGTTTTTATTGTAAATTAACTTGTTAATAGTTTGCTTTTATGGCAATAATGGGAGTTTCCCTAGGTTGCTGTGCATAAAAGTAACCTATTTATTGAGGAGAGAAAATATTTGAGTCAATAAATTAATTTGGAATTTATATTTTTACGAGACTGCACAGTTTTCAGTAACATTTCTTACTTCTATACTTTGTTCCTAAACGTTTTTTATTTAAAAGTATGACTAGTGAAATGTTCTTGACAGTGAAAATTAATTTCAGGAGCAAACTGTCTTGTTATAGTAGTATATTATTTCTTATAACTTGATTTTTTTTTCTAAGTTCTTAGACAAGTCTTAAATATGTGTGTATATAATACTTTGTATTTCTCAGTCGAACTATCTGTCCTTAATACGACGTCTAATGCATATATTTAGGTGTTTGTTGACAAACATTGGCAGTTTCGAATAAATTTGTTTCTAGACCTTCTGAATCCATACTTGGCCTTGAACGTGTCCCGATTATGGAATGTGGCGGTTATGCCATATTGTGCGTTTGTAGAGTAATAAGTTGTTCTGTATATAAATCATTTCAGGCGTATTATGCGCAGTGAATTATTACCTTCTTTAATATCTTTGCCTATTCTAGTAAACCAAAATATTGAAGAAAAAAAAAGGTCTGATCTACCCTCTGATCCTGTGGAATATGCGAGGTCAGCGAGCGGGGGAAAAAGCGGGAGCAACTACTGAGTTGCTGATGTGTACGCTTGTAGGTGGGACGGGAGCAGTTCATGTGCTGCTATTGTACTCAGGTCGTAAATCTGAGTTGTGCGTGGGAGGTGTGAGAGGATTTCTTCCAACATTTAGAGTAGATGGTGATTTGTTATTTGACTTACTCTAAGAAAAGAAAAATTAGAAAGTTCCTTAATTAACGTTATTAATTACTCAGCTTTATCGTTACGCTTTTGGAGTGTTTGAATAGTGCTCTTTATTAAAACTGGGAATAGGTAGTAATTGGTATAACATTCTTCAATTGCTTTACGTTTTGTATTCCAAAATTATAGTTCAAGTTTATTTAGTAATTAATCCGTAATTTGGCTAAGTCCGCTACACAGGACATGTATATTTATAACTGCTATATAAAATAATTGTCAGTGTTCACCACAGCGGACATTATTTCAAAAATGTAAAATGATATATTTTTTTGTTTATTTTATAGAGATCCTAATGTCGATACAGACATGGGAAAATGACAGAAATTAAAATTAAAAAATATTTGAAAAACATCTTGTCAAATTAAGGGTTAAAAATATTTTTTTCATTGAACTGATTTTTTTTTAAACTTTTTTTAATCACTTTGCTATTTTTCTGTGAAAACAACATTTATGCCATTCTGTTATCATTTAAGTTTTTCATATTATAAATATATTTTAAGGTTTCTGATACATTTTTTTTTTAACTGCAGTAAAAGTCAACAAAATCAACTTTCTAAAACAGAATTATTTATTTAGAAAAATAATATAATTTGGTAATGGGCAAGTTATATTTTTTCTTTTATGCAATTTCAAAATACGAGGGAGTATTAATTACATAATTTTGAACACAATTTTATCGATGGCAATCAATGTTAGTATGAAACGAAAATCAAAGTAGTACAAATTTATGACTTTTCGAGATAAGTGTCTTTTATGTTGGGGTATTTGTTCCTGTCTTAGTTTGAAAATCCTGGTCTCATAGAGATCTGTCGGCTGTGAATAGAACCACTGTCGAACGGCCCGTTTGAGAATTGATCCACCTTTAAATAGTTTACGTCTTCTAACCATATTGGTATGGTCAATAGGATCTTTTCGTAAATGTCCACTGTCCAATTATTTTCTCCAACTTGCATGTCTTTAGTTGAAAGAAATGTTATCACTACTCATTGCTAGTCCAAAGTGGTCGATGTCGATCTAATCTCAAATTCCATTTTAACGGTGACCAACGCAAGCTACCGTTACGAAATATTGTCGACATCTCTATAGTATTCAGCTCAGTTGCAACCTCTATTTTGAACATTTACATTTTAACTACATAGCTTACCATTGCAAAGAAAATTTACACATATGTTACTTATTGATACACCATCGAATTTCTAGGTTTAATTGAACATTTTTAAATCATAAAATTGCATTGATTTAGTTTATCAGTTATCTGATTGTCCATCATATAACATTTATTTTTATGAATATATGCATATTTTATTTGAAATTAAAGCATTATAATTTATCTTTGAAATTATGAACTATGAAATGAATAATGTATGCTCTTCATACAAAATAAAAATGTAGTTTTTGTATGAAACTACAGATAAATGTATTGTGTTTTAATTACAATTTTACCACTGATATTGCATGATAGTTCATCATTTTAAAGACATTTATTTCATTAATTAAAAAAAATTGTATATTCATAGGAATAAGTATGAGGTACAAGATATCTTAAAAGAATCAATTATTGAAAATTTGATATTTAAAAATCTTTCTGCTAAATCTAATAATTCTGCTAAATTTTTGATGCGACATATTCAAAGAAGAAAAATAGTTCAGCACCGAGCAAAAATTTCGTTATCCTAAATCGATAATATTTTAAACTATAGTAGATTGGATATAAGGTTTATTTGGTCGAGTTTTTTTGCAACGCTTAAATTTATGATTGAAAGTTTGTTACAAGAGGTTGTTGTATAAATGATGTCCCATAAAAAGAAGCATAATTATTAATAGGTTGAAGTACCTTAATCTTTTTATCATTGTAATCTCCTATACTTTCATTTCAGATTTTTTTTAAGAGACGTATATAGTTGTCATAATTTAATTAAGCCTTTTGTTTGTGCGATTATCTAAGTCAAATGAGTACATATTTGTTTTTTACTTGTCTGCACATACTCAGATTTGTATAATTGATGCTAATAAGTTTTGTCAAAATGGTAATTTTATTCTGGGCAGAACTGCAGATGTTCTGATCTTACTTAATATTAGTAATAATCAAAATTTCAATTATTCTTATCTCATCTACTGAAAAGTTTTTTGCTAGTAATCCTATTGATGGCAGTCATCCTATTCCAAACAGGAACTTGCTATATAATTAGTCTTTGTGTTGCATATTAAAAGAGCCTATTGTTTATAATTATTATCTCTTAATATAGCAGATAGCATATTTATAATTATCTTTAAATACTGCATTAATTTTAGTTTAATACCATTTAAGCAATTCTCTCGCTTCCCATTGTCGTACATTCAAACTTGTTGGTCACAGAGTTCTTGTCTATACTGATCTATGTTTATCTTTTTTTGCTCATCTTAACTTGTTTTACCCCCTGATATATTATCTAAAGAGCTTTCTTCCCTATGTTGTTAAGATTTTCAAATTGGATACCTTCGCTTATTTCCAAAAATTATTTTTTCAGTTTAGTGTTTTTGGTATTTCAAATTATCTTTGTTAGATTTTCTAGGAAGTAGCCCTAATGCTTATTTAAAGATATAGTGATAGAGACTAAAATTTTGAAAATTGTCTATTTTTACTAGATATAAACAACGAAACTTCGGTTGTTTGTCGCGAGAATGGAAGTGAAAAATTGGCAAATTTATAAATAGGATTAAATTTTTTGCAAAATGTAATATGAAGTGCTTGAGAAATTTTTTTGAAACAATACTGGATTAATATTAGGTATTTAAAGAAAATTTCGTAATAGTTACCTGCTTTTGGCAAGTAGAGCGCTTGGGTGCAAACAAAGCTGTGCTTTACTGTGTGCATAAAGGATTTGATTTTCATCAAAACTTCGCGCGCTTGGAAAAAATTCCACTTAAGTTTCTTGTTCTTTTTTACCTCAAGCATTATCGTGCGGATTCACTGCACAATTGTCTATGTAAAGAGAAAGATCTTTCTAGTTTGCGTCCTATTGTTGAATCTATAGACCGTAGTTTGTACGGTGGACCGATTTTTATAAAGTGTCTGCTGTCATCCGTGATATTTTTTTGTTTGTTGGCAGAAATCCTGAAGTCAGTAAATGTAGCCTATCCTTTCACATAATTAGAAAAGTTATTTCCCGATATATTTAAAACGTTTTGCGCTTAAACGTCCTTCCCAGCGAGTTAATTGTCAAATTGAAAGTTGTATTCCTATTAAGATTGTTCAGTACCTAAAAGCGGATGGTAGCTATTTTGATTTGAGTTGAAATGCAAATATTTTGGATAAATATTTATGATATTATATTTAACATTTATTCACAATTGTACGCATACGAACAGCACAATACCCGCTATATCTACTTATGCCCCGATCTATAACTGTAACACTCGACAGAAATCAACTATACGAGCATGCTTACCAGTGACCGATAATCAGATGATGTACTGAGATATACCGAAGGTGTTGGATTTCCTTTTTATTACATTTTGTCGGTACTTTTTGATTATACTTTATTAACAGACTAATTTTCTGTACATTTAGGAATATATCAATAGTTTTCATGGCCGAGTTTAATTCTCTTTTAGCTAAGTAGCTTAATTTTAACGAATAATATACCAACCTGGTTCACACGTTATATGCTTAATGTTATTGCCTCACCTCAACCCCTCTCTTCCTGCTATTCTAATTTTCGCTGTAACTAGCATTAAAAGAATAATGATGCGCATTATTTCGATATAATTTGAATATTACATCTGAATATCAAAGTGAAATCTACCTTTAAAAGCAGTAATATATTGCTTTAACTTTCAAAAGTACGGGTAGCAACTGTTAAAACAAAAATTTCTTAATCTTTATTTGCATTTATTGAACACAATAAAAACTTCAGACAGAAAAGAAAAAAAAAGTTTACATCCCATTCTAGTCCCGTAAATCCCATTCCAGAAATAAGCACTGGCTTTGTAATATATGCATTTTTGAAGCAAGGCATCTTAAAAATTCAAATTTATTTCATTCACCCGACATTACGCTCAAAGAAGAAAAGCCCGATCGCTTGACTACGAATCACCATGCTTTTCTATACTAAAAGAAGAATATGTGTCGATGAAATTCGCGTATTTCATATGACCTCATTGTTCAGCTTTTCTTTCTACATTTACTTAATACATCAACGATTGGATGATGCGAAGGGTAAAATTAGTATTAAACAAGCATTTAAATTTTAATTAGAAATTGATTCAGCTATTAAAGCATTTTCTGTTTGCTTAACACATTTTGCGATGAAAACTATTCGTTTTACCTTTAGTAAATCTTTAGAAATTGATTCTATATATTTCATTATTTTTATTTAACTCTAGCTGGTATTATTCCATAAGCATCTACAATCTCTTATTTTGCAGAATAGTAATTGTTTTTTAAAAATGGAACCACTAATCTGTTAATTTTCAAGTTTTTTTATTTTGCTGATATTAGTAAATTATTTGCTTCAAAATTATGTTTCCTTGCTGTGATTCTACATTCATATTAAGGTAATTTTTAATATTTTTCAATAGTCATCTCCTGTCGAATAATCTTTAAAAAATCTTGCAGCATTTTCAAAACACCTATTTTTAATACCTTTACTGTAAATATTTTTGTGATTACATTGTCCCATCAAAGGGATTTCGGTGAAGCGTGGTACCTATTTGTTGATTTCTTTGTATTATTTCTTAGCTATTATGTTTATAATACATGAAGAAAACACTTTCCGAAATAGCAAATTTAGTTTGTAGCAGACTTGCAGTCTTGCTTTGCAAGCCTGCAAACTTGCAACAAGTTCAGCATGACAAATCTGCAAGTTTGAAACAAGACTGCAGCAAGTATAAGAAATTATGCTTGCTTCAAAGTGTTCATGACAAGGTTGCCATAGTTTTGAAGCAAAATAGAGTTGCAAAGGAGTGGTTGTTTTATGTTCCGTCTAACTTGCAGGAGTTTTACTGCAAGTTTGTCTCGTCAAATTTGTTATGACAAGATATTATATAGAAAAATCAAACTTTCTGCAAGAATGCTTGCCATCTGGGTTGTTTCTCCTAACATTGTGTATGCATATTACCTGATTTTAACTGCTTCAATATTGGCTAGCTTTTTTCTACATATTTCAGACCTTGCATTAATTTTTCCTATAAAAAAATAAATAAATGCTTCATTCATATTTTGTCTTGCTACATGTTTTAAAAGAAAACGTAATTTGTCTCATTTCGTTAGTTTGTAGACTTGTTTTACAAGGGTGAATTGTTTTGCATCCACAAAAGCTTCATTATATAGGTTCAGAATTGAGGCTTTCTTTGCAGTTTCTGAACAGTGACTATTTGTTCCATCTTTTATGTTTTTACATTAGTTTATTTTAACAATTTTAAGTTATATCTTTAAAATAATAGATTTTTTCCCGCTTTAACGTAGTTGGACTTTTTTTTTTTTGTTCATTTAGAATTACTTTTAGTGCAACTGTTGCATTCATTTACATTATACGCTATTTATTCATTGTTATTAAACATTTATGAATGTCCGAAAAATATTCTTGACATAGAATGCAAAATACTAAATTATGTACTGTCCGGGCTGCGGTGGCAATTTCGGAACTAATTTCCTTGATTAATGAGAAAAAGCCTTTGACAGTTTTGACTGTTTTAAAAAATTTCATTAGTTTGTTCTGCTAGCTTTCGATTAATGTTGCTATGGTGCAATAATGAAATCATTAAACACTTAGTAATTTTGGATTCAGTGTTTAAATAGAAAGAAAAGTAACCGCTGTTTAAATATAAAGTAAATATAAGTTTCCGCATGATTGTTTTAAAGCACTAATATATTCTGTTGTAGTAATCATTAATGCTAGCGTGCATCTGTAGTGGGAATATAAATATTGTGGTTTCCCTGGATTGTTGTACAAATATTTTCCAAATTCAAACTTTTTCTACAACTCTTTTGTGCGTACATCGTAAATTAGCCTTGTTCGATTATTTTTTTTTTTTATGTTAAAGATGTGGAAATAAATGTTCTCTTTTAAACTAGAATAAAACTTGAATGTGAGGTTGCAAAAATCTGAAAAATTAAGAGGCATTTACCTTAAAAGTAAATATTAAAACTCCAGCAAGTAAATAATATTTTTATGTGTACATATTTTTCTAATATCTTGTGTTTAACACTGGATTTACAGATGTTGATCATATACCTATTTTTACTGAAGTGAGCCAATTTGATTCATACAAGAAAATTGAAGTTTTTTGTAAATAAAATAGTTCCAAATTAATTTAAATGAAATGTTTATTATCAAAAAATTCATGGAAAACATTTTTGACATATAAAATCTGTTTTTGAAACACATTTTCGGCAAAAATTTCTATTACATTTAGCACAATGGTTTCTACATCTGTTTCTTTTGCATGATTATTGAACTTGACAATACTTCCCTGCTTCAGTAGCATGAATTTCTGTCATTGGAATGGAAGTGTTCTCGACTTCTTCTCTATATTTACTTTATTCTATACTTTATATACTTTATATTTATTTTATACTATATTTATTTATTTTCATATACATTCTATGAGTCAAATTGTCTCACAACCGTGAAAATAGGTATACCACATTTGATAATGCGAAATGAAGGGGTCTGCGGGGAAGAGGAATGAAAGTTTACGTATATTTTATTACTTAACTAAAAACCAACGTATGGTTTTGAAAAGAGAGTTTAAAGTTATATATATATAGTGATCAAATTTTTAATGAGTCAAATTGGCTTGGTCCGTAAATCTAGTGTTAAAAACTAAACATTATCTTGGATTACTTGAGTTATACCTGGCTTCATCTGGTTTTATAACCAGCTAAAAATCTTCCAAAAGGTCTAAATATTGTGTTTTCAGAACGTAAACTATTTTGAACTGACCAGAAAGTCAGCTTTCTATTAACTTCTATAGCGTTAGTAATAGATAATTTTTAGTGAAATTCAGTGAGGTGTAGTCATTTATAAAATTCGTTGTGATTAAAAAATATTTTCTTATTATTTAAGATTTCTTTTCACTACTTTCAACGCCGAAAATAGTTCTACAAAAAATATATTAAAAAATTTATTTTTTAGAAATTTTGATAGATTGAAAGCTAGAGTAGTTTAACAGCTGTTTCAAAGAAATAAAACTTGTAGTTTAATTAGGAAAAATAAAAATTTAATACTGCTATTGGTGTACAGAAAAAAAATATTTCTTGTAAATTTTTTTTCATTTGTACAAAAATAATTTTAAATTTCTGAATGTATTTCTAGAGCGTGTGTTTGTTTATTAGCAAAATTAGAGAATTTCCAAATATTTTCTTTATTAAAAGGCAGCAAAAGTTATTTATTCTCAACTTTAAAAGTTAGCATACGGAGAAATTCACTTAGAATCGCGAAATGTGTCTTTCTCTGTTACAGTTCGATATTTATTTAGATATTGTATTTTGAAACGAAAATAAATGAAATCTCCTGTGACTTTAGCCGTTGAATAAAAACATTTGTTTTCTCTGAGTTTTAGAGTTTACCTAATACTTTTTTACTAAAATAGTTTTCGACATTTTTTGTATTGTGTTGCATCTTATATTTACTTTTGTACACCCGATAATAGTACAAATCAATGTGTGGAAAATAAAAAGAAAGAATCGAAATTTATACTGTTATATTTATTTTTATTTACATAATTTTGCGGACGCTAAAGACATGTAATAAATTTGATTGTGTTTTGCCAATTTATGTAGTCGTTTATTTACAACATTTATATTAAGCAAAAAATATGGTTCCTATTTTTAAAAGTGTATTTGTCTTTCAAGAATGTCGCTTACTTGAAATTATTATTCTAACGAAAATAGCGAATATTTTATTGGAGTGTAACTGATCCGCAAAGCACCGATTGTTTATAAAATTTAAGAGGCAATCCCCTTCCTGCAAATTCGCTTCCATAATGATCTACTTTTCCCAAACCACGTATTCAAGAATATATTAACATTTAGTTGAACCTATTGGATAATTTACAACTTTATACTTATTTTCTTTTTTAATAGGCTGCATTTTCTCCGTCAATCTTTCTCGCCGCTAGCCAATTATTGAAATACGGTTTCCGATCAATTTATATCACCGTTTACTTACAATAGTTATATTAAGCACAAACATAATCGCGATTCCTATGCTGAAAATACATTCGTCATCCGTTAACTTGTAATTATTATACTATAGAGAATATTGTTTTTCTGAGATGCGAACAGCATTTTAGGGGAATGCATTTGTGATCCGCTTTCAGCGCCTGGTTTTTCAAGTGCAAGTCACAATTTCCTAAACACCGATTGCTTATAAAACGTAAGAGGCAATCCTGTTTCTGCAAATTCGCTTCCATAATGATCTACCGACTCCGAACCACGTACTCAAGCACATACGCACATTCGGTAGAACCTATTGGATAATTTATAACTTTTTTTTTCGTTGGCTGCATTTTCTCGGTCAATCTTTCTCGCCGCTCGCCAATATTGAAATGCGTTTTCCCGCCCTTCGCGCCTCTTCTTACATACCCCCTCCCCTTCCTGCGCTCTGTTCCGCTGCAATGTAGGAAATGGACGGCTCTCTCGAAAATGAAATATCGGAACAAGAATTTCGCGCAATTTTTATTGTCTAAATATCTGTGGAGAATGGCATCGTAAAAAATAGAGAAGTGGATGATTTTCTGCTTTTCGACAAGAAAATGATTCTGCCAACATTGGTTTTCTTCCGTTTCCTTCTTTTTTTATTGAACGTATTGTTAGATTTGCACCTAAATTTACAACTCCTTGATGATATCCTGATGCAAATGTCACATTGTGTTAAAAATTTTAGTTATTTCGTGGTATAAAATTTGGTGTTTATGTTTTCACGGCTCATAGTACATTAAACAATTTTTTTTTCTATTTATAACACGTACCGAAAAGGTAGCTCCTCCTTTGTAGTAGTATCCTTAAAAAAAAAAAAAAAAAAAAGTCAATGAGAAATCTACAAAATAAACAAGAAGAAAAAAATAAAAACATTTTTATCATCAAAATTTTAGTTATAAACATACATTAAACAATTTTTTTTTCTATTTATAACACGTTCCGAAAAGGTAGCTCATCCTTTGTAGTAGTATCCTTAAACAAAAAAAAAAAAAAAAAAAAAAGTCAATTAGAAATCTACAAAATAAACAAGGAGAAAAAAATAAACACATTTTTATCATCAAAATTTTAGTTATAAACATCTATTGTAAAATAAGTCCTAATAGATATACATTTCTGACGAAAATGGTAAAAAGGAAAAAATAAATTAACAAAAAGTTATGACAATGGGAACTTTCTTCTTAGGTCTTAGTCTGTACTGTTTAGATCCATAAATTAAAATTCATCCATAATTCAGAACCATAATATTGTAATAGGCCATTAAGCCGTTCTGTCAATCAAATAGCTTTTTAATTTCTACAGAAATGAATATCCAAGAAGTAATAAGAACCAGCAAATTATGTTATTATTAAATCTAAAAACATACGTAGAAAATTATAGAAACAGCAAAAGTTCACTTCTTAGCGGCGCATATAGAAGAAGCACATGTTTTGTTGATAATCAATTGATAACACTATAATTGACCCAATTACACATCCCAGTTGCACCTGGGGTGCTGTTTTTAGCTTTTTAATTAAATTTGGGCATTAGTACGATTTTAACACCCTTCAACTATTTATTGTAATAGCAGTTTTGTAACTGCATTTATCATAAATTTTATTTAAAATTTTGTATCTTAACTATCCCGATTTGAAATTTTTTTTCAAAAGTTAGAATGTATCATATCAAGCATGTTAAAAAAAAAAAAAAAAAAAAAAAATTAAACGTTTAAAACATTAAAATACAAAATAGTGGCAAAAAAGTGTATTTTCTACAATTTTATTTAAAATATTTGAACACTTCGATTAAAAATTTTGCTAATGTGTGTTAAAACGCATGAAAAGTTTTACTTATTCGTATTCAATATAATAATGGCTTAAGCAATTTCTTTATTCTGAATCCTTCCCCTTATGGTTCACGCTTTAGACAATACCTTATTCAAAAGTCTGGTTATCTCACTGAATGAAATGATTTAAAAAGTATATTTCTATTCAGTTCATTCGTCTAGTGTAAATATTTAATAACTCGCTGATAAAAAGTCCGTAAATTTACGAGTCAGCCGCGATGAGTTAGGAGGCTGTGGTATCTCCTTTCATTAGACGCCCTTCCAGGGCAGGACTTATCGAGCACTTATCAACGTGATATGAGTCTTTAACACAGCAATGGTGAGAAATATATGGCCTTTCCGTAGTAAAAAAGGGAGACTTTTTTAGCATTCTTTTTGTGTTTGAGCGCCTGTTGAATCTGAGGTCAGAAGTCGTTGACTGAGTTTACCTGCAGGCTCTTTCTTTTTTATTTTTCCCTCCCCGAAGAATGACCGATATCACTTTACATCTGTCTTTAAGACTAAATCGTTACAAAATGTCTTTTTACTGTCGCTGGTGTCATTAATTTTTCTCTAGACACTGTTTCATAAACTTCAACTTTCGCAGCTTATTGTCTATTTTTTTTTTAATTTTTGTATTAAAATATTTTTGTGTTTTCTTATATGCTTGATTTATGGTTAAACCTTTGGATGTCTTCTTAACTCTAGAGTATAATCTTCTATCAGTATCCCGTGATTTAAATTATATTATTTTGTGTAAGTTTTTATGTGAAACTCCATATTTCATATGATAGTATCTTCTGTGAATTTTTTTGCACAATTTTGAAAATCTGTCTTAAGATAATTGAAGTGCGTTCGCGTGTACACATACTCATACAAAATCTACAAAGTGTATATATCCGTGCACACATGCGTTAACACACAACAAATATATACATAAAGTATTTTGAAGAGTTAATATGAGTCCATATTTCACTTTGTGTTTGTGAAACGCGTTTGAAAACGGATTATCAGTCAATTTTTTTTTTTTCGTGTTGAGGATCATAACTGTCTATATCTACATTCTACTAAATAGGATGATTGGAAACTGCTTTTTTGCATAGACCCACAATGCAATATATAAAATCAGTATTTTTTTATAACAAAGAATTTGTAGTGCCCTTGTTCAAATAGCCCTTTTTTGAATACTTCACTATATTGTTCCTGTATCAGTATGGGTTCATATGAGTTTGTGGATTTACTTGCAAAAAGGTCCAACATCGTATTGGAGATAACCAAGGGAAGAATGTCTTGAAATATTTGTCTGGGGTCAGAATAAAGAACCATTCACTGTTGACAATAAACAAGCAAATATTCGTCTCGTTTTAAGTAATAGAGAATAATGATAATAATTACCAATATATTTATTGTTATTAATTTTAACTTCCGTAAAGATGTGAATGCGTCACAATAATTTTATTTTACGTTAAATCTCTTGTGGACCCCAAACGTTGTCCAAGCACACCAAATTAATCTTTATGTACCTCGTAACCCTCTGCGGTAACGCAGACACCTGAGAACAAACATACTCAGGGTCTGTGTTACCTCATAGACACCACTTCAGGAACCACTGATCTAAATGGAGATTGTGTCATTATAACCGAAATATATTTATAAGGCTTTAGATTTCATCTTGATGACACAAGAGACTGCAAGTCTGGTATTAGAGTATTTTCTAAGCCATTTCTATTGGTTTGGTTTGGTTTGGTTTGGTTTGGAGTGCTACGGTCTACTTTTTGCAACACGAGGGCTAATGAGACCGGGACCTACAGCTTAAAGCCGATTCCGAACGGCTACGAACATCCATGCCTCAGTGGGATTCGAACCCACGAACTCCGGTTCCGAAGGCCAGCACCCTAACCAATCGGCCATCGTTCGGCCATTTCTATTGGATTTAAGTATAAATGCACGAATTGGTATTTAACATCTTGATTTTAACTGTCTGAATATTAACTGTTAATCCTGTTAATATTAACATCAGGCATACGAGAAGCTATGTTCCTCATGATGATTTTTTTTTTATGTTTGTGTGTGTGTGTGTGCGCGCGAGCTCACACAATAAAGTCGGAAAATAATGGTTTTTTGAGGACAATGTGACAGAACCTGTTTTCGTGCCTGAAATGTTAAATATGTTTTGCCATTGTTCGTTCGTTACAAATACTTCCTTAAAGAAAGAATTCTGTTCTGACACAACAATGCATTTTTCCGCAGAAAATTTAAACCTTATAATACTAAATGTATACACAGTGATGTATGCATTCATCGTTTGATTGCGAAAAACTTTTACTAGTGTATTTTAAAGCAAAGCTTGTGTTCAGACATTTACCACCACGTAAATTGCATTTTACTGAAAATGAATCTATTCAGTCATAAATTTCAGCAACTTAATGAAATGAGATTTGCTTGTTATACTGTGGAGAAATTTATAGTAACTGCTATAACTGATTTTACGATCTTGATGTGGTAAATACACTTTGTTTTATTCTATGACAGAGTTGTGTGTGTATATATACATTGAATTGCTATTTTGAATCAGTTGTTTTATGTAGGAATGATTGGTTGGTTTGGACGGCTACAGTCAACTGTTTTGCTACACGAGGGCTAATGAGACCGGGGACTACTACTTAAAGCTGAATCGAAACAGCTATGAACAGCAATGGGATTCGAGCCAACGAAGATAGGCGTCCTATCGTTCGGTTTATATAGGAATGGTGAAACAGCAATTACCGTTCTATCAGCATCAGAACTTTCCGTTTTGAGTATTTCAGAATACTCGAAAAGTTTTATACCTAAATTTGGATTTTTTTTAAATAACACCTGACCTAATACATATTTAAAGGAAAATATATAATGTATTACACTTTACATAAATATAATCTATTGAATATCCGCCTGACCGAGATGTATTTCCACTGTACTATTTATTATTCGGAATTTTATCTTTTTTGAATTAAGGTACCCCGTCATTACTTACTACTTTTGTGTATTCTCGAAAAGAATAATCTATACCGTCAATTAATGATAATTTCATTAAGCAGGTACTTATTTACGAGTTTGTTAGTAATATTTAACGTAACTATTCCCTTTGTTTCTTCCAAATTTGTATCCAATTACAATGGAAGCAAAAATAGGAAATTAATATATTTTTAAATCTTTTGTTGGGGACTTAATTATAATTATTTATTACGAAAGTTTACTGTAAAACCCTCAGTCATACTTTTGAAAATTGCGTAAATAATTACCGTTTTGCGAAAAATATAACATTTTGATTTCTTGTATAAAATTACAGACTATATGTGTTAAACTAAATTTTACATTCGCTTTAATAACTAAGATGTTTATTTATATTACAACAGCCATTTTATTTTATTCTTAGTGTTTTCAGTAGTTGTTGAAGTCAAACCTATTAAAACTCCATTCGAAAACCAATCTGGCCTAACCATAAGCATTTTTAATAGCAACACTTTTCAGTTTGTTAAGTTTAATTACTGAAAGTTCCTTTTGACTGCGGATGACTCTCAGTTCACTCATTAAAGACTGCTTAAAACGAAATATTAGTTTACAGCTTATATCTGCGTAGTGTTACTGTGATAACACACCAGTTTTCTTCTACCTTGCAGAAAAAAACGGAGTTAAATTGCCTGAAAGTTTAAAGTTTATGTTATTACTTTTGAAGGAATTTTAGTATTTTTGTGCAGTTTACCAGTTATTGTAAATAATACAGAATTAGATTATATTTTGTGAAATTCTGTGTGAAAATTTAGGAGATTGTGATTATTATCGGAACTCATTTTAATAATGTGGACCTGAAGAGACTATTTAATGAGGTTTGAAATGTATAGTACTTTGATCTTGGCTATAGCTCTGTTTTGTAGACACTTGCAGTGTAAAATATATACATCGAATATACATTTTTCTATAGATTTTAATGATTGTATGATACTTATCTTATGCATTTAAAGCCTTTGTCTAGATTTTCTTTTAGACTCTGTTAAATATCGTGGCCCATAAAGCAATGGAAAGATAGGAGAGTATACGTGAGAGACAGTGATACACTCTAACCCTGTAAATGACAGACTTGGTATAAAGGCTTTCTTGATAAATGTTCAATTTCTGTGTTTCTAAAACTAGTGTATCTTGTGAATATTATTTCTGCATCAAACTAAAACAATATTAAACAATACTGGTAAGCTTTCTTACCTGACTTGGAAAAATACTTAAATTATCTGTAATATATTTTTAAAAATTAATCATTTGCAGTTTTTACATCAGTGGTACTTCTTTATTTCTAAGTATTTCAATTGTAATTCATTTGCTGTTGTACACTTTTAATTGGTTTAAATTTGCTGCAAGAGTATAGCTTTATCTCTCTGCCTTCAATGGAGATTTATATAAGGTCACGCAAGGGGAGGCGATTTTGGGGGCATGCTAGTCAAAATGACATTTTGTGCAGGTGTTCTGAACTTTGCTCAGACGTACTTCCGGCCAGTATTCATTGCCTTTTCTGAACGGAATTATTTCAGAAAAGAAATTTTTTCTTACTACGTTTTGAATACATTTTCCGGAGAAACGATACCATGTCTCAATATAATATTGCATTGTATAAAGCTAGGGAAAAAAATTTGAATTCTACTTTTGATAACTTACGAAAATGCCATCAAGGGATTATTAACAAGTATTTAAAGTAAAAAATAAATTTTAATTGCATGTAAAGTAATGCTTTTATGTTTAAAATGAGAATTTCATACATAAAATTCTCATTGTAAAGCGTGAAAAAGCATTGGAGATTTTATTTATTTATTTATTTATTTATTTTCCTGAAGATTTAGGGATAGTAAGGGTGGAAGGATGATACGAATTTTGGTGAAAACCGAATTTTTATCCTAAACCAGCATCTGCGTAAAATAAGATATGATTTTGTGTGATTTTATTTTTTAAAGTATTCTTTTCATATTCAAAGTACATATTTTGCTTTGAGGAAGGATATCTGCGAAAATTCATGAATCTGTTGAAATGAAAACTGAGCATGCATATTATATTGAAATTGAATATGCCTTTATTATACACACACGTTTTGGCTCAAATGCAGGGGCGTACGCAAAGGGGGAGTTTAGGGGTTTAAACACCTCCCTTGAGCTCAGACAAAATGGCAAAAATAAAAATTTTAGTAGAAATTATGCGGGCTATTATTTTTTAGAATTATGACCCCCCCCCTTGAAAATTATGAAAAAATTCTGCGTACGCCACTGCTCAAAAGTATTTATTTTAATGTAAAGTACTGTATACTATTATCATTTTCCTCCTGTTTTTAGTAAAAAAAAGTTTGCATTTTAATATGATAAAATATTTTCGAGTAAGTTTTTTGTCATGAATTAATGATCTCCAATAAACATTGTATTGTCTGCCTGTGTCACAGTCAATTATTTTCTCTGTGCGTTTAAATAAGAGATTTAATCTAGAACAAACACTTGATTTGGTTGTTTTCAAAAAAAGAGGCCGTGCACTCTTTTACAACAGAACGATGATTAGTACGTGCGCTGAAGAATAAACTCGGATATAATTTTTTTTTTCTTCTGTATCTTTAAAAATGCTTTTATACTCTCGACATACCTAATACTAACTGCTCTGTACAAAATGGACAAGTTTCCGCTCCTGTTCGTTTGCCTCAACAAATTTGTTTATTTTTGGAAATACTAGTCGAGGAAGATTTCCTTTCTCATAAGTTTCCGAATTGAATCTGTCTAGTTTTTGGCATTATTTTCCAGATCTACCATTAGATTCTGTTTCCCACGCTTTTATATAACGAGCTCACGAAATGGGGCTGCCTATTTCGATATTTTTTATTCGGTTATTTATTTTTTCTGTTTTTCTTTCGCTGTTTGACTCTATTTTTCCTCGTGCAGAGTAAAGATTCTGGAACCCCCCCTCCCCTCTCCTTTTGTAAGTTCTGTGGAGATTTTATTTTTCTCGTTTTGTTAAGAAAGCTTGAACTTCAAATAATGAGTTTAAATAAAAAAATAATTCAATTTTAAAATATTAAAAAAATAATTCAACATCATCCTGGTTTTGATTATTAAAGTTCGTTCATGCCATGTATTATATGGCATATGAATGAGATTTTGGTGTCACGTATAAACTATTTCCACTTCAATAATAGGAAATATTTAATTATAGTTTTATTTTTCAACAAAAGGGTGAAATATTTTAATGCATCTATCATAAAATGTCCATCGAGTAACGTAAAGGCTTTTGATATTTACGTCAGACAAAAAAATGAGATGCTGTCGAAAAATTGCCAAAATTATTTGATTTTTACTTCAGTTTACTATAAAATAAGACAGAACTGTTATAAATATTAATGGGTTATCTCGTATTTCATAAGATATAATATTTCGTAATTACATTTAACGAAATTTATGTGAGTGATCCTTACAACGTTATAGGTATTTGGAAATTTGAAGTTTTAATTCTATTATACAAGCGCATGATAAAGAACAGGCTTTTGCATTTTTATCTGATTTCAGCAATGGATTTCCGAGAGCCGGGAATGTGTCGAGTATTATAAGTTAATGCGAGATTCTATAGAAGTTGTGAGAGTGAACAAATTCCATTTTTATGTTAATGGAAGAAAATGGTTTATCAATGTTAATAACTTGTTATTTCATACATTCGCATATGTACGTATGTTAGTAAAAATTTTAGATATTAAAAATTCTCTAAAATTAATTTAAAATTCCAGGAATTAATTATCGATTCACAAAGTTACGCCTCGATTTCTCGGAAATATTTCCAATGGACTTGGTCCACCTTGGTTGGGAACTTCTTATATATTAACTCTAAAACGCAAGCCTTGCGTCTCGGAGATGTTTTATTATTAAAATAATAAACTGATAAAAGTTAGAAATAATTTTAATGTACAAAAAGTGTGCTTTAACATTTCACTGCTGTTGTGTTGTCTTTTACATTTCTTCCTGAAGCATTTTCACCCCTCTGAATCATAATTATTCCGCTCATTTTCTCAGTATCTTGCTGCAGCATGTTGTCAAGATTTCAAGCTAGTTAAAAATAAATTGAAATGATTGGCTGTGCAACTTTAGACAGTTTTATAACACGAAATATGTCAACAGTAGTTAAGGTTAAAAGAAATTTTAGAATGTTGTCTTGTAGACCTAACAATAGTATCATCAATCGACAAGGACAGGATAGTGTTCTTAAACTCCACGGAGCTACAGTCCAAATTAAGGGCCTTGGCCTACGGTGACAATATCTGTTCTTGAGACCGTAATTTAAAATGTAATTTAAGCAATACCTACTTGACATATTTTTGTTAGAGCTGCCCTGGGTTGCGAAACATATATACCGGTTAAGTAGTCAACCTTACGCGTAAATTCCATTTGTGAAATTCTTAAGCATGGTTGGTCCCCAGTTTAGCTACCTGCCCCCGAAAAGATGAAAGATTGATTCAAACTTGCCCTGAAAATAGCGTTCAAGGGTTTGTAAATATATTAATCTAACCAACTGTTCTCCTTTGTTACTAAAAACTATAGTTATGGAAATGGTTAATTTAAATTACTGTATCTCATGCAGAAAAGAGAATCATTTATAATATATACATAGATGTGTATGTGTATACATATAATATATAAGAAATTAAAATTATATATCACCAGTGAACTGATTACTCTAATAAAAATGCCATGTAAATATTGCTTAAACTGCATATTGAATAAATCCGCTTTTTAAATGCTGCCCCTGAAGAAAGTTTTTTGCCCTCTAGTCGAAATAAAAGTGTTATAATATTTAATTAAGTAACCTAAATTATTTTATTCATGTGTGTGTATTAAATTTATTTCTCTACCTGTAAGATATGTAATGTTAACGCAGAGTCTTTTTTACCAAAATGCTTACGTATTTTCAAAACTTTATAATGATAATTTGCGGGGTTTTTCTCTTTTGTGTTATATGGGATTTAGTTGATGTTAAATGTAAAAATTTTCTGATCTTTAAACATTGGGAAGTTTCTTTATTAAAATAATTTAGAATATTTTATTGTTGATTTCTTCTTTTAGCAATTTGTGTTCTCTTTTGTGTTAATTCATGTGTGAATCCTTAAAATATAAAGTTTTTAAAGTATGTCATTAATAGATTTTAACTTGTCGAAACATTATCCGAATTCATTCGAACAGGCTCAAATTCTTTTTCTAAGACAGGCTGTTCTTATATGATGGTTAGGGAAGAACTTATTTATTAGTTCTGTTCCTTTAAGCCAAAAGATGTAAATTTTTCACTTCTTCTCTCAAATGTTATAGCAGGGAAAAACGTGTAGTAATAGTAGCATATTAAAAAATAATTTCTAACTTTTGTCATGCCCTTTAAAAATGTCGTTTATACATTCATGAGGAGAATCATCCATTAAATAGAATATTTCCTAGAGAAATTTTTAAATCAATATAATATACAGTACCATTTTCAATATAATATACAGTACCATTTTCTCTCTTTTAAATGTTCATAAGTATTTAAGGGACAACGATATCCCCACGATTGCATTTCATTTTCGTTAGAAATACCTGAACACCTTGAAGAGGATTGATTTCGGATAGCAGGTATCGGGACAGTTTTCGGTCATCTTTTGAATAACTACCTGTAAATAATTGCTTTTGTACGTGTGAAGAAGTGGCGAAGTACAACAGCATTAATAAAGCTTAATTATGTTAAGATTTGCCCTTTCAGTTTTAATAGCATTTCGATTAGATCGCCTCTGTGGGTTTTTTTTTTTTTTTTGCATTATTTATTTCTGTCAGACTGAATTTGAGCCTTTTCAGTTTTCGATAGGGGTTATCGACAAGGTAAAACTTCCCTTTCAGAATCTCAACCTTTCATCAGAAAAGGTTAGTCTAATTTTATTTTTATAATGTCAGTGTCTCTCGTCCCATTAACATTTTTGTGTGATTGTATAAGGACGTACAAGGACAGATTATGATTTTCTGTTTTGCTGGTGTTGATAATGCTTGTTGAGCTCATTGCTTCTTTTATTTCTTTTCAATACAATTGAACATTAATATGAAATTTGGGTTCTTTTACCGTGGTGCTTATGTGACTTTTCTACATATTGTATTTACCTTTGCTAGGATAATCATAGTAAAACATCAGTCCATAAATCTAGGATTTTTGAAGCTCCAGTAGCTCTTAGTTTATAATTTGTATCCTACGAGCTAGATTTGTTTCATTTGATTTGTTAAAACAAAATAAATTTACTCTGGGGCACTTTTGTTACTCAGTAACACCAAAATGTTTTTCTTAATGGGGAAAGTCTGTCACATTTTGAAACGTTATACAGTACGCAAAAGTATTATATAGTGTAAGAAAATATGCTATCCTTATATTTTAAGAAAGCGTAAAAAATATTTGAAAACATGAAGCAGTCATAAGTGCATTCATCTTCATAAATTATAATATGAAGAGAAATTGAGATAGTAGCAATATTTTCTGGAAATGTGGTTTTCCTTTCACATATAAGCGTTCTATTTTTGGTACTTCATTTTTTTCATGCAATTTAAGCTATTTTTAGTTTATTGCTTGAGAAGTACATTACATATAGTAATTTCATTTTATCTAATTAAAAATATTGTACATGTTATTAGTTTAGAGAACCTCTATGTAAAGAATATTTTTATATTATATATTACATTACTTACTGGCTTTTACTAGAGCTATCTATGGCTACAGCGTTAAACACCGACCCATGCGCACGCACGCAGATAGGCGTCATTACAAGACTGTGCTATTTTGTGTTCCGGAATTTTAGTGTGTTATTCTAATTTATATAATCAGATCGATATTTCATTTAATGTATATACTGTAATTGCGGTTTATGTAAAGTAACCCTATAAAAATGTTTAGTCTGGATGAATCTTATCTTGTTTTAAAATTCTGTGCTTATGAAATATAACTTTCTTTTCTCTTAATCATAAATGATATCAGCTGAGTGGTGGTGGTGGTGGTGGTGGTTGGAGGGATTGATAAGCGTTTTATTTATATTATTATGCATATATCTATGTGTATATAGATATGTGTAATGTACTCATCTATATACGCATATTTATATATGCATGCATGCAGAATTTAAATTAATTTATTTTGAAGTTTAAATTTGCTTTATTTTATGAGTTTGTGTATTTTCTCTGTCCACAAGTTCCAACAGCATAGGGAAGGTAGCTTACTGTTAAATACAAGTGCCATATATCTGTAAAATACTCTTACACGCACATTTGATTCGATCATAATAAATGGTCTGTCATTCTCCAACCACTCTATGATTATGGCTTTCAAGCTTATTTAGAACTTTTTCTGGTTAATAAGGATGAATCTGTGTGAAATATTCTTATTCTTTAAAAGTAACATTTCGTTACTTATTTGTGAAGCTTTCCTTGGAAAGGGATACATTTTATTATAAAATTCTTATAGATTATCCTCTTTCATTTTACACCAGAAATGTTGAGGAATACATTTAATAAAATAGAGATTTGTTTCTTTCATGTGCAACCTACCTCTATCATTTGACAATTTGAAAATGTTAGAATAAATAAAAATTTGTTTCTTTATGTTATTGTTTTAATTTTGCAATTATTTGTATATATTGCCTCTTTCAATTTATACCGGAAATGTCAGAATAAATAAAAAAAAATTTTCTCCCTCTGCTGCTGTTTTAATTTTGCAAATATTTGTATGTATTATCTCATTTTACTCCAAAAATGCTAGAAGAAGTAAAATTTAAAAAAAAAAAAAAATCCTCTCCTTGTATATGTTCTGATTTTGCAATTTGTGTGTCTTGCTTTTTTTATTTTCCTGCCTCATGTTAATGGATTTTTAAATGTTAAATTTCATAGGAATCAAATAGTTTGTGGTTTTGATTTGAGCGTCCGAGAAATTTATTTACAGTTAATTTTTTCCTACTGACCTTTGTTATTGTTAAATGTTGCTTAACACTACTAACAGAAAGTATTGAATTTTAACTGTTGTTCTGTTCATTTAAATCAATTTATGATATTTATTGTCTTGTACTCTCTTGCACTTTATTTTATAACCTACTCAGTCCTGTAACAGACTTTATTTTGGTTGCTGACATTTTACTCATTTGTTTCATTTATCTGTATATCTTAATTAAAAACGAAATAATTCTTGCAGTTAGGCTTATTTTTTTTTATTTTACTTTTCTTATTCTGCTGCTTAATGACTTTCTTAAATAATTTTAACCATTTTCTTTTCTACCCCAGAATTTTGCTTTCAGCAGTTTATTTTTTGTTTAGCTTTGGTTTTTTAAAAAAAACTTGATGATTGTTCTCATGTATGTAAGTAAACAGTCGGAATTCTATAACATTTTTTAATTATTTATTTTTCAGCTCTGATGAGGAAGAAGGCCAGGGGCCTAAATACTCTAGAATGGACGAAGACAGTATGCAGGACAAGGAGCGTTTTGCACGGTAAGCTAATTTTGGTTTTTGAAAGCACATTTTATTCTCTTAGTTCGGATTCACACATTTGCATGATTTTTACGATTTTTTTTATCATATGGAATTTAGATATTAACTTAAATTTGAATGTTTTCTATAGTTTGTTAAATGTTTATCGTATTATTATTATAATAAAAGGAAAGTCTGATGATCCTTTTAACGTTATTCGTATTTTATTAAAAAATATTTGTTTGTACATAAACAATTTTGAAACGTGATTGATTCTTGCGTAGTGTGACCTGTGTTGTAAACGATATATAATGGTTAATGAAAAAAAAATGTTGCTGAAATGATATTTTTAATCTCTATTTCGATATAAATTGTATTCTAAATCACGGATATAATGTATATTTTGGTCTAATTTAAGTAATTCTATTGTTTTTTTAAATTATCTGGTATTACTAAACATATGGATAATACTGCTGTAAAGCTTTTTAAAAGATGTGTTTTCGTATGCTACTAGTTTTAAAACTCAACATAAAATGGTCACAGAATGCTTTGTATTAATTAAAATGGTTGTTTTCAGAATAATTCATTTTCAGAATTATCCTACCTTTATTTAATATAAAGTTGGGAAAATCTTTTTTGGTATAATGTAACGAAAACGTTCCGAAAATAATTCTTACATCTGATTGTGCCAATAACATGCCAGCCACACCGATGCAAATAGCAGTAGTCATCAGCGGAGCTGGCATGTTATTTTAAACTGCTTGAAAATTTATGATAAATATCATGGTAGTGAGATATTTGATTTTACATTACATAAATAGAACTATAAAATTTTTTGTGACTGTTCAAAAGGCGATACCTACTGAAGTAAGCCCTGTAAAATTTTAATCCTCCTCACGATAAAGAAATGAAATTCCTGCATTTGATTTTAATATTTTCTAGATTAGTTGTTCATTTTGTCTAGCCATCTAATCTGTGTCCAAGGTGATGAATTTCGTATTGCCTACTTCTGGTGCTCCATTTCATTCTCGTTAATATTTTTGTATTTCCTGGAAATGAAAAATCATTACTATTTATTTTTTCTAGAATTTTGTGGTATCATTCACATTAATTTTTCCTTTAAGCAAGTATAGTAGTAGTATAATTAGTCGAGTTGCGTGTTGGATAAGAGTATAATAGCACGTCTTTTAGTATTAAATTTCTTTTTAAATGCAGTTATTAAAGCAGAAAAGGTTTTAATTTGTTTTGGAACGCTATGGTCAATTATTGCATTACAGGGGCTAATGGGAACAGAACTTTCTCCTTAAAGTTAATTCCTAATGACTACAAACATCAATTCCAGTAGCGCGTTTCTATACGGAGAGGCATTGCCCTACCAACTCGGTCATTGTCTGGCAAGGCAGAATAAAAAAATGTTAGAAAACGTTGATGGAAACAATACTACTGTCTTCAATTTTTAAATTTTCCATTAATCCGAGAACTGAAAACGTTATGAATGTTACTATTAAATTTGTATTTTCATTTTCAGTTATACAAATGTGCTTCCGTAGCTTAATTTCATCTACTGTTCTTTGGGGTGCAAACTGTTGCTTTTTATAGACATTAATTTTTTAAGGAATTACCGTACCTATTTATTCCAGGAGAATTTATTTGAATAATTCCTTGTAGAAGGTTTTCTTTTTGGTGATATCGAATTCTAATTTCTAAATTACGTAGTACCAAATTAAAATGTAATGTAAAACGATATTGATATTCTGCCGTTTTCTGCAATTGTCGGGGAAGATATTCACTGGTAAAATTGCTTTGTAAAATAAGAAAAGGTGTTACAAATGCTTCTTTCCGTTTAGTAATTTATTTAATTTATAACGAAAACTAGTTAGAGTATACTCTATTATTCTTTTATACAATTAGTGAGTGTGAGAAGTGAATAAACTTTTTAAGCGAACCGGTTAAAAAAAATAAAGCCTTTCGAAATCGGTGTTCTATACAAACCTCAAAAAACGCTCTGTTATTTTCTTATTATATCTATTTTAAAAATAGTTTTTTTATATTTTATTATTGCTACTACTTCTATATCCCAGATAGCATGCATACTTGTAGCAAGTTTGATTTTTTCTGATTAACATCTTGTCATAACAAATTTAACGCGACAAACTTGCAGCAAAACTCCTGCAAGTTAGACGGAACATAAAGCGACCACTCCTTTGCAACACTATTTTGCTGCAAAACTGTGGCAACCTTGTCATGACAACCTTGAAGCAAGCGAAAATTCTTAAACATGCTGCAGTCTTGTTTCAAACTTGCAGACTTGTCGTGCTAAACTTGCTGCAAGTTTGCAGGCTTGTAAAGCAAGACTGCTGCAAGTTTGTTGCAAACTAAATTTGTTAACTGGGATACCTGTTTTATGTACCATTTTTTGAAAAATCTGGAAAAAGATAAACATTTTCAGCCACTTTCTGGCAAGCTAGAACCTTGATTATTTGCATTTTAATGCATCTTCAATGACCATACATAAATCAATCAAAAGAAGTACATCATTATAGATAAATTAATAATATACCTTATTTACGCTTGTATAACGTTCACTTATTTTTTCTAAAATTTAGGGTAGAAACTCAAGTTGCGCATAGTTTTTCACTTAGCATTTCTTAAAGATTCTCTTACTGTAGGACATAGTACTGTAAAGCCTGTAGCAAATCAAATCAAATCCGACTTATTTAAATAACGTGTACTGATATCTTAAGCTTTCACGTTAATTATAAAATATTAGAAACGGAAATATAAAAGAAAATGCTTTATAAGTAAACACATATAAATGTTCCCCGAACGAAACATTGCCGTTTTCCACTGTATAAAATTACATTCTTTTTTCAGTCTAGCATGACATGGCAATGTTTCCATATGGGAACATGCCAAAAATTCCGATATTACTTTTTGGAAATTTCATTGAAATTTAGTTTTAATGTATGAATATTACTCCTTGAACTTTGATCATAATGGGGCTTTTAAAAAATTAAAATTCTTAGAAGGCAAGTGATGGAGTTTGCTTCATTGGATCCGCGTAGCAATTGGTTTGCATTCTGGAAAATTACTTGAAGGTCAAATTTTAGGCTAGTGTACTTCCCGAAATATACTTTTTCTCTGTTCTTTCTTATAAAAAAGCAGGGTATGCATTATACACACATGCGCGTTATACACAAGTAAATAATTTCTCGCCTTTTTTTTTCTTACAAAAACAACGTATGCATTATACACGCAAGCGCGTTATACACGTGTAAATACGGTGTATTACTTTATAAAAATGCATAACTTGTAAGTTACAATGATTGCTCTCCAGCATTAATAAATTAAAATTTCATAAAAATAACATATAAAACTTTTTAAAAGTATCATTTCATATTTTGTATATATGTATTTGAAAATATAGGCCAAAAATGCAGAAAAAGATGTATAACATCAGCACCTCTATGGATCAAAAGAGTAAAAAAGATGTAAAATGTTAAAAAAAAATACTTTGGGCAACAAGAAATTAAATAAAAATGACTCCTATGTAAACAATATTTTAACGGCGTTTCCGTTATCTTATGATGTCTTTTATGTAAGTTACGTTAATGTGAATAAAGGTTACACAAATTTAAAAATTTAACCCAACCTGTATTTACAATACCACAGTTTATCATCAACGTAAATGACAACATTTTTTTTTAATCCCGATGAAAATTTTTACTAAAACCTACAGCATAATGCGTGATCATAAGCTAAAATATTGGAGTGCTCAAAACACTTTAGTCAAAAATATTCACATTTATTTATTTATATTTAAAGTAACACTAAACATACCATAACCGGTCAAATGACCGGTGGTAATGTATATGTAAAAAATGCGATAGGTTATGAATTAATATAGAAACAAAATAAATAAGTATCTATTAAGTGAATAAAATAAATAAATAAATGATTAAAGATATAGATATGTATTAAGTGTTGGTATGTTTAGTGTAAAGCACAAAAGTGTTTATCATTTGAACATACATATCATCCCTTACAACCATTCAAGTTTAATATTAATAGCGTTTAGTTATTCTGAATAATCTTTCAAGTGTAACTTATTTTATTTCAATGATAAGGAATAAATATTCTTAACAGATTACTTATATTCGATTTAATTTACTCTCTCTCTCTCTCACACACACACACAAACAAACATATATATATATATATATATATATATATATATATATACATATATACATATACATATGTATATATATATATATACATATATATATGTATATACATATATATATATACATATATATATATATGTATATATACATATATATATATGTATATATATATATATATATATATATATATATATATATATATATATATATATATATATATATATATATATATATAGGTGAAAATTAAAAACTGCATTATTAATAGTTTTTGGTATAAATTATAAATTAACAATACATTTTTTGTAAGTTTATTAATATATATAAATATCTATACAAGTAGTCAATAAATAATTGAATTAATAGCATATTTAAAAAAATGTGATATCTATTTCGGTTATAAAATTCGTGAATTCTGGCGCGGGTCATCGTTTGCCCACATCAGCATTATACATCTAATACGTTGGACGTCCACAGTCTCTCTAGTCGACGTCAGACTGGAAGGTCGAATGGAATTTTAGATGTATGGTGTGTGTATATGTGTACACATACATTTTGGCTACTCTTTTGCGTATAAATTATACTCGTTATTTCCATATATTTCTTTTAATTTTCATTCTAACTTGTCTGCATTTGTATTGCTCTTTAAGAAGTGACAATTTTCAGTTATAAGTAGAACAGTTGTCTGCTGCCAATTTTTATTAATTCAAATCTCGTAGTCTTAAAAGCGAGATAAGTTTTTTATGTGCTATTACAAAACCTTACTAATTTCGCACGCACATTCGTCGTTGTTTTAAGAACAATGAATGTCTGGTTATAATCACCTACGTTTAATATTTTATTGTACAAGATTATTCTTTATTTTATGACTTTTGTTCATCCTCAAAGCAGTTACTTGCAATTTTCTCATTTTGTAGAAAATGAATCTTTTGTGAATGCAGAATTTTATTATGCCTCTCTATACATTTACCATACCCGTAGGCGACAATTTTTCGAACAAAATACTTTCCTGGTGCCATCCTAGTCATTTTGAGAGGTAAAACAAAAACTTGTCATGTCTCATTACCCTTGACCATCATCCGCTTAGTTTTTCCTGCTTAAACATGGCCATGCGTAGCATTTATCTCATTTTAACTAAAAGAAAAAAAATAGCACACGTTATTTACTGAGTTTTTTACCGTGCAAAACTTCCTGGATCTTCATGAAATTTTTCGTTACCTGAATATTAGTTTTATATGTAGTTCTCAATACTGATAAAATGACTTTTATTACCTTTGAAATATAATTTAGCTTTGATACCGCATATTTACAAAATGGTAATATTTATAGGTTTAGTGATCATATATTATAAAAAAAAAAATGTTTCAAGAATTCTGCCAGAGTCAAAGAAAGCAACAAAATTCTTTATTTCTTGCGAACGATTACAGTCAAGCTAACTGCCGATCTGTAGCAGCAACGTCGTTTATATTTTACATTTGGGCAGCATCACTTCACTTCAGTTGAAATCTTTTCATTCTCAACATATATTTCAATTTCAAAGTATTGTAAAATTAATCCTAGAATTCTATTTCTACGCGACCAAAGATGGCGGTGATTGTCTCTGATAAATTGAACTACGTTTACGAAACTCGTGTTCTTACGATATGTTAATTTTTTATTGGTTTGCTTAAATTTGGGGAATGCTTCTTTCGATTTTTCTCATATGTGTTTCTTCAAATTTAACTCGTTTGTTCCCTTTTATTAAGGTGGTAGACTTGGTCACCTTTTTTTAAAAAACCATAAATTATGCAAAAAGAATATTTACTAACAATCATTATTCGATTAGGGAAATGGTTTATTTACCTTTTCCCGACCATTATTAACGGTTCTGTGTTTTCGTTAGATACTTCCCGCGATATTTGCTTTATTTCAAGAATATACATTGCAGGCGCACGCGATGTGAATGGTTGTGCCGTCAATTATTAGGAACGTGTCAAAACTGTTTTCACTGTGTATTTAAAGGGACTTGCCAAGAGATTGACTAATACATACGTGTTCTAGTCATTCCTGTAAAAGTAGCTAAGCGGCCTCTCAGATTTAGTCAAGTGTAATTGTTACTTCTTTACACTCTGTGTACGCCCTTTAAGTTCTTTCTGTGTTTAAAAGTTTTTTTTCTTAGCCCTAGAATGCTATACTTACGTCTGTTACGTTGTAGTAAAAATAGTATTCTTTTAAAAGCTAAAAATAACTTTAATATGCAATAAAGCAATTTGTTTAGGTGAAAGCGTGTGTATTACTTGTCTTTTCTTGCTTTAAAATAAATCTTTAAAAAATTGTCTAATAATCTTATTAATAGTAACAACATTCGACAAAAACAAGATGACGTTCAAGGATTGACTATAGTTTGTGGGGCTTGTGTTAAAATTGAGTGTGAAAGGTAGAATAATTTAGCTGCTGTTTCTTAAAGGAAGTGATTAGGACGGTGGTCGAATGGGTAGAGCGCTGCTCTTCGGTTCCAGAATTCATGGGTTTCAATCCCACTGCTGACATGGATATTCCTAACCATTTAGAATCATCTTTCAGGAGTAGGTCCCGGTCTGACCAGCTAAGATTTAAGTCAGGTTATTGGTTTTTACGGAGTACCTTGTAGTGAAAAAAGCACTACTTTAACCTCAGAACGAAAAAGATCAAAGTCATAATCTAGAGTAGCAATGCAGAAGTATGCAAACGAGCAATTTATCTCACTCACAGACACTACAGAATCAAAAGATTAGAAGTACTGTAAGGAGTGAAATCTTTCACATATCAAAGCTATGTGAAAAACAACGCACTGATTAATTAAAAGTAATTAATCTGTACCTATTAGCTGTCGTATAGCAAAACAGTACTGTTCTATTCTCTAAATGAAACGGTCTTTGGGAGAGCTTTTTGTATAGTTTATTCATATGACGTACACGCACATATATATATTTCAAAGTTTTAAACCAGAAGGTGGGGTCAATTTCGATTCTAAAGGCTTTTATTCTTCAAAAATAATTGTATTCGACATCGTCGGCGACAACCTCAGCTCCATTTTATTTTCAACCTCATTTCTTTTTAAGTTGCCAATCGCAGAAAACTAAAAACAGCCAAATCAATCTCGAGCTTGCGACTAATGCACCATAGCGCTCCAAATGAAACCTTAGGGGAAGTGAATCTATTAACTATAATTACTTTAAGACGCTCTGTTTTATTCTAAATTGAGATTTCAAATTATTTTTTAACAATATCTATTATTGATGATTTAAGGAAAACTTTGATACCTTCGTTGCGTTCTTTTAAATGAAATTGGTAACTGTTAATAGATAACTCGGTTTGTAAAAGTAATTTCATATTTAACATCCTCTTAGGTTTTAAATCTCCCACTTACTACTACTAATTTGAGGATCTTGTTGAAAAGTTCTTAGGCTAAATATTATTAATATTCCTGAAAGCTCTTTTCCTGAGATGTCTCGAAATAACATAATGCATTTAAAGGATTTAAATAGTTTTATTTACAATCAGTAGTTCTAGACTTCAGTAAAATAAAAAGAAGCTCATACGTTCTGCTTCACTTTTAGTAGAATCTTTATTTTTCTTCAAGACTTTATTTTATTACTTTTCCTTGTGTGATGCACGAATGATTTTTGATGAACTCTCTAATTCTAAAAAGGATGTTTTTGCAAAAGCATGTGTAGTAAATTACAAGGACTTAAGATTGGTATAAAAAGCCTATTAATTTTATTAAAATAGTTAAATATATTACAGTTGGCTGTTGTTAAGATTTAACATGCTAACAACACTTTTAAAAACCCTAAAAATATTTTTTGAAGTTACCTGTGCTGAAAACATAGAGAGAAAAAGAGGGTTCTTTACTCATGAAAAACGTAATTAGACATTTATCATAGTATATAGGATACGAGAGCTAAAAATATTCATAACACTGATAATTTGTATCTCGAACTGATAATTTGTCTTTACATATATTTGGGGTATGTTTGTTTTGTAAACAGCTTAATTTTTTTAATATGAAATTGAGAAAACCTATAGAATATTTGAAGATTGCAATTATCTATCAATAAATCTATTTCACGAAGCTTGTTGCAACTCCAAAACAATAATATATACCCCATCGCTACCCCATGCTAACAACACTTTTAAAAACCCTAATAACATTTTTTTTCCGAACCCAAACGAGGATTTTTTAACCCTTTAACGGACACTGGTTTCGTAGCAAAACCACCTATTAAACATCTTTTTTTTTTTAAATTTACTTTTTGGATTACTTTACTTTATCTTTTTATGATTATTTACGGCTCCGATCTCATACATCTGTGATATATGGAAGCCAATGATGTAGAATCAAGAGCTTTTGCAATTAAAAAAAAACTTTTTGGAGACATGGATGAGTTTTCGATTATATGTATATATATATATATGTATGTATATGTATATATATGTATATATATGTATATGTATATATATATGTATATATATGTATATATATGTATATATATATAAATATATACATATATAATATATATATATGTATACAATATATATATATTATATAGTATATTATATATACATATATATATATATTATATATTTATATTTTATATACATATTATACATTTTATATATTAAAAATACATTATATATTTTACATATTTTATACATTTTATATATACATATATTTTTGATATTTTAAATATATAACAGATGATAGTTCTACGTTTAACTTATTTCTTTTTCTATTGAAATATATGTATTTAAACTTTCTGTACTTGAGATGTCAGACTCAATTTCTTACTTATGACCTCAAATAAAAGTATCTGTACAAACAGCACTTTTAAGTTGTTAAGCTATTTATTTATTATACCAGTTTAAGGATTATCATTTATTGTTCTTCCAGTATAGTTAAATTTTTAAAAAGGCAAAATGTTCAAGCTGTACAAGGGGAGGGGTTAGTCAGTTAAACCACTTCTCAAACCCTAATTTGGTATCCTCTAAGGCAAACCCTTCTAAAAGAATATATATATATATATATTTTACATATACAAGGCTTATAGATAACATTTATAAACAAATTACATTAAATTCTAATGAATTTATTTTGGTGACCTTTAAAGGGTTAAAGTTACCCGTGCTGAAAACAGAGAGAGAAAAAGAGGGTTCGTTACTCATGAAAGACATAACTAGAAATTTATCACAGTATATAGGAAACGGGAGCAAAAAATATTCATAACACTGATAATTTGTATCTCGAACTGATAATTTATCTTTAAATATATTTGGGATATGTTTTTTGTAAACAGCTAATTTTTTTTAATATAAAATTAAGAAAACTTATAGAATATTTGAAGATTTTGATTATCTATTAGTAAATCTATTTCACGAAGCTTGTTGCAACTTCAAAACAATAATATGCCCCACCGTTGTCTCTTTCTTTTTTCGTTTCTACTTTTATTGACTTTTATTTAACTGTTCGTATTGTAATTAAAATTTTTAGAGAAACACTTAGAAGTTTCTGGATAGATGTAATCTCTAATATTCATCGTACAATTTTTAAAATTACTATTTGCTCTATAGTTTCTGAAAGCTAGTTTGTAAAGTATAATAAAAGTGTTACACTAAAATTCTCGAAAAACAGCTTATTTTTTTTAGTATAAAATTAAGAAAACTTATAGAATATTTGAAGATTTCAATTATCTATCAATAAATCTATTTCACGAAGCTTGTTGCAACTTCTAAACAATAATATGCCCCGCCGTTGTCTCTTTCTTTTTTCGTTTCTACTTTTATTGACTTTTATTTAACTGTTCCTATTGTAATTAAAATTTTTAGAGAAAAACTCAGAAGTTTCTGGATAGATGTAATCTCTAATACTCATCGTACAATGTTTAAAAAACTATTTGCACTATAGTTTCTGAAAGCTAGTTTGTAAAGTATAATAAAAGTGTTACACTAAAATTTCCGAAAAACAGCTTATTTTTTTAATATACAATTAAGTAAACTTATAGAATATTTGGAGATTGCAATTATCTATCAATAAATCTATTTCACGAAGCTTTTTGCAACTTCAAAACAATAATATGCCCCATCGTTCTCTCTTTCTTTTTTCGTTTCTACTTTTATTGACTTTTATTTAACTGTTTGTATCGTAATTAAAATCTTTAAACAAACACTCAGAAGTTTTTGGATAGATGTGATCTCTAATACTCATCGTACAACGTTTAAAAAACTATTTCCACTAAAGTTTCTGAAAGCTAGTTTGTGAAGAATAATAAAAGTGTTATACTAAAATTCTTGAAAAGTTCGAAAGCGTCACAAAAATTGATGACTTTTAGATTGCTAGGAAATACGTGTGGAAGAAAAATGCTTTGTTTCCACGAAGTTTTGGTGTATTTCTGGTATTTTTGTCAAGCTGTCAAAATAATTTCTATCTTTAGATGACATAAACATGATTTTAATTTTAAAATAATGTGTAATTTAGATTATAAGATTATTTTAAAATAGGAGAGAATGATTAAGTATGTTTTACTAATCATTTTAACACATGAAATTGTAATTTTACGATTCTGATTTTATTTAAATCCATAAAAACTCTACCATTCTTCTGTTTTTCTTTCCTTGTTAACGAAAAGTAGTAAGGTGTGTTGCAAAGGAATCTAGTTAAAATATCAGAATCAAGAATTGTGAATTAATAAAGGCGGTTTGATATTTTTTTAAGAATAAAAGTTGCACAGAACTCCATTAGTAGTTCTGTTATTTCCTTTTTTAATGTTTTGAATTTTTTTTTCTCAAATGTAACTTTCAAAGACAATATATAACCACCATTTTTTTTAATCCTGTTGAGACCACAAAATTGCTTTTATCGTTCATATAAACTTGAATTATTTCTATCAAGAGAAATTACCTCATTTCTCCAAATCCAAATCCCACAAAAACGATATTTCCAGGAAGTCGAAGCGACGAGACTAAAATTTTTCGATCGTAGGTGCAGGATAACGAAGTGCTGAATGATGAATGGCATGAAAAAATAACGACATTAGTTCTATGGAGATTAATTTGTGACTAAATGAATCAAACAATTTATGCGGAAACGATAGATCGAAGTGTTACTATATTACATTTTAAGATCAGTTTCTTCCTCCGCAAAGCAGATTGTGTAAGCTGCTTTTCCCTAGGATATTACACCTATATATATCTATATATATATATATATATATATATATATATATATATATATATATATATATATATATATATATATATATATATATATGTGTGTGTGTGTGTGTGTGTGTGTGTGTGTGTGTGTCGTAGAACGGAGTGTACGACGGAGGGTGGCATTCAGGCCCAAATACCGTACAAGTTACGAAAGATATGAGTTCTCTCTTTATTATTAGGACACGGCGAACTTCGAAATGATCTAATACACATAGTCTAAGACAAATCTCTAGAAAAATTTGTAGTAAAGGATCTAAGAAAAAATCTCTGGAAAATCTGTTACTGACAGTGTGCCTCCCCTTTTTGTTCAAAATTTCCTAAAATGGTTGCTAGGGTACTATAAAGTTTTAATTGGTTACACCCTTTGCCTGAGGTCATGAACTGTAGTCTAATGGTCAATTTACATTAGGGGTTAAAATGGGAAAAGCAGAGCGACACTCTGTTTTTGCCCTTGACTTTCGGCTTGAAAATCCCGAAGAATTTTCTCGGGCTGTAATGAGGGCTTTCGGCTATAAATTTACTTCGGTTTGATTGAACTATCTCGGGGTGTATGATAACAGTATATTCCTTAAGGGGCTGTCTTTTGGGGTATACAAAATATCTACATTTGTTTACAGATTTAGTTTACTTTTCCCTTAATATATATAATATTCCCTTTATATATATATATATATATATATATATATATATATATATATATATATATATATATATATATATATATGCGTGTGTGTATGTCTCCCAACAGTTAACGCTGTTAGGCCGGGTGCACACTGGATACTTTTTGCTGAACAATTCTGAACAAACGTCCGTGGGGGGGGGGGGGGTCGCATTCAGTAACGCCACAAAGTGGACACTTTTCTCTAGTATTTTGGTATATCTTGTTTGGATAGACAAAACAGTGGCTCAGCAAAGAGTATCTAGTGCGCACCGTAACTTCTGTGATGACCTAGAGTTTCATCGTCTTGCAACATATGCTTGTGTAACCTTCTTTCAAAGAGTACAATTTTACTTCCTTCAGCAGAGTTTACCTTCTCGCTTATTTTTCACTCACTGTCCAGAACTCTCGTTTTAAAGTAAAACCATGTTATTCAAAATTCAGTCAAATCTATCTCATGTAGAAACTTGTTGATGCAGATGTAGTAGTTCTGTTCACTGTCAGACATTTCTCAATTTCAGATGATTCATTTTATGGTTGGCTGGTTCAGAGCTACGAATATCCCTGCCAGTATAATTTACAATATTGTATAATTCTTACATCTTTAAAGTGCATTTTGTGGTTTTGCTTCTTTTTTTTTCTTTTAGTTGTCAATCGAAGTTACCCAGTATAAGAATTAGAGTCATATTTTGTAATAAATTCCATTTTGATGCATTTAACATTAGTTGCAGTATATTTCTTAAAGTGCAATTGATGCTACTCCCAGGTAATTGAAATAACTAAATTATTGATTATGACTTACCTTTCCGAAAAAGTGTTACACGTTACAGATATTGGATTGTACTTTGATGATAGAAATGTTTACATGATGGAAAATTTTCTCCTGGCGCCCGCCTTCCTTTGAATTTGTCGGATTTTAAACAACCGTGCAGTTTCCATATTTGGTATTCACTTTTTTCACTTGCACCGCAATTAATCTCGGGGAAGGTTCGCGTGCCTGTATGAAAATCTCATTATCGACTTTTCTTTTTTGTATGTGTGCGCCAAAGAGTGCTTATTCAGAGATTGGTGCTTTAAGTGCGGTTCTGAAGCAGCTAATGGGGGACCCAGCAATTACTGCGCTCGCCTACTTGGGAATTAGCAGGAAAGTGGGGGGATTTTTCAGG
This sequence comes from Pardosa pseudoannulata, assembly GCA_032207245.1. Classification (NCBI taxonomy): domain Eukaryota; kingdom Metazoa; phylum Arthropoda; class Arachnida; order Araneae; family Lycosidae; genus Pardosa; species Pardosa pseudoannulata. Next base: position 74,531,522 of record CM063502.1, on the reverse strand, counting down.
CCGATTAGCTGCATGCAATGCCACCATCAGCTGTTCTATCCCCCAACCGAAAATCAATTCGGTCGAGTTTTCAAATAATGTAACTACCAATTAAATTCTTTATCAGTTAAACGACTCTAACATTTTTTGCCATCCCTTTTATTATGAAGCATGTATTACGCACAGAATCACTCCCTAGGCCTGAGATTCGTCGGATATCTATCTAGCACTTTTACAAATAATACGCTTATGAGATACTATTGTTCTTTTAATTCTCTGAGAAATGAAATAAAGAGAGGGTAAATTAAGATTTAAAAAAGAAGTTTTGGGGTCAGGTATTAGCTTATGTATAATTCATTTTAGTAGTTTCATACTTTTTATTTAAAAAGAATATTGCGTGTGAAGAGAATATATCAGTATCCGAGAAGGTAAAACCTTTGTGCCAGAATATAGCAATAAAGCAACGCTGACGTAAGTAGTAGCTAACAGCTGTCCGCATTCAATATTGTACTTTACTTAAGTTGGCTTTGCATTTATTTCTATATATATCCCTAAAACTAGTAGGGGAACAGTTGAGGGAAAAAAAGCCTCTTTATACCGCATAAAAAATTATCTTCGTCCTCAAATTTAAATATACCCAAGGATGAATGCATAAATTGCATATAGTTGTGGGTTTATCTCTAATGCAATATAACGATAACCAAACAGGTAGAGTGTACACTTAGTAACAGAATCCATAGGTTAGTACCCTATTTTTGGCAGTATGTCTGTAGCTATTCAAAATAGGCTCTAAAATTTTAGCCTCCGTATAATAAACCTTTGTATAATGAAAAGTTATTCGAAGTGCTCCAAATTAGTCCTACCAAAGCTGGTGGCATGGATATGCATAACCGTTCGGAAGTTTTCTTTAAGCTGCAAGCCCGGGTCTCAATAACTCTGAAGTAACGAAACAGTAGACCGTAGTACTCCAGAGCAATCAAGCGGTCAAAGCTGATGGCACTTTTTAATTTAGTGATATTAGAGACAAATTAAGTAAACTGAAGAATGAATATCTGTTAAAAAAGAAAGATTTCCCACTTTTTTTCGCGCCATTGAGTTTCTTTGGAAGTTCAATAACGATCTTATGTTAGGTACTTTGATATTAAGTTATGCTTTAGAAAAATATATACTTTTTTTTATTTTACTAATTTAGCTACTCGTTTTCCCTTTTTAAAATCTCCAAATCTGCTCAGATAATTTATGATTTGTACGCATTCCTTAAATAATAATAGCTTAAGTTATCTGTCCGTCTGTCCTCGAATTTATGAAGCGGTTGGACCTGGAATGAATACAGACATCCATATTGGATTCTTCATAAGTTAGGATTAGCAAAATTCAAAGTTTTTCTCCTAAACTATCGATCCGATTCTAAAATAAATTGGTATAAATATGTTTTATATCACAGCCAAAAAAACTGTCGTCTTTAAAACGTTCGAAATCTTCCACGTCCCCTCTTATAGAATGTTTAATGACATTATTTCAAGTACTATTTTCCCTGGTTAAGAGCAGGTGATTTATCACATAATAAATAGGTAAAAATAATATTTTTAGCATTATGACATCATTCCTTTAACCATCTAATTTAATCATTCCTCATTTTAAATTATTTATAAATATCGTCTGCATTATTTTCAAACGTTTTATCACTGAACTTAGATATTACGTAAATAATTTTCTTTTATATTTGGCTTAAATAATAGATTAGGTATATATGTGATAATTTTATATTTAATCATCGATTATTTTTTGTTGAAATGAAAATTTTATTACCGGTATTAATAAAAAATTCTGTCTGCCTCCAGGGTGTAGTGGGAAATGATAGTTTCATTCCTTTACTTCGATTAATTACTGTGGAAAAAAAAAAATTGTGAAGAACTGAACGATAATTTCGACATAGCTAAGAAAACTTAAATGAATTCAGCGTGAATCTAAATTGCATTCACAGTATCGCGAGGAGTATGAAGATAAACAAATTATTGAGCGTGTATCAGATAATTCTCAGCCAAAAAACAAACCATTATTTTTCCTGTCTCATAGGGTACTTCACAATTCTGGAGAATTAAAAATTTTACTGATACCGTGATAAGACGGGCTATATGCTGGTGTAAAATAATTTTAAATATAATTATTAGTTTAATGCTTAAAAATATCAGCGTGTGAGATAACGCCATTTGAAAATAGCATGAAATATTGCTAATTTTGAAACAAAGAAGTTTCATGTCTACCATATTTTATTCATTCGTTTTCCAGTGCTGGAAAGCCATATTTTAACTTTATTTCTAGCATCGTTTCTTATTCGTGGCGAATGGTGTCTTATTTATAGCTGCTCTTCATGAGTAGGTGCTTTGCTCGTATATTCTCATTTGCATACTCCATTCTAAGTATTTAGAGCATTTCTTTCTATTCATTTCTTTCAAATTTCTTTATGGATCTATTTTTTTTTCTATATTCGTGGGAGAAATTTCTCCTTGAATATTCTCTTATGTATTTATTGCCAGAGTGAATTATTTTTCTCGGAACTATTAATTATTTTTTCGTAAGCGTCTGAATTTACGCCACGTTATTTATTTCGTTTTATTACACCTTTCATATGATTGGAATCGACATGGATCTATTTTTTTCCTATATTCGTCTGAAAAATTTCTCCTTGAATACTCTCTTACGTATTTATTGCCAGAGTGAATTATTTTTCTCTGAACTAATAATTATTTTTCCGCAAGCGTCTGAATTTACGCCACGTTATTTTTTTCGTTTTATTACATCGTTCATATGATCGGAATCGACATGGACTTATATAGTTTTTATTATCGCAAGTCTCTTTTAATACCGGATTGTTGTTTTGATCGTTTCACTGTTGTCTTCCTTTTCCGAGTATATAGATACAAGTAAATTAAAAAAAAATCATTGAAGTTATTATACTTACTGAAACATTTATTATATTCTAATTTCCTTTATTCAGAGAAATTCAGACTTGCTGACTGACTGCTCTTCATGAGTAGGTGCTTTGCTCGTATATTCTCATTTGCGTACTCCATTCTAAGTATTTAGAGCATTTCTTTCTATTCATTTCTTTCAAATTTCTTTATGGATCTATTTTCTTTTTCTATATTCGTGAGAGAAATTTCTCCTTGAATATTCTCTTATGTATTTATTGCCAGAGTGAATTATTTTTCTCGGAACTAATAATTATTTTTTCGTAAGCGTCTGAATTTATGCCACGTTATTTATTTCGTTTTATTACATCGTTCATATGATCGGAATCGAAATGGACTTATATAGTTTTTATTATCGCAAGTCTCTTTTAATACCGGATTGTTGTTTTGATCGTTTCACTGTTGTCTTCCTTTTCCAAGTATATAGGTACAAGTAAATTAAAAAAAAATTATTAAAGTTATTATACTTATTGAAACATTTATTATATTCTAATTTCCTTTAATCAGAGAAATTCAGACTGCAAGACATGTATTTAAATGCGATAGAGTTCAAGATATCTAGACTTTTTTACTCTGTGAATAAAAATGACAAGTTCAAGTTTCAACAAACTTCTCTAATTTGTTGCGAAAGTATCGTAACACTTACTCAGTCATGAGCATTACCCGTATGTCTTATGCATACTTCCACTAAATCAATATCTTGGGCAAAACAGCAATGACTTTGTGTAGCACTCTAGATTAACAAGCTTTCAAAAAATTTAATCGACTTCAATTAGTTTATTCTGATTTATATTTACTGTATTTATGTTACAACAAATAAACCTTTTTAAAACAGTTAAATTAGCTTTTTTTATGTTTCGCATCCCATGCTAACCTTTTCCTTCCTAAACTGGCAATCAAAGTTTTAAGTAGTAAATATATTGGTTTTTTAATTAATTTTAAGTTTAAATTCTCACTGGATGTAAAAGACTGTATAGATTAGGTGAGATGATAGACTACATGTGGAATTTTCTTATTCAAATAATGTGTTTATTTTTCATTCGGCATATATTATTATTATTATTATTATTATTATTATTATTATTACTATTATTACTTTGAAAACTTACAATTTTTTGTTACTTCTCATTTCATAATTTAGAAAGTAATCACCTAAAGCATAATTTTGCGAGAAAAAATCATTATCATTGGTTTTTAAAAATGTTTAGAAATTACTAAATGAAAAGCATCGCTTATCCCAAATCTTCCTTCAAAAGTTTCAAATCTATCTCATTTCCTTAGAATTTCATTGTCTTTCGTCATGGGAAAGCTGTTTATGAAATTACACGCCAGAATAGCAACTTATTCAAGCACGTAATTGCATATGATTGGCCATTTGTTAGAAGATTATGCAATATATTGTAACATCGCGGTTTGATTGAGATTTGATTATATGTATTTTACTTTTTTCTTGTGCAATGCATTCTACTGTTTGTCACTCAAAACGAATTCCGTTCCCATCGTTGTTTTGCTCAGTACAATATCTTAAATTTTAACTACTTTCAAGCTATCAGCAAGAACTCCGAATAACTATACGCTAGCATGCGGAACCAGAGCTTGTGAATTTTGAGTCCGACTAAATATTTTGTAGACATTCGAAATCAAGTTTTAGTTGAAGACTAGGATACCGGAGCAAGAATTCGCCTGTAGAAACCGTATTTGGGCCATTTTTAAAATTTGCTTATATTTGCTGTCCCTCCAAAAACTGAAACATAAATCAGCGTTTAAAGTTTAATTTGATCGACTTATTACATGAAAAACACCTTACTATTTCTAGCATCGGAGATTTTTCGGAGATACAAATCGTTAAAGATATGACTTACGGCAAAAATGGCTATCTTTAACCCTTAATTTGGCTAAGTCTGGCTGCTACACCGGACATGTATATTTATAACTACTATGTAACATAATTGTCAGTGTTCGTCACAGCGGACATTATCTCAAAAATGGAAAATGATATATTTTTTTTTGTTTATTTTACAGCGATCTTAATGTCTTTACAGAGATGGGAAAATAACAGAAATTAAAAAATATTTGAAAAACATCTTGTCAAATTAAGGGTTAAAGTTGAATGTCAAATCCGTTACCAGTAGCATGGTAAGAGATTTGACATGTAACGGGTTTGACATTCAAATCAAAACATAATAAAATTATCTGGCTTGCATAATCTGTAACTTATATAATTATTCAAATGCTTTCACAAACTAATAGTCAATATTAAAAAATAAAAATGTTTAAAAAATTTAAAATTAAAAACATTGATTTATGTTTAATTTTTTTTTCTCATTTTTCACCCGGGACAGCAAATGTTAGAAAAATGTAATCACTAAGGAGTAAGAGAGGAGAGTAAAACTTAATAATTTAAAAACGAAATGATTTTTTCAATAAACCTTTAACATTTTTATAGACTAAAAGGACAATTCTTTTCTGTCCAAATAATTTTTTTTTCTTTTGACACCTTATTTGTTAAGATTTGTTTGGTTGGAAACCTGCAAAAGGGAGCTACTTTACAGAATTTATATATACGATGTTTTGTGTAAAAGTTCAAAGTCGAATTTAGAATATAGATTCCAGTCTCATTAGCCCTTAAGAAGAAAAACATTGATTACGATGTTCCATACCAACCACTTATCGTTTAAATTATCTTATCCCCCGAAATAATGTCTATAATAGTCCAGATCGATAGACTGATTAAGTTATTAATTAATAAAAATGCTTTTGACAAATCGATCGTATAGCAATTAGTCTTATATAGAAATGAGACTAGAAAACTTGCATTAACGTCGGGTTATTAAGATCAAAATGAATTCGTGTTATTAAGAGTAAGTAAGCTACTGTCTGTCATTATCAAAGGATGTTAAATGTATTAAATTCAATTTCTATTTCTTTTGAGGGCTATGAATTTTAAAATGTTTGAGATACGATATAAAGTCTGTGTTTAAAAATAGTTTAGTGTTCATAAAAACAATGTGCACATAGGTGATGCATGCGAAAAAATGGGGCAAACATACGGTAAGAGACATAGTAGATACCCAATAAAGTACTACTACTGAAACTATGTATTTGTCTTCTAAAATTGAGCATTTTGTATACATAGTATGCGAGTTTTACTTTGACCCTGTGTTTTCCATATCCATCTGAATAAACGCTACGTTGTTTAAATATTGTATACATCTATTAGTTATTTTAAAAAAAAAATGTCAAAATTTTGACCGTTTGGAAAAAAAGAAAATTGTTGTAACTTTGATTCTGCACATTTTCCGATGTGGCGTCTCGACATGTGATAACTTTTCTGTCCACGCAGTGTATCTCCTTTTCCCATAAATACACACGAGTCTTTCCACGGAAAAGAAGGCGATCTCAGACGTTATAAGACATAGATTCATTTTCCTCAAATACATAGAATTTAGAATCCCTTGGTGTTATATTTCTGGTACGTTGGTGTACGTAGCAGACATAGTTACACACGCACCCAAAACGTAATCCCCTGGCTTTTCACTTCACCCGCAGTTAATCAATCAATCGAAGATAAATAATAGCTATAAAAAAAAAAGGTTTAGTAATTATAAATGAAATTTTTCTGTGCTGGACGCCATGTCGATAGCAAAATTGCAGTTTAACTTTGGGTATCAGACTTCAGATTCAAAAAGACTCATGGAATCCAGATTTGTCTTCTGGGACAGACATTGACTATCAGATAGGACGCTGCCTTTCTGTACCCGAGTCTGTGAGTTGGAATCTCCCTGCTGATATGTATGATTATAGCCAAACTAATCTCTTTTACGGGGACACACGCATAATTTCAAATTTATGCACATTATTATTATTTTGTTAATGTATTTTTAGAAATCATAAAAGTAGTTACAAATGGATAAAATACCGAATGAACAGTTAATACAAGTTTGAACAGTTTGTACAAGGAAATATAAATTTACTATATTTTACTTTACTATTGTATCTGTGTTTTCTCTTATATTTTTTCATTCCGTTTGATTGTTCTGTAGAACGTTAAAAGTAATGGAGGATTTGGGTTTATCAATATTAATTATTACAAAATCGCTGCGTCTTATATGCTGTCGACCAGAGCAAAGTGTTTCCAAGTTATATGTAATCATAACATTAACGTTGAATTTTAATTACACTCTCTTTCATCTGTATAGATCGGATACGTTGACTTGTAGAAGATGCGCACATCCTCAATCAAACTTAGCCTCACCCTTTTTCCTCAATAATTTTCGTTCACCAAATGAAGATAATATATCGTTTAAAGGTAGTTTACTAAAGTTAAATGTTTTTCATATTTTTGCTGTTAGGAACTGTAATTAAACTGCATCATTTATAAAGATTGCTTTTTAATATAATCTTAATGATGAGATTGCTTCGTTTATGCGCATGTAGATAGAAACCGAATGAGTGCTTATACACCTGCTTTATTGGTGGACTGTTAAAAGAAATTGATGGCTTCAAGCGAACTTCGTCCAATGAAAAAGAAATGACTTCTACGGCATACGTTCCAAACACAAACCCGCGAATTGCATGTCAGCAACATTTCACTTATTTGTAAAGTTGTATGACACAGCTTCTATTGTAAAATTAGTCCTTTCTGTTTGCTCCCTATTGGAAACACCACTCTCGATATACTTTTCCGTGTCAGAATTTATAGAATTACGCGAATTAGAATAAGCAGGTTATGTAATTACCAGGTATTACGTGGCTATTCTAGTTTTTGAGCATTCCGAAAAATACGTCCCGTGTTCCATTTCCGTGCTTTGGGTTTTGCTCTCATTCGTTATTATCCCGATTTCTCACAATAACTTATATCTGCTCTACGGATTGGCCGCAGAGGAAACGGATGCCCCTTTGTATAATGACTAACTGCTCGTATAATATTGGCGGAACAAAATAAATTTCCTGTGTCCCCCCTGTAATTGACATCCTGGTCTGTTGTCAGGTAAAGCGTATCGAATAACGCTGTATCACAATCTTTTCAGCACGCACGATTCCCCTGCCGCCCTGCCCTCTTCAAAAATGTCGCTTTTATCGATTTTTGCTTTTGAACCAAGTTTCGTGGACTAGAGCTCGCGCGACTGTCACTATGAAAAATTTTCGGATTCTGCAATTTGTTCAACGTGCAGCTAGAAGTAGGACATTGAAAGATGATTCACTTCGTTATTGAGTACTCTTAATGAAGTGTGGTCATCATTCAAGGGCATATGGCGTGGTACAAGCTGTTGTTGCGCTTAATTTGTATTGAGGAAATTGAATAGATTTTCATTGTATTATCGCATTAAATCAAAAGTTAGATCTATGAAAGAGCTCTTATTCGCTTGGTGTTTCATTGTTTTTATCCCAACATTGTCATAGAAAACGTTGAGCTTTATGTAAATCTAGACTCCCTCTTAATCGGATCAAATTTAAATTGGACAAGGGTTAGACCGGTTTAGAGAAATTACAGTTAAAGAGGACAATGAATTAATTGGTAAAAATGCACTTTTTTAAATGTAAAGTAAGCATTTATCATAAATGTGTTAATTTATCATTAAAGATTTTGTACTATTAGTAGGGATTTTCAAAAGATTCAATAACTTTTTTTTTCTGCTCTGAAGGCTGGAAATTAGGCTACTCGCTATATATATATATATATATATATATATATATATATATATATATATATATATATATTAAGCATATATATATGTATATATTAAGCATCACATCAGTAGAGTAAGCCTATTCCTGTTGTTTCGCATAGCATAAAGCTATTTCCAATGCTTAAAATACATAGTTACATGCTTAATTTTTTATGTTTTTGCTTACTCTTTTTTTTTTTTTTTTTTTTTTTTTGTACTTAAATTAATTACGGTCGGATAAAGTGGAGGTCTAGTTAAATAGAAGCCGTTTAAGAGGGACTCTACTGCAGTAGTAAACATGGTCGGTAGAAGTTAAAACCAAATTTAACAAACTAAAAAGTAGCTAACGTATAGCTGGAAGCTTCGGAATGGTGGTATTTAAATCTGGTCGATTTTTGGTCTTTACGTATATCTATTACAAACACGCTCGTTAGAAGTGAATAATGTAGTTCTATTTGTAAGTGTGATAAGATCACGTTGGGGAGGAGGAAAAAAAAGGGAAAAAAAGAAAACTCTTTGCAGGAAGAATGTATTACCGTTTATCAGGTGTCCCAGACAGCGTTGGAAGATGGTCAGAATCAATCATCGTTCCCCTTTCTCATCCCAGATAGAAATGGGATTGATATTAGGAAGTGGGTAAAAAAGAGACTAATTTTCATATTATCAATTCTAGTAATTGAATTTTATCCTGTTCCAATATAATTACCATATTCTGCAGCGCATAAAGTTTTCACCTTTAGAAACCTTAATAGAAAAATCTGTTTTATTTAACTGGAGATGCCTAAGCACTATCTTTTTATGCCCAAAAAATTGTTCTTGAAAGCCCATCTGTATCATTCTTCCTTAATACTTTCCTACTATATCGAGAAACTCTTTAAAAGTGCTATTTAGTTTTATTGTCAATGTTTCAGAAGACATTTGTTACTACACCTTCAAATTTTGTAAAAGAAATAATTACACTAAAAGTTAGCTCTTCTTTTTCTGCAAGTGGTAAAATAATATTTGAAATATTTCGGTCGGCGCTGCCTGAGATTTGAAAAGATATCTACTTGATCTAAATTGGAATAGAAAATGGAGACTGAGGACACTGATATCTTTATGAAAACAAAAAAAAAAGTCCGATTCAAATAGATTTTGTCTTTTTTCAGATGGATGAAACACATGCAGACAGTAACACATTCGTGACATACATAGAAGATTGGATTTGGAAACATCTCGTAAAAACGGAATAAACTTTACATTTTGTTTTTATTGGTAAAGTTACCGTTACGCTAAGTTGCTGTCCTTTCTAGCTTTCTTTTTCTCAAAAATTCATCTATTTCTATTTTTGAAAATGGAATCGATATTTTTTCAAAGTGAATTTTGTTTGTAGCTTAGACGGTGTATTTGCTTTCACATTTCTTTGTTCTACGTTACTGGGAGTAGATTTTAATCGCCTACAGACTTTTCTTGTGCTTAGTTCGAAGTTGATCTAAAGCGGTTGCCTAATGATTTTATATTGCGCTATTTAAGCATTTCTAAAGCAGAGTGTAAATGTGAAAATTGTGTAGCATTCACGTTGAAAGCAACTGTACAAAAAAGTCAGTTTCTTTTTGTGATGAAGGTCATTTAAATTTGAAAGGTCCAAAATTCTTAGATCATAGATAGGGACTGATTGTCACCATAATAACTACAATGATATTCACATAGTCTAAACCAAGATAATACATTTTCAGTACCATTTTCTAGTCAGTATTTTTTGTAACGTCTATGTAGTATATATTTCAGATTATTAAATATAGTTATTTTAATGTTTATAATGATGCATTTTTGGTTTTAAAAATGTACAAAAAGGGTACATAACTAAGTTACAAAGCAATTAGTTGTAACAAAATGTTGATTATTATTAGTTTTTCATCGGTTGTTTTAAGTTTATATTGATACGTTGTCATAAGAAGTTTATAATCGGATTTTTGAATATATTTTATAGGAATCTAAGAATAAATTTAAGAAATTATTATTAATTATGATTTTAAGTTAAATTCGACGTAGAATTTATATTTTTGAGGCATATTAACAAAGAAAATCAGGAGCCTACCCAAATGTGTAAAATAAATGCTATTTATAATTTTTAGGACTCATGTTAGATAGTTTAGAAATCTTTCATTTGTGAAATTCAAAATCGTTGGAATTATTAATTGTAAAAACTATTTAAATGTTTTGTTGAATATTTACAATCGTATCATCACATCGTTATATTCAGCATGTTAGGTTTATTCTTTGCAGATTGAAGATATAAAAAGATAATGAATTAACTAAGTATCGAAATACAATAGTCATGCTTAGATTAGCATACTTGATATTTTTGTGGTTAGAATAATTGCATACCGTATAGAACGCTGCGGTTAAATAGCAGGGTTGTATTGTTATGTAATTTCTTAAAATAGGAGAATACTTCGACAGTGTTTTATGTTTTTCTTTTGCTATCATGCCTGGGTTCAGACTTCTTACCCACTTTCCCTTACCTTTTTATTTGCAATCCTTGAGTCAGGCTGAGTAGGCTTGCTTTTTTGTCTGGACTTTATAGCTCCAAAATTAATTCATTTAGTCTATGTAATATTGGTCACCAGCGGTGACCGCTATATAAGGTTTTTAAGATTTAAAATTTTATGCAGTTAGAAAACTAGTTATTGCACGGTCTCTTCCCAATTTGTATCGTATCTCTCCCTTACCGTCTCGTAAAAGCTAGATCTAGCACTTTTTTTATTGGAAATAATTTTCATTTTCTAACTTGACCCGTTTCGAAATAAGTTTTTCTTTAAGAATATAAATTTTCCAAACTAAGCAAATTGTTATACGGTTAAGAATCAGAGGAAAAATGTAATTATTTCTGCTTAAAGATTTTTGCCATTTGATATTCTTATATATATTTATCAACTCTGTGTCTACTAAATTTTTAAGCAGATATGTTAATACATATATCATATTAAAAGAAAAGGCAATGATCAATTGCAGCGTAATGGAAACTGCAACCACTCATAATCGGAAGTTCAATATATTCAAAATTTTCTCAGTAAACTCGTTTTATCACCTGCTTTTGTGATTAATTGCAAAGTTGCGTGCTTATTACTTAATTGATTAGTTAATTGATCTGTACACCATCGTTCTGTATTCTTTTAAATTCCATAAACTGTAATGAAACATCTGTTTCCTGATCTCATGCGGTCTCATCAAGGTTATTCATGTTTCATAGACACGACTGTTCAACTTATCGCCTCTTGGCACAAAACTGGTTGTTTCCCCGCAATAACAATAATAATAAAAAAAGATGGATTTCACTTAAAATTCATCTCGGATATAATGCAATTGTGAGTTTTGTAACTATTACAGGTTAAGGGGTCGAAAAGGTATTATCTGAATCCTTTTTCAAGTGTTGTATGGGTTTCAAATCTTGACACATAGCTATTAACTTGAAAATTTTTGTTCTTCTGGAGAAAGAAAATGAGTTTTGTTACATATTTTTCTTCAATAGTTCCTTTTCTATTTTTCAAATGCCCAGATTTCAGTTATTAGATACATTTCTTGTTCAACAAAAGTAGCTTTTTCTTTCTTTAATTGTACTCTAATCTTAATGCCAACGCCTGTATGCAAAATATTTATTTGCTTGTTTATTTTTGATTTTGCTATTGTTAGTCTTTTCCCCTTAAATTTGCTATTGTTTTGTGGTAGTGTACTTTGTTTTCTTCCTTGAAATAATTAAGTTGAATATAAAAATCTCTCATAACTGGAACTATTACTAGATAAATTATTCAAACGGTTAGCAGTGTGTCAAATTGGCTTCTCTAAATTACTGTCTCATTTTGAACTGAAAATAAACTTTTCTTACAACAAGGGAAGGGGTGTACATAGTTGTATTTCTTTAACAGCCAAAGGAGAAATATTTCTCAATTATCCATATTGAAAAATCAAGTTTGTGTATTATCGCCATTGCTTAAAGTTGGTTAATACTGAGGAAATTAAAAGGAGAGAGGAGACATTTTTGACGGTGTATAAAAATTATGTATTAAAAGTTATGTTCTATACATCCGATCATTTCAAGACATGGTTTTTACGCTCTGTAGCATGCCTAAAATTTGTCGAAAATTAATTATGATGCTTCTGTTTTACTGTCGCAGTCTATTCATGTGTAATTTATATATTTAAAAAATTGTTTCCATTTCAAAGACAGATTAAATTTCATTAATAAGGTATTAAATATATTTAAATTAACATTACTGTTTGAGTTGTTTTGTTTAATTCAAGCAGTCTGTTTGAAGAAAACACAGCAGAAACAGTCTTATTTTTGTTGACTAGCAGAACACCCTGAACGATTGTCACGTGACTCCAAGGATATAGAGAAAATTTGAGGAAAGGGGGAGGGTAATATTCATAGATGGTTCTTGGTCGTATAACATATTGATATTGGTAGGGAAATATACATATTGATATAGGAGATATTGGGGATGTTAAAACATTACTAGGCAGTACCTTATATTTGCTAATAGGTAAGGTCAATAATGTCTGTTTTGGAGGGGAGGGAAAACTTTATTACTTACCGTAATAGGAACGTAGTTTGTTTAAAGGCAGGCTCATTAAATTCCGTCAATTTCACTTATTTAAATTTTTAAAGACAGAGAAAAAGGATTAATTTTTTTTAAAGTTCTAGCATATCAGCGTATTATACGTGTTTATCATAGTACAAATGGTGAAATTTCTCAGCTCTTAATTTACGTATAGTCCGAATGATACATTTCGCAATTCTTGAATATATATTTTTGGGTAATAATCCGTCTTATTTCTAAACAGTGCAATGTCAGGAATTATTACTCCTTTTAGATTACATTTCTAACCGATCTAAAACCAGGAATTTGATAAGAAAATTACAAGTATTTTGGGGGTATTATATTATATGGGAAATGGAAAAAATGTAATATCATTGGAATGGCAGTGAAGCTGCAATACGATGGTTTTAAAAAAATGCCTTATTGAATTTGGGTGAAAAATATTTTATTTACTCGTTTATATAAAATTTATGAAGAGTATTTCGCCTTTTTGCGTCTCTGTTTTAGTTTAATGTATAGTGGAGCGTCATATGGCTTTAATTCAGCCCTAGCAGTTGAAATTCATAGGAGAAAAAAGGGAGTCAATTTCTCATTAAGGTCAGGTAGTAGTCTTTATGTAACGTTCTATAGCAAGCTATACTAGGTATATTTAAATAATAGACGTATGATATATGCACAAAATGTATTTAAAATTAAAAATAAATCGAGTTCTAAAGTCAATGTTAGAGTAACTTACAAATGTATAAAAAAAAAAAGAAAAGGAAGGGTTGAGGCAACTATAGCAAATAAGGATTTTGAAGTCTCATGACTACCTTTTCATCGTTGTTTTAAAAAGACAGTGTATTGACTTTTCTTTTTGTCTTATATTTAAAATTGGGTATTATTAACTTTTATTCATATTTTACCCATATTTGCATTTAGAAGGACATGTTTATCACTAAAATAATTTTTTTTTCCTTTGGAGGGATTATTTTTTGGTCAAAAAGTGTCTCGAAAATCCTTTTTTATGGTCTGTTTTGATTTTGGAGAAGACCAGTCCATACTATTTGTTGTTCAAGCACAAGGCATAAAACCAAAAAATGATCAAAGAATGATTTGTATTTCATGGGAAATTAGACGAATATTTCAGAACACCAGTTACTTAATCCCTTAAAAATAATAGTTAAATAAAATCCCCAGTGTTATTTGTTGTCCCAACTCATAATCCGGCAGTATATTCAGATTTTTCTTCTGATTGTTTGTTATTGCAATGTCATATTTTTTCACTCCTCTACTAGGTTTTTATTAATTTAAAAGTGACGAATTTTGTGCTTAAGGTTTTAAATTTGGCCAGTGGGCTGCATGTGTAAATGCTGAATTAATATTTGTATTGATTTTTTTCTTTCCATGAGGTTACTTGAACTGATTTACACTGTTCTTACAGAGAAGGTGCTGGGATTCCCCCGACTGTGGAGCACAATATCCCTGACAGGGAGACTAATTTGTACCCAGCCTTAGACGATTCTCTGAAAAGGCATGTATAAATAAAAATATTAAATTTCCCCAATAATCTTATAACAACTTTCCGAGTTAGGGATTTCATTAAGGACATCACGTTACTCATGATCTCCAGTCCTTCATATATATTTTTATAGCGAATTTACGAATATGGAATTTCCTTTTCCATTTAGAATCGATTTGGAGTTTAGTATTTGTACGATTTATATTGCTACTTCTACTTGAAAGTTAGATATGTGTTTGTTTTATCTTTAGTTTGTTCTGTGTTCTAGAGGTTATTTACCAATTCTTAACAATTTACTAAAACACTTATTGAATTTTTTAAATTATAATTCAAAGCAATTCTTTTTTTTCCCGAAAGTAAAAAGATCTGGTTTTGTCTTATGTTTATGATTTGTAAAGGAATAATTATATGCACCGAAGTTACACGTGGTGAATTCGTAAAATGATGAACTCTAAAGAATAACTTGACTTCAAATATGGTTTAATGTGACAGAAGTATTTTAATACCAAAAATTATTTTCTGTGAAGAAACTTTTTTCTCTCATTTTAATAGCAGGGTTTAATGAAACTGTGGATACATATATATATTTAAAAAAAACATATGCTTTATGTAGATATGTTTATTACAAGCATTAAGTAAGATATATGTGATGTATTGTTTATGTATTCTAAGACTAACTCAGTAACTCACTGTAATTTTTCTTTCTGGCTCTAGTTTTTTACCTCCTTTTTATTCCATATCAAAAACGTCAAACATATATTTTGCTCTTAATGTCGTCACATTACATGACTAGACATCTAAATATGAGGTAGAGTAAACAGCTGAAGTTGTCACATACTCGCTTGTTTTTGATTATATTTGAATATTTATTTTTTTATGGACTCCCTTCGCTCTTTTAAACATTTATATCTGAAGCAGTTTTCCATTTATTTTATTATACAAGTTTCTTCTATGCCATTTACTGAATTTGAAGCTCATGCGTTCTGTTTGTTGTATAATTGCCCGTTTGAGAATCATGCTTAAAAATATTATAAAAATGGTTTTGAAAGATAAAAATGGAAATCACCGCAAGTTTAACATTAGAGCAACTGAAAAAAAAATGGGCATGTTATATGAGTTTCTTATAATTATTCGATATTTTACATTGTTTAGATGTCAGATATAAACATATCTCTACAAGATGTTAACATATCTCTACGAGATATTAGGAAATGCAATACTTCTGTTAACGTTAGTATTGTTCATATACTAATGTTAACTAATAATAATACTAATGTTAATGTATACTTTTTACGTAACAAACTTCACACATGTCGTAACCTTGTTTGATCTCTATATGCGTAAGTCAGGTACATTATACAGGTCCCCAAAGATCTATAGAGAGGTTTTTGTTTGGAGTTGGCATCACCTACTTACCTCGCTCTCCCTCCCTGCTGAAACAGATGTGGTCACACCACTCTAGTAAAGTTTTAGCATATTTTTTTACTGAAAGTTCTTATATTCCTTTTCCCAACTAATATATTCATAGCTTTCTTTTGTAATTATGCACTATTTTAACATCTAGCTTCACATGCGCTCTTTTTATAATACATCCACCATTTAGTGTCTATATTAATTCTAAAAAAAATTGCTTCATAGGAACTGTTTTGTTAGACGTCAAAATAGCATTTATTTATTTATTTGTATAAAACTTATTACTCTTAGTATTGTTTAAATAATAGGAAGTTACGTGCATAGATACTTAATGTTTAATATAAACAGCCGACAAACCATTAGTCGTTTGTCATTTTGTCCTGTTATGCCCCTCACTGCTTCCGTGCACGAGAGTATTAAGTTCTTACTTGGTCAAGTTGATTTTTGAGGTTCGATATATATATGTTTTATCTGCTATTAGCTGAATTGATTATGTAGGATAATCATTAGGTTCCAGGTAAATGCTCGCGTGAATGTTGCATGATCTCCGAAGTCTAACACTGGAGAAATGTGTTCGGTAATTCTCTTCTTTTGTGTTGCGGTTTAAATTTTAGATTACACATATTTTTGAGGTTTTACTTTTTATAGTAAATGATTCCTTTTGTTTAGTATTGAAGATTTGTTTGGTTCAGCACTCAATTACGGAGTTTTTTTTTTCTGTTGCATTCCTGAGTTCTAAAGAAATTAACTTTTTGTGAGCCACGTAAAGACGTGAATTTTTTCGTAAATTAAATTTTTTTTCAAATTTAAGATTTATATTGGGGTTTTCTTTTTTCAACCTGTTTGAAACGTGCCAATTTTCAGTTATTCGAAATAGTACTTAACAAGAGCAAATTTTATTCAAGTTATATTAATCTGTTATTTCATGTGAACTCCGAGATATGTCCAGTTTTCGATTGCACAACGATTATGGAGTTAATGCGTTTTTCTCAAACATTTTGAAGTCGCTAAATATAATTTTAAAAGTACATATTCATCAGTTACTTTAATGAGAAAATCACCGAAAGGTTGAGTATCAGCTCGATCTTAATACCTTTCCGAATTCTTTTATTTAAAGCTTTTAATTAAACAAGCTCGCTATAAATTATTTAAATCATTTTTATGAAGTTTTAAGTTATTCATCAACATTTTAAAAATGTTACAGCATGTTTTAAAGTGACACTGATAATTATTAATAGTATTGCTAAAGCCATTCCTTGCCTCGATGTTTTATACGTAAGTTTTTTTTGTCTTTCTGTTTATAGTTTATACCTGTCTTTATTAAACACACTTAAAATCATAGCCCCGTTACCTTGATACACACTTATTACAGCATTTACTCACTTGAAGGAATAAAATAACCATGAAAATTATTTTACTGTACTGGGGGGCAAAATATTGGGATATATTTTTTTTCTTTTTTCGTGCAGACTTGAATATTTACTGCACATGGTAAAACAAGCGATATATGTGTGTGTGTTTTCTAATCTTTCTTCATGGAAGCCAAGAAAATGGGTGTTCATTATCACTATGAAAGATAACGTCTCGTTTTCTGAGGTTGCGTGCTCTTGGGCGGAAGTACCTTTAATGTCCTCTCAGAGCTTTTCCCCCAACCTTTCGCTATCTCCTTTTTCGAATCCTCCATTCTAATAATGCCTCTAACCACATTGCCGATATTGCGAATCGATCCTTTTTATCATCGGCTGCATCGCAGCTAAAGATGCGGCGAAAAGAAAAAAAAAAGAGTAAGTAATGCGTCTTTTTGGTTGTGATCTGCCATGATTCCTTGTCCAGGAAGGATCTAGAGGACTTATTTTATCTTGTAAAGAGCATGAGAAGATAAATATGATTTTTTTTCTTTTTTTATTTCTAATCAAATTAATGTAAGGAAAGACAATGTGCGTGAATATATGTCCAAAAATTGACATGTTTGTTAAAATATGAGTAAAACACAAGAAACTCAAAAATAAATAAATAAATACCGAAAGTGTTTTTTTTTTATGTCATTTGCAAATTTCACTTAGATGTTTACATATGTTTTGAAAGATTGTAGTCATAACCACTAAAAGTGAATATTTTAAATGTTCTTGTATTAATCCCCATAGCAACTCCTTAGCCAAAACAATAGGAATATATTTAAAGAAACAGCGGAGTCTTTGGTTTAAATATAAAGACCCTTTTAAATATTTTTATTATTTTTTCTTGCTCATTGATATTTTTTATAAAAAATTACTATAAACGAAATGTTTCTGTACGGCAAAATAGATATGCACGAATGTGGTTTCTGTTTATTTTTGGTTTATTATGATGTTTCTCTGTAATATCTTGGTGCTGTGTATAAAAAAAACCAGAAGGGCAGTTACTATATGACTATCAGTCTACCTCTCTTGGAAGGAGGCTGAATAAATGGAAGTACAATCTCTATGCGCTGTTAGCATATGGACTTATAGACACTTTTCCATACACCGAGACATAAAACGAGTAGGCTACTTTATGAATTTTTTGATAGATTTTATAATTTAAGTTTTGTAAGATAAATATTTTATAAGATAATTCTAATTCTCATGAGTGTTATATAAGAAATATTAATTCTATTTATCTCTCCTTGTTAACAACTAACAATTTCAATTCTCTCACGTGGTTTCAAGTTATGACAAATAAGTTTTTGGACAAAGCATATTTTCCATATTTATAAAGAATTTCCTCTTGCTTGCCATTTCACCTCGAATTTCCTTTACCTCATTGGTGAAGGACCTAGCATCTTTTCCTTCTTCCAGTATTGTCATTTTACAAGGATGACGCTTATTGGTTAACGAGTTTTTCGTTATTAAGTACACGGCTTCATTGATATGTGTGAAACTGTAGAAGTTGTTATGTATATGTTGCTTCTTTTAGAATCCAAGGTAAAGAAGATTAGAACTGAAGGATTCTTTAAAAAAAAAAGCGGTATTTTTCTTAATATGTGACAGCCGTATTACGTAACACCATGTATTATATTAACATATATATTTCTTTTAGAGATGAGATACCTTCTATTTTTTTGTAAAATAATGAATATAAAAATGTTTTGAATGTACTTCACCAAAATGGAAAACATTAGACGTTTATTTTCCCCCAGTCATTGCTTAACTTTTATAATTGTATTGTCAAGAATTGGTAAAATATTGTTCTAATAGCGTCTTTTCGTTCATTGTCATCATTTTCGTTTAGAAAAGTGTCATCTTATTAATAGTTGGCAATTTCTCAGTTGTTTTTAACAATACCGTAAAACAGTATTGTTAAATACAATTGAAAAATTTCAGAGTTATGGATATTCCTTGTATCAATATCTTAATTTAAAAACTAGTTCAGTGATTGCCCCAGTCCTCAATTGTCTTTTCAAATTCAAACACCAAATCGCAAAGCATGAAATTAGCATAAGTGATTAATTCAAATTTCAATAATTACCTGCTTCATGAATAATTATCAGACTGCAGTTTAATATTTAGATCTCTCTTTTTTATTATTTATTTATTTTTGTTAAAAAAACGAAAGAAATAAGAATGCGTTTGCTCTGAAATTTTATGCTTATTGGTAATGTTACCATTAAAGAGGTCTCAGTTTTTACTTACAAAATTTTCTGTAAAACTAATGTGGTCTAATGCGATTCTCTATTGTCTATTGTAATAGTGTGGAAACTAAATGTGATATCCTAATATAATCTGTTAATTATAACAGTAGTTGTTCGTCTGAAAGCTGGATGGGGTTTCTTGGTTTACCATTGTCAAAGTACATATCACCTTTTAAATTTATATAAAATATTACAGCTCCTTTTTAATTTTAGATTTCTTTTTGAATGAAACAATGTTAGTAATAAACATTAAATCATATTAATAATTACATCAGTTAAATCATGTTAGTTGCATAATTCTGACGCATTAAAGCTTTGGTTGCTTCAGTAAAATGCCAAAATAAATTCACAAAAACAAATGTATTTTCCTGCCTTTAGAAATAAAAAATTCTGTTCCCTCTTTCATGATTGTTGTTTTCTAAAAAATCTATAGAAAAATGAAGATAAATGCTGTGATAAATTTTCATAAATGCTACTTATAACAATTTTATTGTTATTAATAATGCCTTTGTAATCATCAATCTGAATGAAAGTACTTAATTTATATTTGTTATGTAAGTAGTAAATTTATGCTTACCTGCAAGAATTGAAGTTGATATTGGTTTCCCTTAATAGATCCTAGTGTAAATTAGAACGGACAACAAATAGTACATAACACATTCGTCTGCACTATTAAGATTTGATCATAAACTTGTCTGTGTTGGTTTTACTGTTAATATACCTTTATAACTATTTTAAACACATAAATTAAACTTATATAATTTGTAACATAACATTTAACCCTCAACTAAATATTAAGTTGTTGTTGTTGGCTTTGTAATCAATATTGTAAAAGAAGATATATGGTGAAAAGAAATATTTTTTGTTTCCTTTACCTAGTCAATCGTACTCATATAAAATTGGCATTGATCTTTGGTATTAATAATTCCAAACAACAAACACTACAACTTTAGATGTAGTAAACATGAAACCTATTGTCTGGAACATTACGAAATTTCACGGAAGTCGAAGGTTATGAAGTGTATACAATCAGTATACGTTTGACATCTAAAATTATTGTGAGGGATGTGAAAATAGCAGGCAGTAGTTAACAATGACTAGAAAAATTACTACTGCATTTATAAAAATCACGGTCACAACAATTTATAAGCAGAATGCATTTGGATACAACCTCTGGCACCGATCTTTACCCATAATTTAACGAAGAATCATTTTAAAGTATGATTTAAGCAATTATGCTTGCATTTTTAAAGACAGAAAAACATATAATGGCTACATTTTACGCATTTTAATTTTATTTATTTTAAAATACGCAAAGCATGTAGTTTGCTGACTTTATCCATAACAGCTTAACGCACAAATAATAATGTTATGAAAAGCATATATGTTGTGAGTGAGGTGAATGCATGCAAAAGCCTATTTCAGAAGTTTATAGCTCTTAGTTTGGTAATATCGGTAAGAGTTACACTTCGTCATACGATTGCTTTCAAAATGGGGATGGGTTGACACAGTAATATTTCCAAATATGGATTGATATTTTAAGTGGACATCAGGATTAGGAATCTGATTCAAAGTAATTTGTTCCTGGTTAATCAAATGATTTTATGTAGTAAACATATGAGTGGTATTTTTTCATCTATGTTTTTTTAGCTGGAAGATATCTTTTCACCCATTCATTGTTTTTCTTTTTCCCCCTTTTTAATGCTTTATTTTCCATATTTTAATTGAATTTGACATTTATTCCTTGTTCTTTATTACAATATTTTGTTCTCTTTTTACAGGGAAAATCACTCCGAGATTGAACGAAGACGAAGAAATAAAATGACGGCTTATATCACTGAGCTTGCGGACATGGTTCCTACGTGTTCTGCCTTAGCAAGAAAGCCTGACAAATTAACGATTTTACGAATGTCTGTTGCACACATGAAAACTCTAAGAGGTCAGTTTAATTTAAATCTTTTTTCTTCTTCCCTTATTACTAGGAACCAAACTCAGCCATTTCACCACAGCCGTTTAAATTTAATCGATAATTAATTGCAATAATTTTTAAGAGATATTAAATTTTTATTGAGCTTTTGCTTTTGTGATCACTCTTTGCAACTCGATCTGTAACTTTAAAGAACATATGTGACTGTGTAATAATAATGCGGGGTGTATTTTATGTGCATTTAATCAATCCATAAAATGATTGAAAGTACAGTAGACTATGGAAATTGTGGGCAGCCCTTTGAAAACTATAGGTAGTTGCCACAGAAATTGATACATTTGAGGATGGTACACATTACACCTTGACGATTTCATGTCGAGCCCCGGGCGGGACACGATCAAGAATTATTTTAAACATTTTTTATGAATTCGTTCATCCGGATGCAACGTGAACATATTCATAGGAAACGTGTACGGTAATCTGCCCGGGGCTTGACCCTGGTCCGACACGTAGTAACGTGAATTATCTTTTATGGTTAACTTCCAAGATTATAGACATTTGCTTTAAAATTACGAGAACAAGTTTAAAGTTAATATCCGAAATTACGGGGATGTGGCTTGAGAACGATGGCCGTGTTTGATGGTTAGCTTCCAAAATTTTAGGCATCTTTCCCACAGTATGACGTCAACGTCAAATTTACGAGGAACGGCAAACATATGTTGGCCATATATTGGTGCCTGTTCAAAACAACGTCTAAAGTATTTTACGAATAAACCGATTTTAATGTTTTTTTTTAATTATTAACTGCTAGTTATAATCCGTGATTTATCAAAGAACTGTTTACATTTCAATTACTTAGTAAGTAATCGCATCATATCCGTGCTGGTAGAGAGAGTAATGATGTATAATTTCTTTGGATCCCAGAATTTTTTTTAACTTTTTAATGTTAAGAAAAATACACCATTTCTATTTTTTTAAAGGACCCGCAAAATTTATCGAAACGCATTCATTTTAAATACCGTAAAAGTTCTTTTTGCAGGCTTGTGTATTTTAGTCGCATTTTTAAAAAATGTAATACCGATATTTTTAAACTCCTTTTTGAATTCGAATCAGTGTTGTCCAACAGAGTAGATTACGAACAGTTGTTCCCTTCAAGAGATTATATATGTATCCGTGGTAATTTACCATCTGTAGGGGATTTAATGTAATTTTGGGATATAAAAGGGTGAGATTAAATGTAAGGGGTCGTCATATCAGCAACTAAGCTCTGTCTTTCCCTACCGCTGCTCCGCTAGGGTGGAGTTACTAAAGGAGGAGAACATATCCGTGATTGGCGATAAAAGGAGCCATTGATTATGGGAAACAAGTGTCTTTTTATTCGATTAAAACCCGGAATCGCGTAATTGGCGGCTGGCATCTGAGCGCTGTGGAAGAGCGATGGAAAAGGGACCGGGAAACATATGCTATTTACTCAAGAGTTATGGTTCTCGCTTTGGGAAGAGGAAGGTTATCTAATTGCAAGGAAAAGAAAATAAGCTAAACCACGAGGAAAATGAATCCTTAAAATTTTACAGTTGTTTTCTGATTCATTGTTGTTGTATAAGCATTAATGTATTTTATTCAACTAAAAAACAATGATGCTAACGAAACTCAAATCGGAAGTTAAGAAACAGTTTTATTGGATCAAACTGTATTTATTTTAAGACAGTGTTTCTGTGTGCAGCTCTAATTAGAGATTAGATATATTAAAACCTATAACCGAGATAAATTTGTCTTGTCTAGACATACTTAAGTTTTTTTCTCTCTTACTTTTTTTAATTGCATTTTGTGGTCCGTGGCTGCAATAAAGATAACATTTTTTACCGTTTGAGACGCCTTTATGTCGAAGGGACATTCGAAGTGTTTTCAATAAAAGGCGTATCAAAGTGTTCCTTATACACACACTTACAGAGTCAAACATCGTTATAATGTCGATAACATTTTGCCGCGTCAAAGAGTTTCACGGTATAGCGAATTTGTCTACTTTCAGATTGAAATTATACCTTTAAATTGCAGACGTTACGAAATTATAAATTATTACGGTTTTGTATATTATCAATGCAAACATTTTCGCTGTTGATGATAGTATCACATTTAGCAACATCTAGAAAACATTATAGTCACATAATATTAACATTTTGTAAACCACAATTTCTTAGATCTCAAAAGTACCATTCAGATAGATGAAATTTGATACATCTGTAATTATAATTTAAACGCATAAAACATAAATTGAATCAGAAAGATTATAAATGAAAAATGCATTACAAAAAATTGGAATTCATATTTCGAAGATTAGCTTACGCAGACACGTGGTGTTATATCGGGGTTTGACTGTATATTCGAGACTATGTTCAAGACAATTATACGCATTTTTACAAATAGCTGACCTTCTAAGTCAAATGAGAATCCGAAATTCTCAAACTAACTAAGATCTTACATGCCAAATGGAAATGGGGCGGCGGTTGTTTTAGCTAACGCAGATACAGCTTGAAAATATGTATAGCAGTAGAATTCATCAATCGCCGTTACTTTTTTCGTCAAAAGATAAAAAGTCAACTCAGCATGAAAAAAAAAATAAACGTGTTTAATTTTAAATTATTTAATTCATTTAAAACTCGTATAAATTAAAACTTGTGTTTTTAATATTTTGCTTGTCAAAAAAGCTGCGTCAGGTTGAATTTCAGTCTTAAGTTCCGTGTAGAATCTTGTTAGTACCAAGTACCAACTTCTTCCTTTTCAGATTTTGATAGATATTATGTAGTGACTAAAATATTAGTGATCTATCCTTTTTATACATAATTCCAATATTATTTTAAATTAGCAATGTGCAAGATCCATACTCAGAAGGCTAAATCGTTTTAACATTTCTGGAATTAGCTTTGTTCAAGTTTTGAATATAATGTTGTGAAAAAGTTATTTAACTAGAAAAGCCTAAAATAGGTGTTCATTGTTAGTTTAAGATTTTGCATTATATCTAAGAGAAAATTTAATTCATTATTTTGAGAAATCTATAGAAAATTTTGCCTTTTTTCCTTTTACTGTGTTGTTTTCTAGTGCGGTTTGTAAATCTAGCGTCCACGTTTCAGTATATTTTTATCATAACTTTCGGAATCAATTGCAATCAAATTTTCATCCGGGTAAAACTAGCTCTTCTCATTCAACACTCATAATCACTCAAACCAGTTGTGTGAACAACTTCACATGTAGTAAACCATATGTAAACGGATAAAGTTGTAAGCTGTAATGAATATTGTTCAATATCTTTCCATGATGTCAAATATTTTGCAGGTGCTCTGGTTTTATTATCATTCTTTAGTCTTCTTTACTGAGGAATTTTGTTGATATTTCTGGAAGAATACGTGTAAATGCATTTACTGTAAATACTTGTTAACGTTTGTTCTGAAAGAAAACTTTGTATTTTGGTTATCAGTGGTTTTAACAAGTTTGTGTTTGAGCATAGCAACGATGTATTCTTTTTTCCAGCTTTCGATTATTTCCAACACGAATGTTTCGTTGTTCTTCCCACACAGGTGCGATTTAAAATCAAAAACAGTAATGTTTGTAGCGAATTCATCACTAGAGTTTAATTTGGATGTAATCTTATTGATTTGGATCTGGCTTTAGTTGTTGATCTTATATGCTTTGTAATGTGATAGGAAATTCTAACATCTTTCCAGTATTACTGTATTTTGCTGATATACTTGTATGTTCAAGTATTATATTATCACTTCCTGTGGTTTATTTTTTACCCCTTCATTGTAAAGAAGCTTCTGTTAATTTAATTGAACAGAGATCTACTTTCTTGTAAGCAATTTCCCTGATGATATACGTAAGAATGAAGAAAAGAGGGACTAGTTTTCTCGAAAAATGGATAATTTATTTCGATAGTAAGAAAGTTAACCAATATTTAGTGGTTACATCAGATGGTCCACAAGCGCACTTTTTTTTATTTGTGGATAACTGTTTGCTCATATTACGGCTCTTCAGATTTTTATATTCAGTATTTTAAGAATAAATACTACGATGCAAAACTTTTGTTGTAAAACCCGTGTCTGACGTTTCGCTTTTCCTGCGGTTTGACCATTATTTCATATCAATTATATACATTTATATTTTTAGGTACATTTTCAGCATTCTATAGAAAAACATTTGCTATTTACTGACAAGTAGACTGTAACCATGCCATTGACAAGTATGCTTTAAATAATGTTATTCTTTGTATATTCCAAGACTTGTGCAAATTCTGCACTCCCCTGAAGATTCCAAACTGTTTAGATATTCCTTAGCTTAAAAAGTGCTCTCTTTGAATCTTGTTTCACCCTAAAGTAATGAAGAATTAGAACGTGAGTTCCGTAAAATAAAATAGAATAGAGCGCAAATTGTATTGTTAAGCTAGGTGAAATCTTTTTTAAAGATCACTTCGCCCTTTTTTTAGGTTTTATTATTTTATATATATACTTGCCAACTGGCATTTACTTGTGAGCGTTCCGGGTTAGGCGTTATTAGGTACATTTTACTCCTCACAGCGAAAAAGTTACTTTATTCTTTTCATTAGGCTAATCTTTATTTTTTTTTAAAGACATTTGGCAAGTCTTGCTTTTCTCTCACCAAAACATCATAGCTTTATTACATTTTGTTTATAAGTTTCATCTCTGTTGCATCTAGGATCTCCATTAGTCAAGTCTAGACTAGCGGAACTTCTCAGGCACCGCAAGTGTGAAGGGTATCGACCTACAAACAACGACGGGGAGCATTGTTTGTGTGTCCCTTGGTCTCCCCAGCGTCCAGTGGCGCCAAATTATTGATGTAGTGCTCATTTCGGCAATGACGTGGCTCGTGAAACACCGCCGGGTTGGCCGTGATTGGGCGGCGGTGAAGGAATCAAGTTTAGAGAATCGTGCAGCCTGCGAATGCTCAATATTTAATGTGCTGCTACGTCGAGTGTCATCTGCACTTCTTGAATATTCCCCTCCCCTCTCCCGTACCTATGGGTGTCCCTCGGGGGCTCATCTTGATCCCCTCACGAGTTTAAAATTGCTTTCTTAATGGTGAGCTGGGATCGACCTTTATTTGAACACGAATTTTCCCCAGGTTTTCTTTCGAGCTCCGCTTGCTTCTTTTTTCTTCTTTCCCTTTTTCTTTTTTCGCCTTAAAGAGGCGTAAATATATAGAATCGATTGAAATCGCTCGAGAGTCATTTTTCATTAATACGGTAACACGTTGCATTTTGCATGAAGCTGCAAAAGATTATCGACGTCGCATCTTTATAGTTAACGAAATTAATTTTAGTTCGAAGTTTAATTAACGTAATTTGATGTAAGCGGTATTTCGCGTGTGCGACGATCCGCCTTTTTTCTTTACTTTTTGTTTTCTGTTTATAAATCTGTATTCCAAAGTATTTAAGCATGACCAATAAAAATTTACGGCCTATTATGGTTTATTTAATTTAGTTATTTAGAAATTAGAGCATTTTAAGGAGTACGTGCCGTTTTTTCCATCGTCACATAATGCTGTAACAATTTTAATAGATCATCTACCACGAAAATTTCCTAAATTAAGAATTCAATAACTCTGGGTAACTAAAGAGTGACAACCCACATTATTTCAGTGTAGAGATAAACGGATTTATATTTTCATAAAATATTCATTGTTACATATTTCAAACTGAAAAGCCAGAGTTCGGGGGTTCGAATCCCACTGTGGCATGTTTGTTCGTAGCCGTTCGGAATCGACTTTAAGATGTAGGTCCCGGTCTCATTAGCCCTCGTGTTGCAAAAAGTAGACCGTAGCACTCCAAACAAAACAAAACCAAACCAATCAAACTGAAAAGCTTATTTTTTGTATATAATACCCTCCTTAAAAGTGTTCTTAACTGATAAGTTAATAAAATGAACATTTATTGCATATAAAAGTGAAAAAATGCTGTTGGACGATAATTTATTGGATCTTCCATTTTCATACGGTATTTAAAACGTTACAATTAGGTCCCGATATCATAGCTTCAAATAAATTATTCATTTATTATAATTTCTATAGATATATAATTATAATAAATAATTTTAAGCATGATAACATTGCACATTCGTATAATAAAAATTTATACAAACTTTTTACAAACTCAAAAATGTTTATACATACTCAAAAATGTTCAAGTTTTAATAATTTTTTCCTCTCACTTAAGTGATTAAAATTTAAAAGAAAAATTCGTTTTTAGATTAAATATTTAGATCTTGTTATAGTGCAATAGGAAATTAGTGCAATTTTTTTAAAACTTTAACAACAGATTTGATGCCAACTAAATTTTTGTGCCCATTCGTTAAAAATGTATAAACACTGATATCAAATCATACCAGTAGGTTTCGAACACTCAAATTCCGTCTCATCAACGCATGTCTCAATCCCATGCCGGGGCGTAAAAGGCTTAATTCACATTAAATGCAAAAGCATACATTCGCGGAAGAACAGCGGTTTCAAACCCTTATGTTTCTACGCATCCCTCATTTTTTTCGCACCCTCCTACCTTTTATTTTTAATAGGTATAATAATATAGATCACATTTTAAATAATACTAAATGACAAGAGAAAAAATACTGAAAACTACTTTTAACAAAATAATCCCAAGGTTTTGCTACAACATACACAAACATGCAAATTACATGTATATTTAACTACAAATGAAACCACGTTACCGGGTTACGTGGTTTCGAATCCCACTGTGACATGGATGTTCGTAGACTTTCGAAATCGGCTTTAAACAATAGGTCCCTGTCTCATTAGCCCTCGTATTGCAAAAGAGTAGACCATAGCGCTCCAAACCAAGCCAAATCCAAGCTTTTTAGAGTCGCGAACTTTTTTCAAATTAAGATCAGTGTCGTACCACAAGTGTGACTAACGAGTAAGAAATAAAAATTAATAGAACTCAAGTATTTGTATTATTAAACAAATTCGTCCATTTATTTATTTTCCGTTCATTAACATTTAATCAATTAATGAGATGGATGATCCTACAAATCACTGAGCATTTTCTCAAATCGTGTAATCAAACTATACTAAACTGGACTGGTTTGATTTGGAGCGCTACGGTCTACTTTTATGCTACTCAAGGATTAATGAGACTGGAACCTACTGTTTAAAGCCGATTCCGAACAGCTATGAACATCCATGGCATTAATGGGAATCGAACCCTTGAGCTCTTTACCGAAGAGCAGCGCGCTACCTATTCTGCCATCGTTAAGCCAATTTTTATATAGGGTTTCAATTGCATGCATAAAAATTCATGAAAAGCAAGAAATAAAAATTAACTTGACTTTAGATTCTTACTGTTATGATTATCACGTTTTATTTATTTGTAAATACTATGGTATAAAAATTTTTTTATGAAGATGTTTTGGTGCCTCCTCTGGAAATACTCTGTGGGAGGCGCACTTCCAGTTTGGAAATCGCTACTGTAGAAGAATATCTCCACATGTCTGTTGTTTCTCGCATATTTTGAGTAGTATGATCGTCAGTTTTAAAGGACACAAAAATTGAAGTATTTCCTGCGTTGTTTTAATTTAACTGACTAGTTTTATGTTCATAGCTTTAATCGCATGTCATCTTTAAAGTTATATTTAGTCAGATATTCAGTATAATTGAGAACTGTACTATGGCTGAACTGCTAGAGCACGGCCTTTCGGTACAGGAGTTCGTAAATTCCTAACCTACAGCCGGTATGGGTAACCTTTCGAAATCTGTTTCAAGCAATAGATCTCGGTCTAATTAGTTCACGTGTAGCAAACAATTTATCGCAATGCTACAAACCAAACTATAAAAGGATTGACACTTCCTTTATAAGAAAGCTTGTTTTTCTTTTTCTGCTTAAAATTCTTCTTTTTTTTTCTTAATTGTAGTTTGTCGTCCTTAAAACAGGTACCAGCACCTATAACTGTAAAGGAACGTAGTGTTGACTATTTGTGGCTTTTATTGTATTATTTCTATTTGAAGATGGGTGTTTCTTTGATTTAATTTTGATTGTGGCATGTTTTTACGTTATCCCCAAGTCTCGCCGTACGATGGCTGAATGGGTAAAGCGCTGCCTTTCGGCAACGGAATTTGCTTTTTTCAATTCCGTTGCTGGTATGGATGTTCGTAGCTGTTCGGAATCCGTTTCAATCACAATTACCTAGCTAAACCGTCATTGCAAAGCAAAAAATTGACCGTAGCGCTCCAAACCAATCTAATCCTTAGTTCCTATCTGATTTTTTTTAATAACAAATGAGGGGTTTATGCCTTTATTAGCATTTTACCATTCAATCCGCTGATTTGTTACCCATTTATGGGAGCACTATATAAGTAGGGCAACATCGCTCTCTATGAGGGAACAACACACAAATACATCCAAACCATACTCGGGAATCGAACCCAAATCTAATGGCTGATAGCGCAATCCGGGCAGCCTCTATCTGAAAATTATATTGCCATTTTCATCGCTCATTCTAAAACCATCTTCTTGACTTCATAAACCTTTTTACTCTTAAATAAAATAAAAGTGGAAGCGAAATAAATGAATGCAAAATTCAAATACAAAATTGTTAGACCCCATGGTTAAATCTTATCTCTTACAGTATTTCTTCCCCGAAGCGTCATTCCGGGACAATCATAGTTTGTTTAAATGCAGTGTTTTTTTTTTAGCTTAGCCGGTATGGGTGGCTTGTTCGTTTGTCTATCGTGGAGATAGTATTACTTTTGTCTCATGGCTGGTTCGTTGTTTTTAAGTTGATTTAAGTTTTGTTGACAGTTAAATACGCTAATTGTTTCATTTCCTTATACTTATGTTTGCTAAATTTAATATCATAGTTTATGTCTTATGTTAGTAATAATCATAATTGAGTTGTATACTTTTAGACCTTGGTTGTTTTTGTTGTCCTCTCGAGTCATTTTTTTCCCATTGCATTTGACTTAACTTATTTGAGTTACTATCTCCAGGAAGTAACAAATATAGTATGAAAATAATTTTGACGTTTTAAAATATCATTGGATCCACAACATCCGTGGACCGCGTAGAAATGATAAAAAGGTATGGCGTAACATACTACCATTGGTGCACAATATAGCACACATCTTGTGCGCCAATTTTTTTTAACACAGGATACCTCGTTTTAATATTGCAGTTTTAGTCTTAATTCTGAGTCTACTTCAAAAAGTTTGTAAACTACCTCTTAAGGCAGGTCTGCTGTATACGGAACGATAGCCGAACGGTTAGGGCGCTGATCTTCGATACCGGTGTCCGGGGTTTCGAATCCCTGTATGGCATGGTTGTTCGTAGCCGTTCGAAATCGATTTTACGCAATCGATTTAAGCCCCAGGCTCGTTAGCCTTCGTGTTGCAAAAAAATTGACTATAGTACTCCTACCAAACCAAACCTGCCATGTTGAATTCCTTTTCTCAGTGTTAACCTATGAAAAAAAAAATTTCCTTTAACCGGCTCACATTTTAAGAATTTTTTAATTAATTTATACTACGCATAACATTCTTTTGGATGCTGTCTTCCTGTTAAAAAAAATCGAGAAAAATATATTCAATTTTCAATTATTTGGGAGAAATTTTGATACAATCTTTTGCAAACGCAAACCATGTTAGAGAATTTGCTCTCTATCTCGTGGTTTAATTATTTGTTTAAAAGAATTTTTAAATTACGCGCCATCCAGAGAGAATTTCATTTTTACCATTTGTTAACATTGAGTAAGAAGAATCCAATATGACGGGTATAGATCCACCTTTATGCAGTGGTTCCCAAGCTTTTTCGAGTCGTGGCCCCTTTTTTGAATTTAGATATTCCCACGATGCCGAACCCTAAGTAACGAGTAAAAAATAAAAATAAATAGAACTCGTGTACTTATTTTTATTAAAGAAATTTGTTCATTTATTTATTTTTCCTTTCATTAACATTAAATAAATAATAAATGAAATGGTGAACCTGTAAATCGTTGCACATTTTCCTTACATCGCGGATTCAAGCTAAACACTTATTAATTTCCTTTTCTGTGTGGATTTTTACTTCACGCCTGCTCTTGATCAGTGAGCGCCAGAAACCCATCTTTGTCCAAATACGACGTCGAAAATGAAAATTTAAATTTCATCGATTTTCATCACTTAGTTGTGAAGAAATATTCATCTTTCATGGCCATCCAATATTTTGTCAATTCTATGATACCAAAATTACGATGTCTTTTATCGGTAGTTTATTCACGTTTTCAAAACGAATCTACGCCAGCAACTTAAGTTTTATGCGGAGTTAAATAAAGATTAAACCTCACCAAAAATGTTTACATTGTTATCTATTTTTAGCTATATTCTTTGTTTTTTTTTTAAATTATTGTTCTTTGAGAAACACTGGTCTAACATTTATGAAGATTTTACAATATTTTACGACGCCCCCACGGCCCGATCAAGGCAAAGTTGGGCGCAGTGCCTGGTAGTCTTTCGGCCCCCCCTCCCCTCCTTTCAAGGCAAAAAAAAAAAAAAAAAAAAAAAATTATAAACGAGGATACAAACGAATATTTTGGGAGGAAAGTTTATATTAATTTTTTTATGTTTACATACCTTGTAGTACAGTCGAATGCCAAAAATCTGTACATAAAAGTGACTCGAGTTATGTAAATAAGTAAACTGGAGTGTGTTTCAGATGAAGTTGTCAACATTTTAACAGTTTTTATTTAATTTCTGAATATTGTTTCCTGAAATATTACTTGAAGAATTAACAAAAAACATTTTAAAGTTTTTTTTAATTAAATTATTTAAAGTTTAATAAAAAAAACTCTAATTTAACGGATATTAAAGGATAAGAGCATCTTGTACGGTATTTCTTTTCTATCAGCTTGTTGCTTCTTGAAAGCCAATAAAAGGCAAATGAGTTTATTTATTTATCCAAAACTTACCAGGATGTGTGTGTTTTTACAGAAACCAACATAGTTTTTTTACTTTGTTTTTGTTCAATTCAAACAATTTTGGAATCACTGCTGTAAATAGTTATGAAGATATTGCAATATATTGCGGCGCCCTTCAAAAGATATCGCCGCTTCCCCGGGCATAGTTTGGGAATTTCTGCCTTAATAATCTGTACTTTTATTTTCAAACACATCTTGTTAAAAAAGCACTCCAATTTATTGGATGGGAACACCTTATCCGGTGTTTGTTTTCGATCAGCATGTTGCTTCTTGAGAGCTATTAAAAGAGAAATGAGTGTATTATTTATTTATTTGTAAAACTTTCCAGGACGTGTTTTTATGCAGAAAGCAACATAAATTTTTCTAAATCTCATTTATTTGTTTTAAATATTCGTCGTACTTATCATTTATCAAGCTGCCTAATATATGTATTCTGCTCTCATTCTTTTAAAGTTTTCAGCTGCTGTTCACTTTATATCTCTCCTGTTCGAATTAATGGGGTCGCTCGTTGATAGTCTCGCTGTAATTACTAATAATTATCGTAGAAAACTTATTAAAAGTTTCATTGGGTTCATTCATTGCGTTTTAAGCGTCCGCATTCTTTATTTATTCTTTAGTTGTCCCGGTTGGATACAAAATCTGTCCAACTTAGTTGAATAATAGGCTACCTTCCCTCTGTGTACTGCGTGAACAAAAGATAGGGTAATGATTTTATTCCACTGCCTCATCAATCTTCGGTGGCCGGTTACCATGGAGACAAGGGTTGCTACTTTCTCCCGTTTCGCCTTTTACCTTGCCACTTGCCATACTTGGAACACATTTTAATCTTGTAAAATGGTTTCACGATGTCCGAAATCACATTTTATCTCTCTTATTTTTTAACGATGTGTATTTATTTTCCTTTTAGAATATTATTCCCAATGCATGCTATTTATATAATCTGTTTGTGTTGGCACTATCATTTTTTTTTGTTTATTACGGAAGAGATTAAAATTTCTTTTAAAAAATTAAAAATATTCGTCTTATTGTCGATTGATCCATAAATCGTATTTCTTCCAACGAAGAATATGTGTTCAAAGGTAAAAATGACTTGAATTTACAAAAATTTAAAAAGCAGAAATTCAGAATCAATTGAAAAGAAAAGAAAAACGAGAGTTCTTAAGTGTGGGTTTTCATTTGTTTATTTATATATTTAGGAGGTGGAATTGTTCATTGTTTAATAAAGTTTCATACAATGTTGAAAGGAGAGTGTAAAACACTGTATTTTTTTTAATAAATTGCTAACATGCCTTCTTTTATACTTCTTGTACAGTATAAAGGATAGATATAACCTTTTATACAATGCTGTATATTTTATGTTATCTAGACATAATTTGGCGTTCTTTGTGTTATTTTCTCCTCCCCGCTTATTTGTTTTCTATAAGGCAATGGTTTGATTTGGAATGCCACAGTCAGTTGTTTACTACTCAAGAACTGGAATCCACTACCTAAAGCATAATTCCGAATAACTCTTAATAAGTAGTGGTTAGCAGCAGGACTCAAAGCTCGAGTCCCGCTGCTAGCATGGGTGCTAACACGGCACCGAAAGGCAGGGGCGATTCGATACTCTTCCGGCTCTTTTCTATGTGGAATAATTTGTTGAATGTGTATCAATCAGAATTATATTCAAAGCTTCTTGAAGCATTACGATTATCTAATACATAAAGTACCTAGTGTGGATGTATGTAAACACGATTGCACGTAAACGGTACAACTTAGAGGCACGAAATTTGATTCAAAAATTCGTAACTCCGTGCAAAAAGTTTTTTTTTTAAATTTTAAATTAGGTTTTTTATTTATTTAATGCTAAATTGATGATATTTGCAACAATTTGTCTTTTCCAATCATTAGGATTCTTATACTTTGGCAAACCTGATGAGTGAATGATTTGACAAATTCGTTATCATTACCATTTTACATGCTATTTCTTGAGTTGATAAGTTGGCAATTTTTTAGTGTTTATTAAATATGGCAATATTTTTTAAAATTATCTATGCTGTCGTTTTTGTTTCGTAGATTTTTCAAGGAATTTAAAGGTTGCGAAACCCGCGCAGACCCAACGCCTTCCTGTTTTTACAGATTTCTGTCTTTACACCCCTACAGATTTTTCTCCCATTTCTTCCATGGCCCATTAGCTCAATTGGTTAGAGCTTCGTGCTAATAACGCGAAGGGCATGTGTCCGATCCAAACCAAATTATTCTTTTTGTTCCTAGTTTTATATTGTGTATATACGTATAGTAGTCGTAACTCGGATTAATTTTAATTTCTAGAAATCAGTAGACAATGATTTTTTCAGTTGGGTTTTATATTCTCGAACGATAGCTTAATAATATAACCATTGTAATAAATATTAATAATATTAATAAATTTTAATAAATCTATAATATTTTTATTTACCTATTTTGCTAATATTTTAGTCTGTATTTACAGGCTTTTCACTTTATGTATATATAGATATAATTATCTTTCGTTAGAATATTTATCCTTTTGCAGTTATTATATTGTTACTGTTTAGAGCAGTGGTTCTCAAAGTGGTCCTTACAGATTGCAGTGCTCCTTGTTACCACTGAGGGAATATTTGGGACTTAATTAATTTGAGGTG
The DNA here is from genome assembly GCA_032207245.1 of Pardosa pseudoannulata. NCBI lineage: Eukaryota > Metazoa > Arthropoda > Arachnida > Araneae > Lycosidae > Pardosa > Pardosa pseudoannulata. The sequence goes on along the minus strand of CM063502.1, from coordinate 74,496,223 downwards.
CTTGGGCAGCGTTTGGAAGTCCACTAAAGGTTTAATATAAAACTAAATAATTGTGAACCATTATATTTTTACGGAAGTAAAAAATAAGTAGCAGTAAATAAGTTGGTAGCCATTTTTTTCCTTGTCCTCTTAAAGTGAGAAGCAGATTTGCTCGCTATTAACGACACTTAAAGCACTAACAACACTTAATAGCATTGCAAAAATTATTCAAAACACAAGGTAATATTTTCAAAAGATATTATTTTTAATATCAAAATGTTTCATTTATATTTCATGTTTATGTTACTATTAAAGCCATCAAAGTTAAAATTGTAATTTTGTTGTTATATATAGTTGATAGTGCTGTTCCACTTGAGGAAGGTCAGGGCAGGGTGTTTGTTTTGAAAAAGTGTCAGTAGGCAAAAAAGTTTTGGAACTACCAGTGAAATCCGCACTTGTAACATGGCATGGACAATATCCACTAGTCTTTTTAACACACCGTTAACCCTTTGCGCTCCGATGTCGAGTCACTTAATATCTTCTTTCTTTTCCAGCAAATACAACGTCAAATGTAGCTCGACACGATTTTTCAGTTTAAGAATTACTGATCTCACTTGTTTAAATCAAACTCAATTACAATTGCTCGGTCAACGTAAAATTGATATAGCTCAAACATTAATTTGGATCAAACTACAGAGAATATGGAAAATTAATTTGGAGCGCATGAGGTTAAGGGTTGCTTTGGAAGGGTTAGCTTCGCCTGAAAAAGGCTATTCAAAAAGAGGTGGGATGGGAATGCAATGATCAATTTCCTACGTTAGTAAACTCAGAATATACATATATGTAACGATGATTTCTCAAACTTGTATTGCAACAATCTAAGTCAGCAAGCAATTTGGGAAATACTAACTCATATTTATTCAAGCTGGGGCTCGGCTCTGCAAAATTCATGGTAGTCGTAATCTGGCATTATTTCACCTTAACGTTAAGAAAATGTTGCAACAGAACTCTTTTAAAACAGCATTTTACCATGCCAAAACTCGGAAACTCTGGGAAAGGCATTTACTGCTCATCCATCTAAGAAGACTGTTGCCAACAATCTGATCAAGACTTATCGTCCCAGATCGAAGTAGATGTAGTTTTTCCCATATGAATTAGATTAGTTCAGCCCTTTTGTGATCTTTATATGACCAGATGGTTACTAAAAATACTTTGTCAAGACTCAAGGTTTGACAGAATCGCACAGATCTCATGAGAACCACATAAAACTCAGGCATTAAATTGCAAGTTGTGATGTTTCTCTTGGAAAAAGAAAGCAGTTGTACTCATAGATTGAAGGTCATTTCTTTACCATGATTTATAAATTAGAATTGGAGAAAATAAATAAGTTATTTCCATGATTAAACTTTAATATAGTACATATATGTGAGAAATCAGATAAAATAACAAGACTTCCTTATATTAATAGAATTCACTTTTTAGGGTACCTTACTTTGGCTGGCTAGTCAAACTCAAATACTACTATTACTAACTGGCTTAGTAAATCTTGATTGATATCTGTCTGTAAATCATGCAGCAAATTTAGAATTGTTCTGGTCTCTTTCTTCTCTTTATAGTCCTCATTTTACTACAAGCTTCTGATAGACCTCACTGCAAAAATGAACCAAAGAGTTTATTATTCTCAATTTCTGATTATAAGATCTTTCAAATAAAATAAGAACTGACTCCATCTCCAGTTGAGTATAGTGTGGTTTAAGAATCTTGCATAGAAAATAGCTCTTCAATAATTATTTCTCAATTTTTAAATTTTATTGATGTCACAACACGGCACCACACTTCACTGTAAATCAAATATGAATTAATATTTTCTCATAGTCTACAATAGCTGGGTTGACACACCATATTTATATGATTACACTAAATAGAATTTAAAGTTACAACAAACCTAATTGAAAAACTTCATTTTTAAGCTGTACCAATTTTTCAATTTCATAGCCTCAATTACTAAAAGGTTGTGTCTTGAAATTTTAGAAATTTATGTTAAACAATGTCCAAAATGGTAGGATCATGCCTTTTGGTATCTTGAGTCCTGAATGATCAAAAGGAGGAACAGCATACCTTATTAGGTTTAACAGGTTGATCACCTTAGAACTTTATATAAATTGTATGAAAAATAACCATTTGTTCTTAGGTTTGTTGTATAAGGGAATGAGAGAACCTGTGGTGTTGATATTTTCTATTTTTTAATTAGTAAAATCATGTTTAAACGTAACAAATTAATTTTTGCGCTTATTCTTTCACAACATATGTTTCTTTCAAATAATATTCTCAGGGTAAATCACAGCAATATGCAGAAGTGTCACGTTGGTCACTTTATATCAGGACCATAGCCAGGATTTAGTTTCAGGGAAATGGGGACTCAAACCAGATTAAGCCATTATATATGCATCATTATTTTGTAACTAACAAAACATAAAATTTAGTAAACAATTGCATAAAATTAATATGTAATGATATTCTAATGAAACTAACCAACTTAATTATAATCATTCTAAAATAAATATTTGGTTACTGTATATCAAAAATAACAACCTTTGGCAAAAAGTCTTCATTTGTCTTTTAATTCTAGTTATCTTTGGTGGCCATAAGAAAATCCATTTAATCTCTCCTAATTCAACTAAATCTTATATAACTACTTTATGTAACTTGGTTTTAGTAGTTAGCATCTCCATGTCTTAACAACTCTGACTGACTCCTTTGTACCCTCATGGCCCAATATTAGTGAATGTACAAAGTTTTGGTTTCTGAGTACCAAAAATGGATTGTCTTAAAAAACTTTCTTTTTTATTTTCAAATTTTGCTGTCTTCTTTCATGGGCTAGTAACTGTTCTTTATCTAACATGGCTATAACAGTTAAGTTTGTTGTAGGTTAAAAGTAACCACTGTACACACACACACACACACACACACACACACATATATATATATATATATATATATATATATATATATATATATATAGATAGATAGATAGATACATACACACACACACACACACACATAGTCGAGCCTCTCCTTTGTATTTTTTCTTGGAACCAAGAACATTTTGTGAATTCCTTTGTAAAATAACCTCCTAATAGCATTCTCAATTCAACAAACTTTTAAGGATTTAGCAACTTTGTTAAATAGAGGTTTAACTATATCTAAAACTACATGCACAATCTTGTTTAGTGTGTATTATTAAAGGTTTAAAGCAATTTAGAGCAAAAATATTGAAATGTAAAAAAAATGATAAATTTTTTAAAAATTGAAATTTTACATTAAAAATATATTATTAATGCAGTGTTAAAATTCAACAAAGTAAATTCCAGAATTTCAGGTGGCTCTAGACCCTTGCCCCTGTTTCCATCCTTTCTGGCTATAACTCTCCTTTATATAATGAAATACACAGGGAGTGTGTACCTTTTAAGTGAAATATTTAAGCTGGCAAAGGACCAAAAGAGAAAAAGGAAGATTAAGCTTTTGAGACAAGTAGTAGCTGTTCTGCTTTTGCCATAGATGCTTGTAACCTTTTGGAATCTTTTTTAAGCAGTCTCTAAATAGCTATCATGTAGCAAAAAATTGGTAGTGTCATCCCAAAGCAAGCCAAAGAAGAATTTACAATTTATGTTTGTCAATGACAAGTCTAGAAAACTTGTATGCATTCCTTATTTTATTATATATATATATATAGTGCATTCATGTACCAAACCTGGCCTATTTGGCCAATTTATGCTGGTTATGAACACTTATTTGTTTTCTCTAGTCTCGTCGATTTTTTTATTTATTTATTTTTTTTTTCTCTAAATACCACTTATTTGTTCTAGAGGTTTGGTATAACATGTACTTAAAAAATATACTAAATTAATTTCATTAAAAATGGAACAATTTACTTCTAGTAATTCTTAGATTTAATTATAAATTTATAATTGCAGTTTGTAACTGGAATCATTATCATTAGTTAAGATTCTAATAGTTTCACAGTTTATTTTTTTTTATAAATAGGTTTTGGGTTTGTATGTTTTCTATAGTATTCCTCTAACCTTATAAACTTAATTCTGGAATGAGAATCATGTTGAATAACAAACGTTATTTAGTATCCATTAGGTAAGTTATATACCATTGCTAAATAGTACTAAAATAAAGATTATTCATATGTACATTGCTGATTTATTCTATTATTTACTCATAAGTAAAGAAATGCTATTGACTAATGGCAAATTTTGTTCTATGACACATTTGATGTGACCAATTTTGAAATTTGTGATGTCAAATATTTCATTGAAGTCATCATTACCAGCTATATATTTTGTTGTTTATTTTAGGCACAGGGAATACAAGCAGTGATGGGTCATATAAGCCGTCATTTCTCACAGATCAAGAGTTGAAGCACTTAATTCTTGAGGTAAGTTAAATCCATTGTAGTAGAAAAAAATATCTACTTGCTTCTCTAGAGCAATTGAGAATAATTAATAACTTTCTTCAATATTATTTACCATTCCAGAGGGTAAATAATCCTTAAGATTTCTGTGAATTTGCTACTAAAACATTTAAAATTATCTCTTTATACATAGCTAAGTATTCTGTTAAAAAAGAAACATAGCCCCCCTTTTTTTAAGTATCTGAAATACTGGCTGACCTTTATTATGTTTTCTAATCCATAACGTACTATATTTTATGTATATAAATTAAATTCATTTTTTTATTGTAGGCTGCTGATGGCTTCCTGTTCGTAATAGCGTGTGATACTGGTCGCATCATTTATGTATCTGACTCTGTTACACCTGTATTAAATCAATCCCAGGTAAATAATGATTTTAATTTCATTCTTATTATCTTAAATAATATATGAGCTTTTTGTCCTAGGTTTTTTTTAAAGCTTATATGAGTAATCATTCTTTTTTAACAGGCTGATTGGTTCAATGCCTGCATTTTTGATTTGGTTCACCCAGACGATGTTGAAAAGATTCGGGAGCAACTTTCAACCCAAGAGTCACCTAATGCTGGAAGAATACTTGATCTTAAAACTGGTACAGTTAAAAAAGAGGGTCACCAGTGTGAGTATTTAAACCTGTATATCATTTAATATATTTGTTCATATTTCTAAATTTCACTATTATGAAATTAATGTGACAAATTGCCATTAATGTACCATAAAATATTTCGTATTATTACCACTATGTACTAAAACATCAAACATGTAACTTTAAAAAATAAAAAAATAAGATAAAAAATAAATATATAGATAAAACAGTGGCCAAATTGGTAGGATGTGGCTCTTTGGTACTAGAATTCAAGGATTCATATCATGCTGCTAGCATAGATGTTTCTAGTCATTCAGAATCAGCTTTAAGCAGTAGGTGTTGGTCTCATTAGCCTTCATGTAGCAAAACAATAAACCATAGCACTCCAAACTAAACCGAAATATAAGATAATTAATTTTAAGAGATCAATTGATATAATTTTTTATGAAACAATATTCTGCTACCAAAATATCTTTTTAGATACATAGTTTATGTTAACTTATAAGTATCAATAGTATTCATTTCTATGAGCAAAAGCTATATGTTTTAATATTTTAATGTATATCTGTGCATCAAAACTAATGGGCACTATAATTTATAGATTTTTGCATATTCATGTATAAAGATCCCCATTTGGACATAAAGCTCCTTATTTTTGCTGTTCTCATATATTTACAGGCATTATGTCTTTTGTATTACCCAAAAGACTTTTATAAAGATTTTCACTTAAAATGGCTCAATTGAAACAAATCTGTAAAAATTCTTTATCTTGCTTGCCTGTAAAATTTGAATTTTTTGACATAGTGACCATTACTTCTCAATGTACAAATATGTAATATACTGCATTGCATTAACACTAAACATACCAAAACTTAATAACATACCTATTTTTTTATTTATTTTATTTTATTTCTTTTTGTCACTTAATTCATATTTAATTCTTTTATTTCTGTTTTAATTCATTACCCATCATGTTATGATATGTTTAGAGTTAAGACACTGTTTGTCATTGCCTTATGCTTAAGTACGACTTTGTAATATTCAGTAGAACTAAAGATATTGATCTGATACTGTTTATAATCCTAAAATGTTAGTATTCTCAAATTTATTTTATAGTTAGTGAAGATTGAATTGATTCTGTGCAATGAATTTAGATTTTGTACATTTTAAAATGTATAAATACTTCTGTTAATTTTCAAGCTTTTTATTCTGTGATAAACATATCATTTTCTAAGACTGCAAAATTAACTCTTCACTCTAACTATTTTATGAAACATTATTTTACTGTTTATATGATTATTAATCTAAAATTTCATTATATTAATCTTCTTTAAAAAATCCATCATAGAATTTTAAGATTACTACAAGCAGCTAGTAAATCTTAGAACAAGTATCTAAAATTTATTTTGGTATTAATTATATGCTTTAAAATTTTAATTATAGCATCTATGCGTTTGTGCATGGGTTCCAGAAGAGGATTTATTTGTCGTATGAAGATTGGCAATTTACAGCCTGGTGATACCATGTGTTCAGGTCATTTGCATAGATTAAGGCAAAGAAATAGTTTGGGTCCATCAACAGATGGCAACAATTATGCTGTTGTGCACTGCACAGGCTATGTGAAAAATTGGCCCCCATCAGGTAAGTAATATATGGGTTTCAATTGTAATGATTTTGAAATGTATGAATTTTTATATTAATTTGCACTTTCTATTTTAGTAGTCAGTTTGATATTATCTCTCCATAATATATATGAAAATACATTTCCTAGCCTAGGCACTTTGTATCGTTCAATTCCTTGTTGTTTAATTGAACTTAGTACATGATTGCATAGAAGAGTGCAACATTAAATGTAGCTTTGGTGTTAAATTATTTGTTAAAATGGTTTGTAGATATTATTATATATTACAGTTGGTAGTTTAGTTCCAAAGAAAATATGAAGAACCAGCAAAATTCTAGCTACCTATTATATCTATGTTTCTCACAGACATAAAAAAAGTGTCAAAAGATTGATAAAATTATGTATTTTAAGTTATACTAATCACTATTAAAGGTTAGACTAAGGAGTTATCTGAAGCCAGCTCCTTCCTTCCTCTTTTAGGCAGGTGTCAGTTAGATGAAATAAATCATGCTGATATAAAGAATCAACATGAAATGTACAATTTATTTGAACCAATGGACAGAACTGATAAGTTCCTATTCCGTACATGAAACTATTTGTTAATTTTATGATTTCAAAGATATGTAGTTTGATGAATCCAGTGATAAAAATCCAATAACTCTAACAAATTTCACAAAGAAGTCAGGTTATAACATTATTGTAGCCCAAAAGAAAATTCACTGCCATTTTTGACCAAAATCTTAAAAAAAAAAAAAAAAAAAAAAAAAAAAAAGGCTAAATCAGTTTTACTTGGTTTGCAGCCAAATTATTTAAACCATCTATATCACTGAAGCATTTTACTTAGAATTTTCTGTTTGAGAGGAAGTGTTAAACAAAGGGGAGTCAATCAAATCTATTTGAAAATTTTTAGTAGAACTGCGTTCATACTAAAGTTTGAAGATTTTTTTTTTCTGTTTAGTCTGTAATTTTCAATATGATAGGAAAAAAGACTTAAAAAAAATTTTTTAAAGTGAAATTGTAATATTTATACATCCTGTTATATAAATGAATGTCTGATTAAGTTTCAAAAAAGAATTTGTTCTGAAGACATTAACAAAGACTATTACAGCTATTTATGTGTAGGCATCAGATATTCTTTCTATCCATTAGTAATAATTAATGAATCTAAATGAATGTATAGACATGACATTATGATATATATGTATTATTTTGCATAAAATATGAACTCTAGATTATATAATAGTAATCTGTTGTTTCTTTGATTATGTCCTGGTATTTTTTTTAAATTTATACCTTGTAAAATAAAGCTTGTGCATTTGTACTAGTCTGAATGTATATATATTTTTTAACCTCTGAAAGTAATGTATTTAGAAAACTTTATGTAAAAGACTGCAGTCAGTTTAAGATTAGTTTTAGAGTGTTATAGAGTGCAAGAAGAAAATTTCCAGATTTGTTTTTCTGTGTTTCTTAATTTTTTATTGTTATTCAACAGTGTGATAACCTATCCAATTACTCTCTATATTGAATTTTGTATACATATTGAAATCTTTATGACTACAACATGTTAATTGATGTTAATATTGAATAAATTGTATTAAAATTCTAAATTTTATTCTTTTAAATTGTTAGATTTTATAACAGTTTTTTAATATGTAATGCTTTAAAATTATTATGCATTTGTGACAGCTATTGCTACTAATTAATTGATAGCAAAGTAAAATAATTATGTTCTTTTTATTTTTATAAATGATTCTTTGCTGATTAATTCATTATTAACCTCTTATTGTTGTGTTAAGTTTGTATTATATACTTTAATATACTAATACATTCTTTGAGAATCCAATGTTTTATTTTTCATTTTACAGTGATGTAGATGAAACAAGCTAATAGTTTAATTTTACATGATCAAGGAATTTTATAACTGTGCCAATAGTCTTAATATGCCAATAATTCTTTGTGTTTATCTAGAAATATTTTCTGTGTTTGTATTTATTTATTCTAGCTTGTTTCATTTGACAAAATGAAGTTGTTTCCAGTAATTTTGAATACTTCATTATTGATGGTTTGAAGCAGTTTTGTACATTTGACATTGTTTGATTAGTTATTTTCCCTCCAGGTGTGCAAATGGAACGCTTGGATCCTGAAGATGCACATGGAAGTAGCCATTGCTGTCTTGTTGCAATTGGCAGGCTTCAAGTTACAAGTACACCTACAAATGGTGACATTATGGGATCTAACTCTTCTAATGAGTTCATATCACGCCACAATATGGAAGGGAAATTTACATTTGTAGATCAGAGGTTAGATTTTTTTTTCCTTTCATTTTCATAATTGAAATAGGTTTTTATAGGATGAAAAATTTCTTCATGTTTGGAGTAACAATTTTGTAGATATATCACTTATTTTCAGCTAAATTATGTTTGAAATCCAAATATATGTTTGTAAGTATTTCTAAGACGAATATTTATCTCTGCAGAGTTCAAGGTGTTCTTGGATATCAACCTCAAGAACTACTGGGGAAAATTTGCTTTTCATATTTTCATCCTGAAGATGAAGCCCATATGAAAGAAAGCTTTGAACAAGTTTTAAAACTAAAAGGGCAAGTCATGACTGTTATGCATCGTTTTCGTGCAAAGAATCGTGAGTGGATTTGGCTTAGAACTAGCAGTTTTGCATTTCTAAATCCTTATAACAATGAAATAGAATATATAGTTTGCACGAACACATCTGCCAAGTAAGAAATAATTTTACATCCATTTCTCATTTATTTTAAATACCTTTTCATATACCTCATAAAAATAGAAAAATTATGTATCTTTATGTTTTTGAATTAATTTTATGCTTATTACTATTTTATCTTATTATTCTTGATATTTTTTAGTATTGAAATGCTTAAAACCAGTATATAACTTAAAAATTATAACTGTATTTTTTAGTGCATAAAGTATACATGAAACTAATAAAAAGGTTTAAAAGAAATATTTAATCTTTCTTTCATCGATTAATATAATTTAATTCCTGTCTACTACAAATATGTTTTACTTATTTTCTCATGTGTATTTCAAATATCAGATATCTTTTGTTATCAGTGGTTCATTTGATAGGAAATTACATCATTTAAAAACAATGCAATCATGTTTAGTTAAGATTTATATTAGTTAAAGTTTTAAATTGAATCTCCTCACAGAACTTCAAAAAATCCTTATAACCACTCTTATTACTGTTACTAAAAATAACATTTATAGTTAATGTATTTAAGTGTAACAGTTTTTTCTTACTTTACTTACAAAAATGCCTGTTGATCTCTCTCTCTCTCTCTCTCTCTCTCTCTCTTTTTTTTTTTTTTTTTTTTTTTTACAGTGATAGCTTTTAAGATATATATATATATATATATATATATATATATATATATATGCTTACTTATCTTAATCATTTTTTGCAGAAGTTTACATCACCAACAAGAAGTACCTGTGTCTGGTCCAGATCAAGGTCCTGTTAGTTCATCAGGTGAAAATGCCATGAATGAGTATAGTCATGGTGTAGGACCTGGAATTCTCTCTTCTCAAGCAAAACCAGAAGGTCTTGATTATAGTTTGCCTCGTTCTGAAGTTTACCCCTCTGTTGTGCCAAGATCACATCATTTGGGAGGTAAGTTAAGAAATTGTTAAACTAGAATCTATTTTGTGTTGTAACGTTCAATTATTTATTCGTTTTGATATGTTTATATGCTTATAATCAGTGGAAGTCTATTTCTATTTTCACAATTTAAAATTTTAGTGCTAATGCATATAATTTATCGAAAAATTAAAATCACTATCTTTTAAATTTGGTACTGTTATTTGTATAAACTCAAATATTCTATAAAAATCTCACAAATAAAAGCCATTTGTATTATTACCTAAAAAAGGGACTTTTAATTTTTGTCTACATTTTATTGTATTCTAAAATCCTTTCGCAATTTACTTGTAGTTTATATAAGTTTAGATTATTTTGGAAATAAAGCCTTTCTGTTTTTTCCCTTTTGTTCCTTTTTAAATTCTAATCAAGCAAGTGCCATTAGACAATGGTTGAATAGGTAGGGTACTTACTGTTCTTTGGTACTGGAGTTATGGGTTTAATCCTACTACTGCTTTGAATATTCATACTCATTTTTAATTGGCTTTAATCAGTAGGTTTCAGTTTAATTAGCCCTCTTCTAGTTAAATTAGAGTATAGTGCTCCAAATCAAATATCAGAAATCTATCATTTCAGTCTTATTTCTTTATGTCACATATCAAAAACTGCAGGATATACAACCTTAAATTATTATTTTTAGTTAAATAAATTCATACTTTTTAAAGTAGAAAGTTATGTGAAATTTTATCCAATTATTGAAATATTATGAAAATAGTTTTGGTGGACTGTTACTTAAAAAAAAAAAGTCATTTTTTATGTAGTGCCCCTTATAATATTCGTATGGTATATAATTTTCACTTAACTCTGATTAAAAATTTTCTTTAATATGATTGAGAAAACAAATTTAATATCAAATGGTTTAAGAATTCATAAAAAATTAAGCATTTAACTTTTGTTTTTATATTAAATTGCCTTTCAACAAGTCATATATCCAAAACCTGATTATTAATGCTAAAGTGGTTGCAGCAAGTTAATTGCACTAATTTTTAATTATTTAATATTTGTGCACTTTTAAAAATGTCATATGTATATCAGTTGGGGCTTTGAAATTGTCTGATATGATTAGAAATCACTTAATTGTTTGTTAAGTTTGTAAGAAATATATTTTATGAAACTGATGCATTTTTAGCTATTCATTAATTAATTGATATTATACTTCAGTACAGATCAATAGTCATTTTTATGTCATAAAACTTTTTGTTTCAGAAATGTTATGAAGTAAGCACACATTTACATCAGTGTTTCAGAAATTAAATTTTATTTTAAATATCTCTTTTTGAACAAAATTCTTGATCATACTTTAGTTAGGATACAAATGTAAACATGAATTTGGTTAATCATTGAATAGTTTTGATAGTGGTCATTGACCATATTGCTACAATTTTTGAAATTGAAATGTGTGATATAATAATAAGATTTTTACTATTTTTATGTCATAACATTATGTAAAGTCATGTATATTAACTTGTGTAAATCTATACTGTCTTTTAGTGTATATTAGATTTTCCTCCATCTTCCTGGTTTTATAAAAATTTTTTTTCATTTGCAGGTTCTCAAGGCCTACAAGAAAGACGTCCAGGATCTGGTCAAGCTGTCTATGGGAATTATGAAAGTGGTGGACAACAACATTCTGGTTTAAATTATCCAAGTACAAGTGTTGGTGGTGGATCGAGTAGCCTTGGAGCATCTATGGCCCAGACTCCACCTTCAGCTGTGGTAAGCGCCAGTGGCGGAGTTCTAACTCGCATCTCTAAACCATCTGCCACTACATCATCATCTTCTTCACCTCAAGCCGTTTGGGTACAACGGCATCTAGCCCAGGTATATGAAGGCCAAACACACAAAATACTGAAATGACCCAACTCCTAAGATATGAAAACTGTAACTGTAGGCATTGAGGAAAATTTTTTGAGGTCATGCCTCTGTATTATCAGTATTTTGAAAACCAAAATTTCTTATATTTTATGGACAGTGAAAATCTTTTATAACTCTGAATTTACATGAAGATGTAGTTATAAATACTTCCCTTTCTTAGTACATTTTTAATTTATTTTTTATAAAATCAATTTGTGATAGAGCGTCTAAGCTGTTACTAGTTATCATGCTTGGAATATATTTTTATATGTTTTAGGATATTCATTAATGTTTTCTTTAGGCAAGTTCGGATTCAGGTAATTAAGCTGCAATAATTTGTGTAATACATTTTGTTTTTAACATAGCCTAAACTTATAACTTATAACAAAAACAGTTTGTATACACAAGTATGTCCACTTGAAATAAACTTATACAATCATATAAACTCTTTTATTTCAGTTAGATTATACTATACCCTTTAAATGAAACTTGCAAATTTGCCAAAATGTAACTCTTATTTTCCCCCTTATTTTATGGTATTTGAACACACACATAATATAACGGAGATAATATTTTTAAAGGGATGCTTCTGATAATTTAAAACAAATTTATTAAGACATAATTTTCCTTTATAGTGATTTTTTTCCTTCAATTTCATGAGTAGTGGCTTTATTTATAATTTTTATGTTTGTTTTCTGTGTAATTCTTATGTATTTGAACAAAAAGTAAATGTATGTAACTTTTCATTTTTTTTTTTAAATGTTTCAAATATTTAATGTATGTAAGCTTAATCCAGGTTATACCTGGATTAAGCTTTAATTAATTTTTGGTGCATTATTCTATATAATTAACTGTTTACTTTTAATTGTAATATGGTTAGTAGAGATTATATAAATTAAGAGGGATTTACATGTTTCTTCAAATCACATGTTTATATATGGTGTAGTATGATAAGTTGATGTTTTCCAAACAAAGTAGTTTTAGATTTAGAAAATGAAGTCTTAGAGACTGAACTGTTTTATTCCTTAATGAAATTCATTTCATTCATATATCTGTGTTATATCTTTCTTTATGCAAATTGTAGTTTTCCAGGGTTTAAAAATATATTTAATCTGTTAATATGGTATAAAATTCTTGATTTAAGAGGCAATTACATCAAAAACTGTTTTTTAGGATTTTTTTAAGTTAATCTTTGATGCCACATTTTTGTCCAATTCTTTTTCAGTTTTTTCAGGTTCACATAGTTTAAACCACTGAAAAAGTATTTTCTAATTTTCTAGTCCATGCATTTGTTAGTTGTTTGAGATTACTTAATTCTTAAAAAACTTTCATGCAAACATGAAGATTTTTTTTATATACATTTAAAGTTATATTAGGTTGAATTATAATTGAATCTTGTGGGTTATTCAGATTCTGGATAAATACCATTTATGTTATTTTTTCTAATATCTAATTGTAATGTTGATTTGGAATTGAGGCAAAATGAATTTTAAATACATGCCAAAATTTCTTTATTAATATGTTAATTTAATTATGTAACTATATACACAGAGAAACAAAATGAGAGGACTTATCAGTTGTTGGTATAGGTGATTCGATCTGATTGAGGTCTAGAAAGACTCTACTTGGTCTCTATATGATTGTCATAGTCTGCTTCCTTTGTCTGGGGCTTTAACTTCCATTGAAACAGGAAGAGAAAAAAACAGCCTTGCTTTTCACTATTATACACCTACTAACTAAAAAATTTACCTCTCCTTTGAAAATGGAAGGTCGGCTTCTGAAGTGAGGGTCGGATCCTACCAAACCATCAGACCCTTCTATTGATTAACCAAAGATTTCAAATTCCTTTCTGGTTTTGACTGTTATGATACTGTTTGCATTTGGTGATTATAATGTACACAGAAAGGTAATACCAATATTCCAAGATACAGGATTTAACTTCTCATTAAACCAATCTATTTTATAAGCATAGTGAAAGAAAGAAGGTTTATACTTTCTGCAATTTAATGAAATTTTTTTTTTAATATTTAAGAAAAAAAATTCTTACCAGAGACAATGTTGTTATGTTGTTCTTGACAAGGAACTCTCAGATACATAGCTAGCAGCATTGTTTTGGTATAATTAGGCAATGAAGATCTCTTTTCCAGTGCCGATAACAGTGTTTCTTAACCTGTTGACCACTTCTATGTAGTAGGTACAATTCACTGTTTGTCCTTGGGGTATCAATTCTTTCTGGACTGCACCTTTGTTTTTAAATAAGATAATCAGTATAGTTTTCCCTCTTGATTTACTCTTCATAACTTTTGCTGGTTCTTTGTCATTCAAAGCAGGATTCCATTTTTCAACAATATCTACCATCTGAACTTCAGTGCAAAAGAAAGCAGAGTCTCTATACTTAAATCATCTGGTCTTTGCTACCAAGGATTTATTTATTTATTTATTTATTTTTTAAGTTCTTGATCTCATAATATTTTTTAATTTTTTTTCAGTTATATGTTAAAGCTAAGTACTCATAGGAGCTTTATGGAAGCAGCAAAACTAGTGCTTTCATGTTACCATAGAATCATTATAATTCTAAGAGTACTTTCATTTTATATAACTGGTTCACATGTACTTCCTTTTGGTAGTTAATCACTAAAAGACCAATTATGTCACTTAGTGGTAAAATCCTATATGCTATTAGAAATCTATTTTTTATACATAAAAAATTTAAGCTATATTTCAAACCTAAAATTATGTATTACTGGAAATCAGATAAATGTATGAGGTAGATGGTAGATAATTTTCATTTTGAAGAATCAGTTATAAGTGTCTTACCCAGAAATGCAATGATTAAGTTAAATGGTAATAAAAGAACAATGAAGCTAATGGTAACTGCCTATTTAATGAAAGATTTTTCTTTTATATCCAAAGGTAAATTAGTTAAATCACAATTATTAATATATATGTAACTTACTAGGGCCTGTAAGGAAATTTCATGTTTCCAAGATAATGGGCTAATGATTTTATTGTTTAAATTTGATTTGGCTAATATTTTAGAGATATAAACTATTGTATGCATGAGTCCTGCAATATGCAAAGCTGCTCAAAAGCTATGTCTTACATTACTTATCCTGTGTATTAAATAAGAAGTATTCTAACATAAAAAATACTGTACCAAAGTTTAATCTTAGATACCTGGCAGACTTTTAAAGTTTAATGGTTAAACTAAGTAGGTATTCATGCAACAGAATCTGCTTAATCTAAATTTGATTCTCTCATTTAATTTTCAAGTTCTTTAGAGCAGTGAATTGTTTTAATGTTACATATTTATGTGGAGAATTTTGTCCTTTTACAGTTGCTAAATAAATATCCATTTGATTTAACTTGACTAAATTTTCTTCAGTAGATCCTATGAAAGTTGCATGTATAAACACTTTTTCAAGAAATGTAACTTTAAGGCAAATTTATTGCTCTTTATATATAGTGATAGAAATTTATCTTGTTTAATATTTATTTTAAAATCTATGCTCTTTGGATATGCAGATAATTTTGTATCTGGGTTTGGGAAATACTTAAGAATTGTTGTGTAAATAAATATTATTGTTCTAAATAGCTTTATTTATAAGAAACTGTGATTTAAAAAATGTAAATTCTTGATGATTTTTAAGGACTTAACGTGCAGCTATTGCAGATTTAATAAAAAGAAATGAACATTTATTTCTTAAAAAAATTACAGTGTTTATTTTTTATGGATAAATATAGTGAAAAGTATAGGATATTAACCTTTCTTCTTCCTAAGCACTATAAGCAGTTCTAGCCAAGACTGTCTCAGTTAACTTACACCATCTTGATTCACTATATTTTCCCATTTGTTAACTTCCAAGTTCATCAGCCACTCTTCCACTCTATCTATCCACCTTGTCCTTTGTCTTCCTCTTTTCCTTTTTCCCTTTGGAGTTTCAAAAATTATTCTTTTAACAGGATCTTAATTGCTATATTAAAATACATCTGCTACCCAACTTATTTGGGAAACCTTGATCACTTTTACTAAGTTAGGTTATCTGTATTTTGATTGTAATTCATGGTCTCCAGATTCCATTTTCTCTTACTGCACAATATTAACCTTTAAATACCATAAAAACTTCTTTGTCATTTTTTAACATTTTTACTTTTGATATAGAGCTTTCACATATGCCTAGTACAAGTTAAGTTTTATTAAATGATGTTTTCAATTTTAGCTTTTTAATTTCTCTAATATTATAACTGTATGAAAAAAAAATTTTTTTTACAGTAATAATTTTAAGTACTTTCAAGCATTTAGAGTATATGTGAAGACTTTTAAAAGCTGCACTTTAAAGTAGTTTTTATAAAATATCTAATATCTCATAGTATTTTTGCTTTTAATTGATAGCAATTATAATATTTTATACATACAATTGCATCTTTCAAAAGATCAGTTTCAGATTAACCATATTATATAGTGAAACCAAAATTGAAAGCTAATAATAAAATATACTATATTTTAAATTGCATGCAGGTGTATACTTCATCTTATTTATGGGATTAAGTCTATATGTAACTTCCATACATCAGTGTGTAATGTTTAAAAATTAACTTTTGTTTTAAAATTTCATGCTCTAGGTTTCAAATTCAAATAAATGCATATTTTTTGTACATTAAAGTTTATATATTAAATATTTGTGAATTTTCAAATTTAGGCAAGTTCAGAGCCATTTGGTCAAAATTACAATCAAATGAGTTCTCCTGCTAGAAGCCCGTCTGGTCCAACCTATACTCAACTTGGTTCTACTCCTGGATCAAGAGGTAATCTCTCTATGCATAAAAGTGAGTGTATGTATGTATATATATTTGTATAGTTGTTATGCACACAAATCCACATGGTTTGTTGTATAGTGACCCCATTTTAGATTGGTATTCTTTGATGGGGCCAAAAAGTCACTGTTGATATTAAAATATCTTCATTACTATATATTAATCTTTATATGTTTAATGGATGTGTCATATGGGAATTAATCTTTATATGTTTTGGCATTCACATATACTTGAACAATTTTATCCATACCCACAATTCATGTAGCAAGCAAGGCATACTAACAAATTTATATTTCTGTATTTTATTAAAAAATTTAATTGTATACTTACTGTTTCTTTTCTTTTCTTTGGGTACAATTCTGTATTTATACATTTGACCCTTTCTTTTTCTCCACTGTTTCTCCCTCACATTTTTCATTTTAGTATAGTACTTTTATTATTTTTCTATTTAAAGTACACACATACCTAAATGCATATTTTTTCAAGATTTTAAAGGACTTACTTGAATTGGATAAATTGATATTTTTCTTTGTCATTCCAAATATTAACTTGGTTCATTTTCTGTTTTGCTTTGATATTGAAAGCCGAACACTGGCCGATTGGTTAGGGCGCTGATCGTCGGTACCGGAGTTCGTGGGTTTAAGTCCCACTATGGCATGGATGTTTGTAGCCGTTCAGAATCAGCTTTAAGCAGTAGGTCCCGGTCTCATTAGCCCTTGTGTGCAAAACAGTAGACTGTAACACTTCAAACCAAAACCAAACCTTTGTTATTGAAATTATATTAAGTTTCTAAGTAATTTGAATATTGATGTATTTTGCCCTAAAAACATCCTAATTGTAAGAAATTAGTACCATATATCATATCAGACTGAGATTTACTTCATTTGTTTGGAAAGCTCTTACTTTTTAATCTAGAAGATATATCTGTTTACATTAAAACATTATTGATATGCAGTACCCTAACAAAATTATTTTTCTTGTTACTTAAGTTTTTATATGTAAATGTAATTGGAGTTATTTATGTGTAATAATTTTCTCAAATATTTGTATAGAAGTTATAACTTTTAATATCTTCTTTCCTACTTCACTTAAATAGTATATTTTTGAGTTTTTATGACACATATAAGTTGTATTATTATGCTTATTATTTTTAAAATTATTTTGAACAATAAAATTATTATTTCAGTATATTATATACAAAGTGATTTCATACAGTTTCTTCTATTTTTGTTCATTCTCTCATAGTTTTCATTGTTCTATTTTATAAGTCAAGAATAGCTTTCAGATGTTCTTATTTTCATGTAATAATTTTTAAACTTTCAAAATTTACTGTAAATACAGTTTTCTCAGCCTGGGTGTGGAAACACTCTGGGGTGCCACAGCAGTATGTAAGGATTACCACAATTACAAATAATTTTTTGAAAAATTCATTGTTTCATTCATTGAATTAAAGATAGATTGATGTTAAATTTGCTTGGTTTTCCTTCTTTTCCTTTGTACTCAAACTGCTTTATTAGTAGTAAAGACTTTAAATGCTCAATACTACATTCTCTGAAGAATTTTTAAGTTTTATGCTCATTTTTAAAAACTTATCTTTTTCTGCCAGAAGGTTATGTTTAAAAATTGTTATGTTTAAAACTAATTAAATTTATACCCTTCAATCCAATTTGTATAAATAATGCCTCTTAACAATTTCCATTGTAATTAATATAAATAATTTTACAGTGAATTTTTTTTACTTATTTTTAAACAATTTTCTGTAGGAAATTGTGTTTAAATGAATTTTCTTTATACTTATTTCCCAAGTAATACAGCCAGGCTTTATTGATTCAAATTTTAACGAGAATGCAAAAGATTGTAAATCATTTAATTCTGTTAAAAATAAATAACAGACTGGTGACCTTGTGTAAGGTCTCGATGTAAAAAAATTAAAAATGAAGGAAAACAACACTATTTTCCTTGTTCAAAAGTTATGATTTCTATTTGCTTGGTTGCCTTTTGCTTTATAAAATAAAGTGTGCAGCAAGTTAGAAAATGGTAAATTTTGTGCTTCATTTTTTGTAACTAGCTTCTGCTGTAGCTGACACTTTACATTCTTTATCACTATTTGTCTTTTACCATGAGATGAATTTTTATCTTTTTTCCTTACTTCATCAATAATTTTTGTGTCAGTCAGTCACCCACAAACAACAATTTGATCAGCATTTAAATATGATTTGTAGCCAACACTGTCTTCTATTGTATCCCAGTGTTGTGGGCTCTGTACATTGGTCTGTAATTATTTTAGATTGGCAATTTTTTTTTTTTTTTTTTTTTTTTTCACTATTTTCTTGAATCCCGCTTTAAAGTAGTTCATCATTTGTGCTCTCACATATTTACTTTCATATTGATACCAAAGCTGTCAAAAAATTTTAGAATCATCTATCAATGAAGTAAATGTTCAAGATTTTGAATGATAACTCAATCATAGGTTGTATTATGGAAGTCATATTAGGAGGAAATTTTACACATTTCATATTTTTCAGCTCAATAATAAGATTGACAGTATAATTGTCAATGGACATTAGAACTTTTTTATCTATGTAGATTTCTTTGTCTTGTACTAAACAATATTTATGGTTTGGTTTGGTATGCAATGGTCTGCATTTAAGCTTCACAAGGGCAAATGAGACTGGGACCTATGGCTTAAAGCAGATTCCAAATCAACCATGCACCTAATTTGATTTGAAACCATGAACTGACTGAAAATCAGCATCCTATCATTTCTGTCATCATCCAGTTTGTATTTATAGTACAGCTAAATTGTCATCCAAGTATTTGCTATGTATATTATACTAGTAAATTCTTTACAGACAGCACCAGGGGTTTGCTAATTTCATATTCATTAAAACTCTTAACTACTCAGAATTATCCATATTCTTAAAAGTTGAACATTTTGTGTGATATGCACACAAAAATATAAAAGACCTATTTTGTCCATATTAAATTTTTTTTTTTTTTTACTATTCTGTAATATTACCATGTACTTCCATGAACCATTCTTTGCTAAATTATTTTTAAATTTAGATTCATCAAACCATCCTGAACTGGCCTTAAAATTATTTATTTCTAACTTTTCTTGTAAATTCCTCAGCTTTGGCACATATCACATTACTAAAAGCATATTATGTTCCTATAATTGTGTAAACCCTTTTATAATACATTAATCAATTTTATGATATTCAGTTTTCTTCATATAATTTCATTTTACTTCCAGTTTTTTACTTTCATGTATATATAATATAGGGAAAGTATTATAATCATCCCAAATTTCAACCTTAAGTTTTTAATTTACTTTCATTTTTTGGACCTCCTTGAGTCTGATAATGCCATTTTTAGAATTATGTCTGTATGAACATAATTCAAATACACTTTCACTTAGAAAAACCAATTTTTAATATGTACTTTATAGCAAAATTGTAGTTTTCTTTCAACTTTTGGGTTACTTCTGGTTACTGACTAGTTTCTGATACTGTTGTTTAAGTTCATGAAGTAGCATGTTAGCTTTCTAAAATACTGATATTATTTATGTAGTAGTGTTCATATGTTTTGTAAAAGCAAGAACAAAAACAGGACTAAAAATATAGTTACTTTTCTTTTCTATGAGTTTAGAAAGTCAAATGGAAACTAATCCTTTTCTTTTTAGAAGAGTTGATAAAGTGCCCAGATGTCAAGAACAACAAACCATATTCTTTGGCCATTTTGTTCTTGATCTGTCTCTCCTTCATTAATTATTTTGATTTTCTTTTATGAAGTCAATAGTGATTCTGATGAAAATTTCTGAATTTTAATCAGCGGGGAAGGGAGGGTAATACTTTTTCCTTTTTTTTAAATTTGAGGCTTCTCTGTATTCAAATTGACTTTACATGTTAAAATTTTCTTTAAATTACACATAATTCTAACTTTACATTGCATAGGAAAGTCAGTAGAAATTTTTAAAATTTCAAATCATTCAAAATTTTGAATTAACTAAGTTGAAATTGGGCAAGTTTGCCTTTCATACTATATTAATTTTTTTAAGTTTTCAATCTGTTAAAGAAATATTTTTATTTTTTTATTCAAGCAAATTGCTTTGTTTTATATCCCTGATGTTCATTTCATTATTTTCTTATTCTGATAGTATTTTCAGTATGTATCTTTTACTTTTGAGAAATGATAGGACTCCAAAAATAGTTATTTCTAATTGTTTGAAAAAAAGAAAAGAGGTAAAATGGGCTATTATTATTCCTTCCATTTTCTCAAAAGTTAGTCTGAAATATATTTTTTATTCTATCTTCTTTTCATTTTTTCCCTTTGTAAGACAGAAATTGTCTTTAAGTTTGAATTGTCTTCTTTTAGTATATTGTATTGATATCATTGTAATTAATTTGTAATCATAGGAAAGTATACTTTTGTATTGGTTAAACTCATAAGGAACAAATTTTCTCCTTCATCAGTTTTCTTAGATACACTACTGATTTAAAGCTGTATATTGTTTATTTTTCTATCAGTTCTTTACTTTTTCTTAATATTAACTATTAAAAATTCTACTTAAGAATAATTAAAAACATCTGCATGCAGTAATAGGGAGTTAGAAAGTAAAATCATTCATTATATTATTATCTGCTTTCACCAGTGGAATATAATGATGGTTCTTCAAACTCTTAATAATTTTTACAAGAATAATTTATATAAGATGTATTGATTTATATTTATGTGCTGTTCAGAAATGTGCATAAAAATAAGATTTTAATTTCTATTAAAGAATTAATATTTACATTTAAGATACTTGCAAATTTGTTATAAATTACTTTATTCTATAGTCTGTGTGTAAAAATATATATCAAACAGAAAGAGTATTTTTGTCATACTTAATTTTAAGATTGTATTCTATTATATTGTGCTAGATTCTTTAATTTTATTAGAATTTACTTAGGTACTTCATATTATAGGACAAATGAAATTTTTTTTGGTTATCATATCATCTTTTTAAAATTTTTGTAATTTTCTTGAAGTATAATTTTTTTTTCAGTTTCTTTTTACTTGTCGTAAATTATGTTTTTTACTATTTCACATTTTTTAGCTAATTGGATTGATTGTATGTGACATTGGTTATTTAGGTCTGTTATTTATTTGTCTTAGAGTAGCATTTTAAGCCATAAATTACTGGATGATGACATAATTATTAGGACAGCGGTGTTCACCATCAGTCTATGAATTCAAATCTCACAGCTGGCTTAATTATTTACAACTGCTCAGAATTGACTTTAAGCAGTAGATCTTTGATTTTTGAGTAGCAAGGCATGGCTTGTTGTACTCTTATTCAGCTAAACAATTTCAAGAGTTTTAGATTTAATTATACTTTTTCTTAAGTTGCATATAATAACTTAATTTTAATTTCATGTAATGTATGTATTTAAAATGCTTTTAAATTTCAGTCACTTATCTATCATTCTATAATAGGTATATGGGGGCAGTGGCAGAATGCTGGGACACCTGATGGCCCTCCATCTTCAACAGCAGCAAATCATCCCCAGCCCCATGGGGCTAGTGGTGCTGGTCCACAACAGCAACAGGAACTCTCTGATATGTTGCAGATGTTAGACCAGGGAGGTGCTTCTTCATTTGAAGACTTATCAATGTTCAACACTTTCCCTGAATGAAACTCTTGGGGTCATTTGTTATGTACAAAATATGAAATGTGTAACACACACATAATTGTATGCCATACTTTTTAATTGTGACTTTTTCATACTTTCATGACTACACCAGATGTTGTGATGTTATTTTGGTGAAGACTTTCCATGAGACTATAATTATAGTTATGATTACAAGTTCATCCCATTATTGAACTGATATATTCTCTATAACAGACTATGATGTTTGACTTGGAGTTATGCCACAATTTTGCTCCAGAAGGTACCAATGTCAGATGAATTTTACATTATTAGAATTTTACAATTAGATTTTCCTATATTTTTTTATATTTGTTCTTTATTTCAATCTTCTGAATGTACCTCTTGCACTGACACTTTTTTTTATCCATGATCTTTTAATTAAACGAATTTAAAACTTGTGTTTAAAAGAAATCAACCAAATTAAATTAATTCCATTGAAGTTGCTTCAAGGATACATAATCATTTATATGTGTTATGTGCACTTTATAAAGTGAATAGTTCAGATTTTCATTACTCATCTTGGCTAAAATGCTTCCACAAGTAGCATTTTGGACCTTTGTTGCAAACTATGCACAATATCTTCGAGTCATTATAATAATCTTGATGGAAACATTCCTGAGGAAGATGACCATTCTAGGGTTATATGAAAGTTGCATGAAAACTTATTTATTGTTTTACTTTTTATATTATCGTAAAACTTATGTACATTATTGCATTTGATGTTTGCTTAAGATGATACAGCTTTTGTATTGTCAGATTAATGTAGAAATTAAAAAAAAATTTTTTTAGTTCTTTGGACCAATCAGATTTTCTTATGCATTTCTTAAAATGCTGATACAATTTTGTTATGGTTAAATTTTTTATATTCATGCATGACTTAAAATTAAACAGCTTGAAGCAAATTATGTGTATTATTTAAAATAATATTTTTTTAGTGTATTTGTATCTTTTTACTATAATTTTATTGTATAATCTCCACCTCCTTAACTGAAAACTCATGTGACCTTCATATATTGAAATGATGGAATTCTAAAAACACATTGGCTCTGTGTAAACAAAAGTTTTGTAATTTTGATGATAAAATTTTATAAAAATGTATAAAATTTCCGATCGTAATTTTTAAAGTGTATATTTTTTTTCAACATCCTGTGCAAGTATTGTTTTGTGATAGTTAATAGTGAAAGGATTATGATGATTAGAGTTAATATTATAAATTGCTAGTTATATTTATTAAAGAAGTATTGCCATATCATCCAGGACCATTAATATTTTTGATGATTGAAACAATTATGTAAAGAAGGATTTTATAATGACATATTTATAATTAGTCTCTTTTGTTAGTGTAATATTTGTTTTAGTTAAAATGCTTATTCTTTTATGTACTTACAAGCATTTTTATATTTTCACAAGTCTTCATAAATTGCCATAGTGCTGGAGTATGTTTGGATTGTTAAGAATATTTTGATTCGATTATGGACCATTATAATGTTTTGTCTATTTAAATTTCAAAAGCAACTTATAAAATTGTAACTAAATTTCTGTACACATTTTCCTTCCAAACAAATATACTTCAGTATGTATTGATGTATATATTTCATTATAAGAAGTATTATTTAAGACATGTAATTTGACTTCTACTTTTTTAATTTTCAAACCATGTACAGAACTCAAGTACTGATGCAATAAAATAAATACATTTTGTGTAGAACTTCTCTGTTCATTGTTATTTTGATTATTATGAAAAACCCTATTTATACATATTTTATAATTTTGTATTTAAATTAGAACAAATACAACCTTTTTAAGCACAATTTTTTACATAAATAATTAAATTTTCAACATGCAGATTTTGCATTAATTTACTTTGGTATTTTAATATATTCTTAAGCATTTAATACAACTATATAGGAATTGCAAATATGATTTTGATTTCTGTGTCTAATCAATATGAGTATATATTTCCTTCATTGACGATTCATGAGTATTTCTTCTACTCTAGTTTTGTTTTGTCTTCAAACACTAATATAGATCTTAAAACTAAATTCGGACATGTGAAGCATAGCATTTCTTTTGTCATAGGGTTCTCTGTACCTGATAACTAAATTGCAGATAACCATTATAAAGACTGTTTTGGAAATTTAAAGAAAGCATTATGCATGAGGAAAGTCATCAATAATATAATAAAATGGTACTTTTCAGTGAAATGATTTATAAAGTTTGAGCATCTAGCAATGCAGCTTTTAGTATTGATGGAAAAATATAGTAAATGTCATGCAATCCTCTATTTAAATCCAAAATGAGTGTACCAGTCATTATAAGAATTTTATTATTTATCAAGACATGCAATTTGAATTTTTTGTAAACCATGTACTATTATTTTGTTGAATATTCTTTTGTGACAAACATTAAATTTTGAGTTTAACATTGATTCATGAATTAAATGCTTAAATTGCTTTCAAAATTTTGTGGTTGACAGATATCACATGTAATGCCTAAATTCTCAAACCATATCTAAAAAATTCTTTTTGCTTTCCAACTATCACTGAGGATATAATAATAGTTATTAGAGTATAGAAGCTAATTTACTCCCCCTTTCTCATTAATGGTACATGACATATTTTGCCTAACTGGTTAAAAATAACAAAAATGTTTTAAAAAAATGGCTGTGGGAGAAAATAGTTCATCGTATATATACATTTAGGTTAGCCTCAATTAGTAAGTACTTTTAATTTGCTTAAAAGTTTCAAAGATAGTCACTGAGTTATAAGAAGTTTTGATAATCTATTAGTTTACAATATCCAGTAAAGTTGAGAAGTTTTGCCATGGATAAATAGCTAAGTAACCTTTGCAATTTTTTTAAGAGTTTTTATAGTAAATTTTTAATTAATATAATGCATAGCATGAAAATGAGTGGTATTGAAACAAACTTGTGTACAAATATTTGTTGGCTTTTAATGATAAGAGTTAATTATCAGTCAGTTGTTTTTTTTCATAGTTTTCTGATTGTACTGATTTAGTTATAAAAGATGTAGATTTTTTAAATAGTTTGGATATGTATGATTTGTACTTGAATTTTTAGTTGGAATCATGAGAATATTGGGTAAAGATGTGAGCTTTATATCAGTAAATAATGAAGTGTATACTGTAGTCATTTTACTTTTTTATAAATATTTCCTAGAGTAAAAGGAAATATATCGTAAATAAAGTAAGGGAGAATGGAAAATTATATATATAAAATATTTAACACAGAAGCAGATCTTGTAAAGCTACTTTCCTTTTTAATTTTTTGTCTTGCTAATTACAAAATAATTGTTAAAATTTTGTGATTTTTAAAAATTATTTTAAATAGATATGAAA
Source organism: Pardosa pseudoannulata (assembly GCA_032207245.1). Classification (NCBI taxonomy): domain Eukaryota; kingdom Metazoa; phylum Arthropoda; class Arachnida; order Araneae; family Lycosidae; genus Pardosa; species Pardosa pseudoannulata. Next base: position 74,470,163 of record CM063502.1, on the reverse strand, counting down.
TATTTTTCAAAAATTGTGTTTGGTTTACTTTCAAGTTATCTTTTGTAAATATTGACTATTCTGATGTGAATAATTCTAAACAAAATGAGAAATGAATCACATACTCTGAGTTAATTCTCCCAAATGAACTACAGGTAATAAATATTCATAAAATTTCACATACTGAAACACATTTAACAGGTTTTGTCTTTAAAATATCTTTTAATGTAAGATATTAAACCATTCTTATTGTCATTGTCGCCAAACTGCATGACAATAAATTTTAGCAAGAACAATTTATTCAAATAAAAAAATTTTTGTCACTGTTAAATGTTTTCTTTTAATATTTTAAAAACTTATTCATTAATTCATAGTATCCACTATAAAGGTTCCTCATTTGTAAGTCTGATTGAAACATAAAGGATCTTTAGTCAATACAAATTAATTTCAAAACCTTAAATTTATTCTATTGAATGATTTATGACAGAATATTAAACGTTCCTAATTTTATTATTATTATTAGTTTTTATAGGTAAAGGATTCAGAATCAGTCAGATTGTTTGACTGTTACAAAAGGTTTTCTTATGGGTAAATACATTGCACTGCTGCCTACACAAAATCCCCAGAGAGGCATCTTTCCCCAAAAGTAGATTTAGTGTGGATTCTCCATTGATAGTGCACATAGAAGCATGTTAAATGTAAACATATGATCTGCATTCCTTGTTAAGTAAAGCTATCCCCTTTGAAAAATTGTTATTATTGGCATTTTTGTAATAGAAATAGTAGTTTCAGATTTTTTTTTTTTTTTTTCAAAATGAATGTAATTTTTGTGTATTAATTTTATTTAACTTCTATTTTTATCCTAATTAAAAACAACAAATCTTTTTATATTAATGAGTAAATATTTCCAATGAATTCCTCCTATTCAACTCATTATACAATCTAAAAGTTAAATATATTTTTATAGTCTACTTTACTCCTTGCACAATTTTATTGTAGTTCACCTTTTTAATGTTGTAATTTGTAGAGATCTGTGTGAGAGCGTATGTATATATATACATATATATTACATTGTATTTGAAAATAATATTAAGTAATTATTATCATTATAATTTTTTTGCTTAAAATCAGTATTGCTACCTTACTTTAAGCGTTAAGACAAAGTGTTATGAAACAGGTGACAAGCCCTGCTTTATGAAAGGGCAGCCAATTTTAATTTGCACGTGGACGGCCGGCGGTCTAGGATCAGTACTGTCTTTGCCATTTAATATTCGTTATTAGAAGGTTACGCATATCAAGTGGTCAGTCATCAAGTGTTGTTCAAAATTACACAAAACGGAGAACTCCCGGAAACTTAAAACGTCATTCAAGAAAAACGTGCTGAGGCCAGCTACTCTTAAAATGGCTTGGTATGTGCCATATTGGATTCCTTTAATCTCGTTAGCCCATGGGGAAAATATTTATACCGATTGATAGCTTTAAAGATTCCTTTAAGTAATCTTTACAGCTTGACAAACTTGAAACCGCTTTAGGTTCATTAAAAAAAAAAAATTGTATCAGCTAAATGATTATATTTGCTTTAATAAAGCATGCCAAAAGTTTTCCCTAATAATTTAAATACATTAAAATAAATTAAATACATTTTTACTGCACTTTTTAAGAATTGAGTCAGCATAACAGTGGAGCAGGCGTGGCTAACATGAAAGACTTAGAGCAGTAAGTGTTGGAAATGCATTTTATTCAGGCTGCATTATATATATATATATATATATATATATATATATATATATATATATATATATATATATATATATATATATACAAGGCCAGTGCCAGTACGTATGCAGTTCGTGCATGCATGCAGACGGCTAACAGCCTAGAACCGGCCCTGTCTGTATGTGCTTATATATATATATATCTATATATAGAGAGAGAGTTGATTAGTAAAAACAATAGATTATTAATATACTTTTTATTACTATTCTACATAAAAATAGCGCAATTAAAAATTTACAAATATACGTAAAGGTATATAATAATAATAATAATAATAATTATCAACAAATCAATCGGATAATTGTATTTATTATATTAAATGCAATATTTTTCAATTATAAATTTTGGGAATTCCGTTTTGGACACCGCAAAATTTTACTGGCAGGCCGCGCTTTGGTCACTCCTGCTCTAGAGAATCAATTTCCGTTCTGCCACGTGGTGAAATTTGTTTAAAGAAATCTTTCAAAGCAAGTCGTCTATCGGCAGTAATATTTTTCATGTATGTGAACATTAAGTTAAAGCAATCAATAATGGACAGTGCCCAGCCACCTTTCGACTTCAAGATAAGATAAGAGGAAATATACACAATGTCCTGAGTAAATAATCTCGTAATTTGGGGATTTTTTTTTTATTTTTTTTTCTAACAGAAACATGCACACACGTTACACTATATTAAATAATTTACGTAAAGATATAGACAATAAAACACTTATCACAGATATATCTTGGCTCACCAGTAACACATACCGTATTTCACTGAATTTAAGGGGCACATTTTCATTATCAACAAGTCATGGAAAATGAGGTGCGCCTTAAATTCGTCTTTTCAATGATTTGATTTTAGGATATATTTCTCTCCTTTTAGTTTCACAATTTTTGTGTTTTAAAATCTTAACTGATACTCATTAACGTCTGATAGAATTTATTGTGTGACAATGAGAATGCTGTTGCAATCTAAAATGATTATTAAAAAATTTTTTAGACTTGCAGTAACGAAAATTTATAAATCAACTGACGTCTAATACAATACTAACATCTACATGGATTCTAGATATGAACTATTACTGTGAAATGATTGCACATAAGTTTACGAAACGACGATACTTGATTAACGTAAGTTCATATTCGCTAATCTAGTAACACATTTATCAAAACATCTCAATACGAATGAGAGAAATATCTTTATTGACGTCACATTTAACATTTACTTCAAATCCTGCACCACATAGCTAACAAGTTTACCTGGATGTTTACCATAAACACTTTCTTCAATATCAGAAGCTGCTATATAATTTCATGCAGCTGAAAATCTTTAAGATTTATACCTATTTGTCTTACTCACATAGTTTATAAATTTACTTTAAGACTGAATCTGATAGAGTCGTAGCTACCACCGATTGTACAAGCCTAATCTATTCCATACCTTACATTTATAGGCAACCTTTAAATTGTCAGAATTCACTATATAGCTCACGATAATTCGGCACACTTGAAAATCTACTGATTCCCAATATATTCTTTACCCTGTGTCGAGCGCATTTGTGCACATGTCCTCCCTCTCAGAATTCACACAAAAGATATTTTACTTCTTTACATTCCTTTCTACACACTTTCATGTCATGCCTCCTATAAATCCTCTCCCGTCTCCAATGAAAAAAAAAGACCGTGTTACAAACTTGGAATAGTTTAACATCATTCTATAAAATTGAAAAGTCATAGAAGGCATTGATTTTAATTTCAGAATCCACAACGTCCTCTAATCACCAATTCAGTTCACGAAATATCATATGAATACATCGTACGCTACACATTTCAATTTGGATCGCATTTAATATTCTGTTGGTAAACGACTCGCAATCCAAACACTAGTCGCGCACTTCCATATCAACGCATACCCAAGCTACAGAAGTAAATGTAAAGAGACGTTGTTCACCTTTATTTCAGTTTGGGTTTCAAAGTATATTTGGGTTTCTTACGGTTATGGGGGAGAGGGTTAAATTCTGTTCAGTGAAATTCCTCTTAACCATTTAAATTGCGCTTTGAAATCGATAGCGTCTTAAATTCGATGAAATACGGTAACATTTGAAATGGATAATTTTTCATATTCAGTCTGAAAATGATATTAATTGATATAAATGTGTATTATTTTCATAATTATTTAACCTTTCATTAAAAAGTAATTTGAATTAAATTCATTATCGATTAATATGAAAGTTATCTTGTATTGATGCCTTAGAGGAAATGAGGAATGAATGTACTATGCTAATTAAACTCTCTCAAGGCAGTGTGTGAGCAGTAAGTTATAAAATTAGCTTTTGAGAGAACAACTTGTGCTAAAATCCTCTTAGTTTCATTCCCTTAACACACTTATGAGAGAATAAAAATTTATAGAGGAGTTTTTCCCTTTCCCCATTAAAGCTATGATATGAATTTACTTTGCATAATGGTATAAAAGACCAATTGTTATAAAAGATCAAGCTATTACTTTTAGAGAAGTGCAAGTCTCTTATACTTTAGTTTCCATTAATTTTGGCACCAATGTACAAGAAAGTCATTTTACTCCTTGGTTTAGATACAAATTTTGAGAGTCATTTCAATGACTTACATCAAATTACTTAAAAATTCAGGCCACAAAAGATATACATATTCACAGGAACTTTTAAAAATAGGAAAAAAAGAGACTAGAGCTAAGATAAGAATAAATTCAGCAAGACGAATATCATTCCTCATTATTATCAATCAGTGGAGATGTTTCACCGCTTTTAACTGTTGTATTAGGCAAAGATTTTTTCTCATTTTCTTTAGTATGGGACCTTAGTAGAAAACTGAAATCATCATCACCTACATCTTCAACCTCCTTACTGAATTGCATGCCAACTGGTGCAGTTTTGCTCTGCTCAGGTACACAACAGGGTGCAATATTTTCACTCTTTGACGAGCTCAAAGTTGCTGACGAAGTCATCTTTGCTTTCGAATTTGCCTTCTTTTTAGTAAATGTTTCATGACTAGGAAATGACCTGAATGTAACTGGTAAATCAGAAAGAGAAAGTTTCATCAGTGCGTTTTCTGATGATGATTTCTTAGTTTTATCTGCACTAGACTTCGAGTTAATGTTAATTAAACTTTTACATTTACCGCTGTCACAATCTTTGATATTGAAATCGTGTTCGGATATGTTGTCAGGCTGTGAATCATTGAATTTTACCACGTCTAATTCACCAGCAGCTGGAAATTCAGTATCTGTATTCTCAGCCATTGGATTGACTTCAATACGAGGTCTGTTATTAGATGACTCGTTAGTCGACCTGTCAACGTCTATCCGGGCTTTTTCATCCACAGATTGAATGTCGCTAGAGAAGATAATCTGATCTTCCTTTGATGAGTACTCGCTACTTTCTCCACAGCTGCTTTCCACTAAACGGTTGTAAAAACACGCGAATTTCTCTTCAAGCTCTTTACTTTTAAAGCCTTCTTTTCTTGCACAAACAGGACAGAGCTCATCAACATTTTTTTCTTTTGACACTTTACGTGTTACTGGATGTCTGTTGTAAGACTGTGATTTCTCATCGCTGACTGCACTCTGTCTGCACAATTTAGGTTTATTCTCTCTTACTGAACGAATCGAATCTCGATTATTCATAATTGCTGCACCCAGTAAAGGACGAGTTGGGCGAGGTTGGGATGAACTATCGCTGCTGAAACTAGACCTTGACATGTGAAACGTCGATGTAGAAGAATCTTGTCGGCTACAAGACATATTTGAATCCTCGGATATTTTGCGTTGAAGTGACCACGAACCTCTTCTTACGTCTTGGTCCAAAAGTCTAAGTGGTATATTTCCTGAAAATATTTTACAATAACAGCGATTAATGTAGGTATTTTATCGTAAATCTAAATGGATTATTACATATAACTTTGTAATTATTTAATGACAATGGTATCAAATAATATTGTGTTATTATGTTACAGTAAATATAATTCTACATAACTATATAACAATAACGATAAACATAATAATAAAAATAAATTTAAGTTAACCACTGTCATATCATGGAATTTATATTAAAAAGTGTAAGAACATTCTACTGAACATTTGATTAATGCGCAGTTTTTAATCATTTAAAAGTTAATTATATATATGGGAAAGTAAAGAACAACTCAACTCTGCGAAAACTACAGGAAGAAATGAACATTTTGGTTTACTTTCGATAGACGTGAGTTAGACGGCAACGTTTGCCGATGGCACTTCGCGCTGACCGCGTTTTGACCGCCAAGACGGGCGCTGATATTGTGCCACTGATGTCCAGTTTTATTTTAATTCTCCCTAGACACCAATTTTGTATATAATGTGTAAATGGTTTAATTAAATAAGTTCATTTTAGTTGAGCCTTTGCATCCACCGTGGGAATAAATCTCCCACATATATTTATTAGGGAAGAAGAGGTGCATTTAATATCGATTATTTATACCAAAGTAGGATAATGAGAATTTCACTTTCTGTTTATCAGAAATTAAAATATATAACAAAAAACTACATTCTGTATTTTCAGCCTGATAATTGGAGGAATATAGGCCGCATATAAGAACGGCGATATTTTTGAGTTGTATGGCTCTCAGAATAGAATTTAGAAAATTTTCCTGACTTGTGTAATCCTCAGGTGTATTCCGATAAATCTAACTTTGAATCAATAAACTGCGAAGCGACGTAAAACTTTTCTTAATCTTTTAATTCCTTTATTTAAAATGCGTAACAATGGCACACTCTTTTCCCTGGTAAAATTTATTGACATGCAAAGAATCGACTAACTATTGGTACTTGTTTTCTGAGGAAAAGATAACCTTTTTAAGGTTTACTACAACATCCGTTGAACTCTCCGATTAGATTTCACTTTTAAAGATGATCGATTTTATTTTCCCTAAAGAATCAAGACCAATATTCTTTTTTGTGATTTTTAAAATTATATTTATTTTTGTACCTTTGCCACCTGTAGCACTGAGAGCGTATAAAATGGAAAAGATCAGCAGTTCTTGTGATATTTATTGAACTAACATTTAAAGAAAAAAAAGGGAATTGTTCCGCTGTTAGAAAATATCATATACACTTTACAGCACATTAAGAATTAATGGATGATGTAAAATATTTAGTATCACAATAATTGCTGTAGAATTTTATATAAATTCGTTCAAAGACTACTATTTGTATTATTATGGCTTATTCTGTAGAATGAAGGCGAGATCCTGTAAACCTCATATTTTCCATTTCTTTATCAGCAAAATCCAATTTGTACCCAACGAGTTATTTTTTTGTACTCATGTACTCATTATTTCACAAATGAATATGTATATATATATATATATGTATGTATGAATATATATATATATATATATATATATATATGTATATATATATATATATATATATATATATATATGTATGTATGTATATTATATGTCGTATCCAGTGGTAGGCGAATGGAAGAAGCAGTCTTTCTTAGTAAATCATCTCTTTATTCAAAGTATAGTTTCCTTTTTAAGGCGTCACTTGCGCCATTTTCATTTATTCGTGGCGGAGCTAAGCGTGGAGGCTGCTGACAGCTCGATGTCTTCTCGCCAACTGTCCTTATCTCTTTGCATACTCATCAAATTCCTCCAATATGCTTCCGCTTGACCGGATTATCCTAAAAGCTTACGCGAGCGTGGGTTTTTTCATTTATTTTGTTGTTATCAAAGAGTTCCCTTTTAAATTGTCCACAACTCGCTTAATTTTTCAAAATCCCCCCTCTTTAGACCTGACATGTATATATATATATATATATATATATATATATATATATATATATATATATATATATATATATATATATATATATATATATATATATATATATATATATATATATATATATATATATATATATATATATATATATATATATATATATATATATCAAATAACATTCTGAGGTCAAATCACTGTAATATGCAAAAAGACCACGTCAGTCACTTTATATAGTGAAAAGCACAGAGAGTGTGACCTGTATCTCTGCATGATAGCTTAACGATCAGTTTACTGATCACCTATGACTCCCAAAGGACTACTGAAGTAATCATACATCGGTCACAGCAGGGCCGTAGCCAGAAATTATTTTCGGAGGGGGACCAAGGGAGAAAGACATCTTTATCTGTGAATGAGACTTCAAATGCTGTATTCGAAGCCAGCGGCCCAGGAAGACTTTTATGTTCTGAGTGGTTTTTTTTTAAGAGAGTAACTGTTTATGTTCATGAACAGCTAGGCAGATAGTACATACACACAAATGTTGGACACTGTCTATCTATAAAATGATCTTTCAAAATTTCGGGGGGGGGGACCAGTCCCCCAAATCCCTCCCCCTGCCTATGGCCTTGGGTCACAGAAACCTCATGGTGGCCAATGTGGTAACTATTCTACTTTTACTAAAATAACCACTATCTGCTTTTAGGAGATTTTGATGCAAGTATTATCTGGCAGACCAATATTCCTTTTACTATTATTAAAATATGTTTTTGCATCTTGGTCATCTGTAGCACTATAGTCCTCGAAAAGGGCCAAGATCAGCAATTCTTGCTGTATTTGTTAAACTAACATTTATAAAAAGAAAAAAATTGCTGCCCTCTGTCTAAATATATTGTATACATTTTAGAACTTAGTCAGTATTAATATAAAATTAATTAATGTATAAGATTAATGGTTCGTGTAAAGAATTTAGTAATGGCATGACTTAGTTTGTGACGAACAGTAATCGTAAAGTAACGGATGATATTAAGCAGATATTTGTTTTTGATTAATTAAAAAATTTCTAATAAAAAATATTGTAAGTTTTTTAATACTATTTGCACTACTTGCTACACCGACAAAAGGAAAAGCAAATGGTTTAACAATGCATCTTTATTTAAAGACGATTAAAAATGTGATATGAGTAATTTAGAGATTAATTTAATAGAATAGATAAAAACGCTTAACGACGCTTAGATAAAAATACGTAAACTCAGTTCCTCAATAGAAGGCACAAAAGAAAAAACACACATTTGTGTTCAGATCTCCTTTTTACCAGGCTGAAGTTTTGCCGTTATTACACCCTGTTCAGCTATCGGAGGAGAAAGCTATAAAATCCCTCTTTTTTACTATGATATTGTCTGTAATTAATTTCTTATGTTATTTTGCTATTGCATAATATTTATTCACTGATACTAAAGTGGTTACAGGAATGTTAAAGCAACAGAATTTCCTGTGCCAAGCTCTCTTGCTCTGACATTTCAAACATGCGAGCAATTCAACAATAAGAAAAATTGTATCGAAGAATCAGTAGTATATATTAATTCAACAATGAGTAGAACTCAAGTTTAATATTTGTTATATTGAAGTTTTTAGTTATATAGAGTGAAAATTGAAATAAAAAATGGACTTGCACAACCAGATAGTACAAAAGTCCTAAATACAAAATTTTTACATTCTACGGCAAGTAATGATTGGTTGGAGCGCTACGGTCTATTGTTTTGCTGCCCGAGTTATGCCCTAAAGTATTAATATCTGTTATAGTGAAAATTTTCATTAAATTTTTGTGTAGATTGCAATCAAAATAGGAGGTGTAAAACTAGAAGTTATAACAGTCTTAAATACAAAATTTCAGCATTCTACGGCTAAGTTCTGATTGGTTGGTGAGCTATCGTCTACTGTTTGCTGCTCTAGGGCTAATGAGACCATGACCTACTGCTTAAAGATGATTCTGAACAGTTAAAAACATCCATGCCCCCAGAAATTCGATCCTTTCAAACTATGGTAACGAAGAGCAGCGCCTTACTCATTCGGCTATCATTAGGCTCATTCTACGGCTAAATGCTTTTGAGTTATACCCTGCAGTACTAATATCCGTTATATTGAAACTTTTCTTTTAAATAGACTGCAGGTTGCAATGAAAATTGTAGGTGCAAAATTTGATATTACTACAGTCCTAAATAAAAAATTCCAACATTCAACGTCTAATCATTTTTGAGTTATGTGAGATACATAATTACGTCCGTATAGATGTCACGACGAAAGGAGTCAAGATGCATTCAGGGATAAACAAAATAGGTATGTAATATTTCAAAGCTAAAGTTTACTTTTATGTACGCATATACGTAATGCTTAAATTAGTCAAAATGGATTCAGACATGGCCAAAATGGGTATTCACGTTGAAATCTGAAGACCGGAAGTTTTTCGTGGTTATATTACTTCCTTTATTTACAAGGAAGTAAAAGGAAGATGTAAATTGTTTATAATGCATTCACGAGTTTATTAAAAATACAAATAACTAGAAATATAAGGATATGGTAACATGCACGAAGGGCAGACAGAAATGACAATATAATTTTTATTTTCTTTTAGAGTTTTATCTTTTTGTTTATTTATTTTTTGAATGAGTGCTTTTGACTAGCTGAAAACTCTTAAGTAGTTCTCGATTACGTCTCCAGTTTATAGTTTAGATATGAAATGTTGAGGGTGCGTTTAGTGCTGCCCTCTGTATATCTTAAATGTAATTGTTGAAACAATAGATTAAAGTACTGATAATAGATTCAAGTACATTTAATAATGCAGTATCTAATTGAATATATATTGCAAATTTTTAGGTTTTTTAGGTTTTTCAAATTTTATCTCTTTTGATAAGTTTGTCAACAGCTCTTGAAAATCTTTATTGCGGTACAATCTTAAACCAAATGATCTGTGAACTGAAACTGAAAAAAAATTTTTTTAATTAACTTTATTTATTTACTTTTTAAATATTGCGAAGAGTGTAATCTTTATTCTGTGTTACATTTTATCTAAAATCTGTACTACACAGTTTGCGAGGCATGTTAGCGTTTAGCCAGAACTTTTCACTTGGTGAGATTAGAATAGGTTTTAAGGTAATTAAGGGTAAAAGTTTGATGAATGGGATAGTGATATTACAGTACAAAATTATGTGTCAAAGTATGGGAATAAACTAAATGCAGATAATTCTCAGATTTTCAGTATTTAAGCAGTCAGGTTTTTTTTTTTTTTTTTTGATAACTATACGCAGGAGTTAAACGTATGTAATTTAGACATGAATGGGTATGTGAAAATCACATACTTTTTTTTTCATCTGTGCTATGCAGTTTGCAAGGTATGTTAGTGTTTAGCCAGAACTTTACAGTTAGTGAGAATAGAATAGGTTTTAAAGCAATTAAGTGTTAAAATTTTGATAAATGGTATAGTGATGTTATCAGTACAAAATTATGAGTCAAAGTAAGGGCATAAACTAAATGCAGATAATCCTCCGATTTTCAGTATTTAAGCTGTGAAGTTTATTTAATAATTATACGCAGGAGTTAAACGTATGTAATTTACACATGAATGGGTATGTGAAAATTACATATTTTTTTGCATATGTACTATGGAGTTTGCAAGGCATGTTAGTGTTTAGCCAGAATTGTACAGTTGTGAGATTAGAATAGGTTTTAAGCTAATTAAGTGTTAAAATTTTGATGAATGGTATAGTGATGTTACCAGTACAAAATTATGCTTCAAAGTATGGGAATAAACTAAATGCAGATAATTCTCAGATTTTCAGTATTTATCGTGTGATGTCTGTTTAGTAATTATATGCAGTAGTTAAACGTATGCAATTTTCACCTATCCATTCTTAAGAAAGTTATGAAATATATTTGTCTCTTTTAGACTACCCTTTTAAAGAACCCACAAATTGAAAATAAATCCTGTTTTATTTTTATATGTTCCTGTAGAGGAAGTCATATGATCACAAAAATGCCAAAAACAGACAGTAAGGTAGATAAAATGAATATATATACTCACCCACATTCAGAGCAAAATCTGTTTTATTAAGAATTAAATGATGAAAGACCTTTTCAAAGAATAAAAAGAGAATTTTGCAAGTAAACAGAATAAAACAAAATGAGAGAGAGAAAAAAAAATGATAGAGTAGCACATTAAAACAATAAAAATGTTACACCAATAAAAATAAAAGTAAAAATTAAATCAAAAACAAAGGAGGCAAAAAAAAAATAACGCGTATGAAAAAGTAAATTAACTTAAAACCAAAAGCAAAAAGATATTAAGACCGTAAAAAGAAAGAAAAAAAAATCTGGTGATTTTACTTTTAGTTCAGATGAAGTTTTGAGAGGCAGTGCAAAAAATTTGTAAAACGTAGGGTAACAAAAAACAAAAGATGATGAACTTCAGTGTGTTTATTGATAGCAGCTAATTGACTAGTTCTCAAAATACTTTAGATTGTAGAAGGTTTATAAACATTCTGGTTGACTCTATCGTTTCTCAGTAGGTATATGTCTACAGTGGTATTGAAAGCAATGAAAAAACAGATTTCCTGTCATAGGGTATGACTGTAATACAAATCCTAAATAACTGTATAACATTCAACACTGTAAACTCTTAATCGATGTTCAATCGATGTCGTCAGTAATAATTTTATTTCTTATTTGTCAAATCAATCCAAGGGAAAAGCCCGTCTGGTGATTTTTTAGGTGTGTGTGTGTGTGTGGGGGGGGTTGTATGTCAGAAACCTATAGTTCCGGATTTTTCCATGTTTTACAATCGCAGCTTTTATTTAGTATTATGTCTTATCACGACTGTTAAATGTCCATCTGTTGATAATTTCAATTGTGTTGTGTCAAAATATTGGAAAGAAAGAGATGAGTGAATAACTTAAGTGCTAAATGTCAGGCTTTTGTGTAAATAAACAAATTAAACACAAGTGTGCTTTAACCCTTTCGTGGGCCATTTATTTCTCACACAACGTTTTCAAACTGAAGTGCAAAAATGACAGTGCAAAACTGAAGCTGGAATCAGTCTTCCCATCGTTATAATAGCAAGGCCAATATATTATAATGGGTTTTGCGCTTCCCACAGGTGTATTTTGTAAGATCATGTAGGTGGGAAGTAATCTTCCCACGGCCTTCGAAAGGGTTAATACCTGCAGTTAATCCTTTGCACTCGAATGCTCCGGAGCTGAGCCATTTAAAAACTGTCGTCAAACTCGAGGGCTCCGCTACGGAGACAATGTAAATAATTTTCAGTTTTTAACATAAGAACAAAAACAAATTATAAAAACTAATTATTTTGCATTGTTTCCACAGCGGAGCCCTCGAGTTTGAAGGCAAATTTTAAATGTCTCCGCTCCGTAGCCCTCGAGTGCAAAGGGTTAAAAGATAAAAAAAAACTGACTTCCTAAATGATAAAAAAAATTACTTGGAAGACAAAGAAATGACCTCCAACATTCTAAAAACTTAAATAAATATGTATGGGTAAGGAGTTATGGTGTGAATGTTAGCTTAAAAATGCCAGAAGACGCGATTTAAAAATCCAAAACGTTAAAAAACATTACGTCAAAATGACCGATCTTTACAAAAATAGTGATTTTATTTTGTTCTTTTATTTGTTAGAGCATTTGTTTGGCTTTACAAATCATGCTTAATTTTATCTCTGTATTTACTTGAAGCCAAGCAATTAACCAACAGAAAAAGGGAAAGGGAGGAAATGAGACATTTGAATTATCGGAAGTAGGCATTTAAATAGATGGGAACATGTTAAAAATTAACATAAAAGTTATTGTATTTTTAAATATAGTTTTAATAGATCTTTTTTTAAAATATTTAAAATAATAACAGTCACCAACGTTGTCACCATCGTTTTTACGTTGAGATGCCAAAATACTATGCTAAATCAGGAAGTAATATATTCTGTATTTATCTCTTAGTTACTAATCTAAAATGCATTTTACTAGTATATGCATTTTGTACTTAGTTTCCTCACTTAAAAAGGGATAATGTATAACCACACTTTTATGAATTTTTGTCATCTAAAAAGCCTTTACAAAATGGAATTCAGTCATGTAAATATTATCTAAATTTTGACCAGTTATTTAATTTACGATATTGCAGACTTAGATTGCTGAAAATTTTATAATAAAACTTCAGCCAGCTGTGGAATTTTTTTTATCTTTAGTAAAGGTTGAATATTTTTGATTACTTAAAAAGCAATGGCTAAGACAAGTACAGAAGAAGCAGCCAATCATTTTAACTCGGTTCTGTCTCTATTTTATCTTAAGACAAAATATTTTCTTATTTTTATATGCAGAAAATAAAGGATGTTAAAAAAAAAGTATTGAGTAAAAGACTAAGTAGAACTACTGAAGGAAAATTCTATGACTTATCAAATATTCACTAAGATGCTTTCATATAAAGTAGTTAAAATTTAAATAAAATAATTTTTTACCTTGTCTCCAACTGTCAGAGCGAGAGGAAAAATTTTCACTAGATATGCTTGTATGCTTATTCCTTTTTTCTAGATTCTTTTGAATTTGGGCTATTGCATATGTATAGCCATCAGCCTGGTTTTGTTCGGACTGCTTCCTCCTGCACAAAATGTATTTCAATGCCCATTCTTTCCACCCACTTCTTGGTCTATCCTTCGGTTTCCAAGATGTCTTTCTACAATGACACATGTCTGTTGAAAGATTTCGACCTCTCTGTGGGTCTCCATCACTTCCAGTTGCCCCCTGAGCCGCTGAGTTAGTAGTCACTGGAGTGTGTCTGTTGGAAAAATTCGAGCTGTGTCTACCACGTCCGATTCCTCGCGTTACACGTGACTCTTCTATCCTTTTACATATGTGTATACAGTCTTTTTTAAACTGTTTCGTGAAAATAGCATATAGAAAAGGATTCGCACAACTGTTTAATGGCAAAACAAAAATTGCAAACACTTTTGCCTCCTGGAATGAAAAAGAAAGAAAGATATATTGTAAAAATACACCAAAACTGCGTTAATAATATAATCATAAAATTTTTTTAGCAACAATAAAATATTTATTTTATATTAAATAGAGTAGCAAATAATCAAAATATCTAATAGTTCTCTGATTAGCACTCAAATCTCGTAATCTGGGTGCAGAGAATATATTAAGGTATTGCTACCTGTGAGGGACTTCGTTTTAATATTCAAAACGTCATTGAAAAGCGCATATTTCAAATTAAATTGAGATATAACATTAGGACCTAAAGTGAATTTTCAATGAAATTTTCCCCAATTTTAAAGATATAGACAATTTTTAGCAAAATTTTAGTAATCTGCATTTACGCCAAACCTCCTATAGCAAATTTGAATGAATATATACAATAATATTTATAACTAAGATATAATTTTGTATTATAAAAGGAAAAATTTATTGTATTTCTTTAAATTATTGAAATACTCCGCATCTTGTACAAAACTCAATTTTGCTTTAAAAATCAATTTTCTTTTATTTAAAAAAAAAAGAATGTCATTAAAATAAATGAATATGTATGCAAAGGATTTGGGTTCATATCTTAGTTTGAAATCGATAAACGTTTGGGTGAAATTTCATATCAATATCTTAAAATATTTCGAGAAATTCAAACTATTCACTTCCGGTATCAGAATTTTCTGTACCGGTAAAATATTTATATTGTAACTTTGGGTATTGTAAAAACAAAAATCAGGCATTTTTGGAATTCCAAATATATTATCAAAGCAAATAAATAAATAAATAAATAAATAAAAAATTAAAAAAGATCATAATCATAATGGCAAATTTAGGGTACGTTTTTACTGAAAATATTCATGCGATGAAAGTAAGAATTACTTTTATCGCATGAATATTCTCTAAAGTAAGAATTACTTTCAAAGCATTTATTGGATAGCTTATGAAAATAATTCTTACTTTCATCACATTTATCTAGAGAACTTATGAAAGTAATTCTTATTTTCATAAGTTTTCCAAGCTTTTAATGGTACTGCCAAATTGTAACAGTTATCCAGTCAACTAAAAAAGAAAACCCCCTATTTATTAAGGTTTTTGTAGTAAGAATCGACAGTTAGACAGTCTTACTGTGAATTCATATTGTTTTTAAATATAATTTCACAAATGAAAATAATATTGGTTTTTAACTACACTGACATTAAGCTGCTAAAATTAAATGGCTATATTTTAATATTTGATGTCTTGTTAAAAGAAAATCATCAGATATTATTAAAATGCTGTGGTATAGGCCATTCAATAAAATTAAATATTGTTCCAAATGTTATTTAAATAATGACCACATTAGCATAAATTTAGGATTTCTTCAAATGCTGATTAAATGATAAAATCCGTTTGTTATCGTGTGCCATCTTAAAATAGATTTGTTAAAAATAATTAATCTGTAAAAATCAATTCTTTTCACTACATTCCCTAGATACATAGATTATTAGTATAATACTAGCTGCATTGATGATTTACCGCTAGCCTCCTAATTTGTCCCAGTGGGATAAATTAGTGTCTGTAACGAAACTTAAAATTCTATCAATCAGGTCACAAAATAAAAGAGCTAATAAATAGAAGTATGATTAAATATGATATTAAAAATCTTTTCCGAATGTTCCTTCTTAGAGTAACATTTTCTTTTAAGGTCAACAATGATTTTGACTAAATTTTGGTAACTAGAATTTGTTCACTTTTCGATCATTAAATAATTTTTCTAGTGATGTTAGTTTTAATTCTTAACACTAAAAAGGCAGTAGGGGTCATTTAGTCCCTTGAGCACTTCTACCAGTTGATTACTTTTGTTAGGCCCGAAGAAATTGTTTGATATTTTTTCCCTTTTCCAAATAGATGTCCCATATTTATAAATTTTTTTTAGCTTTATAGATTAGTTAGTTTTTGAAAGATTGGCATGTGTTACTAGAACGGCAGACAGGGTATTTTGACCCCTTTAGTAAAATACTGCAAAAAAGGTTCAGGAGTTTTCATGCTTGCATTTCTTAACATAAATTGTTTATTTAAGATATACATTTTCTTTTTATTTTTTGTGTTAGTTCAGATTACTCACTGCAGGTGGTAACATGTAGAACAGCTGTTTTCTAAGTAGTTCCAAATCAATATTTCAGTACATATTCACCAATTTCAAAAATTGTTGAAAATAATTTTTGGTATCAACTGAATTGATTCATAATACGTGTATGTAATTTGGAGTATTTTAAACCTCAGATAAAAATTCAGTGAAATTCTTTACTTATTCCATTCAGCTAACTAATAATAAAATAACTCAAAAAGCAGCAAACATTTCTCATTTAAGGATTTAAAAATATATTCACTCTGCGTGTAGGTAGAGGAAAAATATAAATTATAATAATATATGGTATAAATTATGTTTAAATTTAGTTAGCACAAATTTCAAATTGTAAAACCATTGATTTAAATTTTTTTCTTTGTATCAATTGAATGAGTTATTTGAGTAATTGTAGCAGGATCCAATTGGTCATCCCTTAGATCGATATATCTACAATATTTTAAAATTCAATAAATTACCAAGTAATTTTAAATATAAATTACTAAATACATGTAAATCCCATATTATTGGCAATATAGGGCATTTAAAATAATTTTAACGTTGTTATTTCAGCAGTTTCGTTGAGGGGTAAAAATGATCCCTAATTGATTTCCAGTAGGTAAGATTTTTCTAGAGTTAAAAAGTGATATCATGTACATAAAAATGCGTGTGAGTGACCTTATGTTAAGAATCGATTACTTGCTTAGCGATTTTAAAATCTAATAGAGTTCTAAAATAATTATCCCAATTTTAACTATGGCAGTATGAGAGTTAAGAATATCAATTAGAGAAACAACATACTATAATTTTAAACTGATTTAATTAGCAATTTGTAGATTAAAATTTCAACTTTCCAAAATACAAAAATGTTAATTTTTAATTGCAAGGTAAAAGGAGAGATATAGTAAATTTCCCTACTTTAATGAAATTTAAAAAATATATTGAAGTTAAATCACTGAAATTCTTTTTGGATACTTTATATCATCCAAATAATTATAATAAATCCTGTTTTAAATACTAATAACGTGACAGTAAGGAAAAATGATACTTTTTTATTATATTTTTGCACGATTTTCTTCCCCTGATTATTGCTTTAACCTCTAATATTAAACAGCCTCTTTATCGTTTACGAAGGGAACTGCTTCCCCCAATCATAGCTGTCTGTTATTTTCATTTATAACAGCAAAATTTATAAAAATGAAGGTAAAACATAGTAAAACAAAAGACACTGCATAAGTATATTTATAAAAAAACCTACAAAACTTAAAAATTTAAACTATGCTATTGAATAATCAATATTAATATTATAACATTTTAAAAAGGATATATTGTATGAATAGTAATATAGTAGTAATGAAATAATATGCTAGTACTATTTGAGGCTAGTATTTTTGAGATAATAACAGTATACTTAAATGTTTAAATGCAGGTTAACATTTTTCGCAAGTGATGATATATATCTGATGTATTGTTGGTTATTTAAGATAATAAAGCAAGAAAGAAGTACATTTTAATATAATTATGGTTATGACCAAATTTTCTCTAATGAAGGTAAACCACGAACTGTATATTTATCTAAAGCAAATACATTTGAAATTATTTTTAAAACATTGAGATAAAACAGAATGTTACCTACTTCCAACGATATTAACTGTAACCCACAAACGGCTGTTAGGGAGAAGAAAGCGATGGGAGCCCAACAGATGAAATCAGTGAAAACTAACAGTGCCATTCGTCGAGCTATTCTTGAATCGTTCGAATTCCAAGCTGAAGACCCTCTGATAGCACAGTACATTTTCAAATAACATCCCATGAGTATAAGAAAGGCAACACCATTGATGAGAATGAGGAATACTACGTAGCTAAGAGACCAAGCATCCTCTGTCTCGAATGGCAGACAGATCGCAAACTTCTTATAGTCACTAACTCCCATTAAAGGCAAAGATGCCATTGCTCCCGCAAAAGTCCATCCGATCAACATTATATAACCAGCATGACGCAAAGACAATCTCTTATTCAGACGCATAGCATGGGTTATAGCATAATTTCGTTCCAGAGTAATTACTGATAGTGTATAGACCGATAATTCGCTGCTTAGGACGCCAAGAAATCCAGCTACTTGACATCCGATTGATGTTTGCCATTTGATTGCAGACACCTGAAGGAAAAGAAAAAGCAATATTAAGTGCATGCACATTCTGTACCCAGATTCTTAACGAACATATTTAATAGAAATTCTTTGGTGAATTTTAGTAAGGCGATTGGGATTTTTATCTATTTTTTAAGGTAAACTCAGTTTTGAGAAAAATAATAAAATGAAAATCAAGTATTTCTTCGAGACATCTTCGAGAAATATTTTGGAACATTAACTTGCAACAAGCTAACAAATATTCTTATTTGGATTAATTTCTATTCTACTTTTGAGAATAATTTCAACTTTAGTAGAACGTTTTTCTTTTATAGAGTTAACAATTTGAAAATATATTCATAATTAAAAAATAAATTCAAACGATATTGTGGTTATAGAAGTATAACGTTAAACAAATAAAATACTCATTCTCTGGCCAACAAGTGAAGAATACATTACGATACAGGCCTAGACAGTTCGAAATATTTAATTCCACTTCGCGTGTTACAATCCCTGGACTAGCAGTGAGGTCATTAATTAGAATAGATGTGATTAATCGCTAATACTTGCATTAGAAGTTTTTCTTATTCAATTAATTAATGTTATTTTATTTTTGCAAACTTCGAATTGCTATTCAATCTCAGTGGGGATAGCCATGGATTACTCGCAATTATTATGAAGCAGCAGAAAGGAAAAAAAAAAAGTTTTGTTGAAGTGTAATGAGTTAAATGATTCTTTTTGAGCAATACGAAATGAGTCTTGCCTTGAACTCGCCTAGGGTGGAAGCGTCAACAACTGCCAGCATGCCAAGATAAATACCCATAAAGAAGTCAGCAGCAGCCAGATTGCAGACTAGAAAGCGCGGAACATCCATCTTACTGCGTCCGATAATTAGGACAATCACGACGACGCCGTTCCCCAGAAGCGCTAGTAGGAAAACAACCCAGACACCGCATCTTAGACTCCACCAACCAAAAAGATCTTCACATGGCATGAAAGGACCTAGAAGAGGTGGAAATCAAAATTATTTGGAATGAAGCGTTTACAAAGCATTTATTTTCAATGCTGACTGTAAAAATTATTAAAAACAACGAAAAAAAAAATAAATTTTTAAAAATTGTATTTGGCTAAAAATGCTAAGTGAACATTATACAGTGATTTAGTATTTGTTCGAATATTCAAAACAATCCCGTATTTTCTAAAGTTAAGTTGAAGGTTCAGAAAGGTAATAAGCGCATTTGTAACACTGATAAGTATTGTTCAGGAGAACTACGCCATTGTTTTTTCAAGCATTTTTAAACAATAGGTTTTATATGAGTGTATAAATCTTATTTCTTTATTAACCCCTTCCGGTATGATTTAATAATGAAAAACTGTGCATGAAATAACCATTTAATTTTTATTTAAAAAACTTGTTTCATTTTACAATTCTTACATATTTTTAATTAAAATCCACTTTTTACATAGTGTTAAATAATGTCAGAAACAGTAAAATTAAGAAAATATCAAAGCAAAACATTAATAAGGTATACAGATAATAGTCTTCAAGCTAGTGGTACTTTTCAAAACAAAGTGCAAAGGAATTCTTAATTGCTTACACCGCCAAGTAGTCTCACTTTGAATTTGATTCTTGTAACACACACGACATTTCTTAGTAGGTTTTCTTTTATTCTGACTCATTAATTTGGAAATGACTTGTACCAAGAAATTCTAAGTAAACAATATGCAATAGTGACATGTGATTTTCACAAGTGATAAAAGTGTTGCCAAATTCAGTACACTAGAAATTTTAAACTAAATTAATTATCATATTTAACAGTAACTTTAATCGCATGACTAGTGTAGCTCGTCATTGTGCGGTATGGAATGAAAAACTAATGACGAGCTAGACTCGTCATTTTACCGGAAGGAGTTAATGTTTATTCGCCAGGAAATCAAATAAAAGTTTTGAAAATCTAAATAGAATTAAAATCGCCTTGAGGTGTTTCTTTTTATGCTTAAATTACTATAGTAATATACAGGGCCTGACTAAGATACATTTGTGCCCAGCGCACAATCCAATTTTCTTGCTCTCCACCCCCATTGCAAATTTATAGTGACAAGTTATTATCATAATTACAGTCATAAAAATTATAACATTCAATTAGCAAACATAATTAAGAAATTAGCATTAAAGTAATATTCAAAATCAAAACCACCGAATTTTCATTTTACGTAATCATTATTGTCTCTGTTTAGCCATGCTAAAAATTAAGTACTTTTAAAGACCTAGAGTGACCCACTTTTTTTATTTTTACCTTGTCACACTCACAAGCTCTGTGGTGCAGAAAATAAATAATAATAGAATTAAAAATAATTTAAATTGATGAGATGGTTTAATGGTTTATAGTGGTACGTTGCTAATAATCTGTCATAAATATGCAATAACCCATGAGATATAAAGAGCACCAGGTTTGTTGAGGGAATTAATTATCAGGTAAATAACAGTAAAATTAAAGTAAATAGGAAACAATATAGTTCATGACAAACACAATTACCTCGTACAATAATTTATTAAAACTTAACGATGGTAGTGTTAGTTTGCAATTTTCCCCACTTAATATGTGTTTCAAGCACTCGACTAAATTTTCGTACCCCTTAAATTTTCGTGCGCAGGGCACGAGCCCCAAGTGTCCGTGCGATAATCAGGCCCTGGTAATATACACATTTGAAGTACTACTACTAATGATTATAGTAATGTTTAGGATAACGTTGCTTTTATTCTTTGAAACTACATATAAAGGAATAGATTTCATATTTTTATGCGTTTATACACCTTATGTATTTAAAGTTGTTGAGCTAAAAAATTAAATAGAAATTTTGAAATTTTAACAATAATCTTCCAGTTTTTAACTAATGTTTGAAATATTCACAGTAGTGAGTGATACATTTGTACCACTAATGAAAATCCTTATAGTTTGATTTAAGATAACGTTATCTTTGTATTTTTCCAGTTTTATGTTTTACAAGTTTACAGATCTTATTCTTTTATTTAAATTCATGGGAACTAAGACATCAGTAGTTGTGAAACTTTAAACTAAATAATTTTTTATCTTGTCATAATTAAATGTAATGTTTAGGATAACGTTGCCTTTATTCTTTGAAACTACATATAAAGGAATAAATTTCATATTTTTATGAGTTTATACACCTTATGTATTTAAAGTTGTTGAACTAAGAAATTAATTAGAAATTTTGAAATTTTTAACAAATATCTTCCAGTTTTTCAACTAATGCTTGAAATATTCACAGCAGTGAGTGATACATTTGTACCACTAATGAAAATCCTTATAGTTTCATTTAATATAACGTTATCTTTGTATTTTTCCAGTTTTATGTTGTACTAGTTTACAGATCTGATTCTTTTATTTAAATTCATGGGAACTAAGACATCAGTAGTTGTGAAACTTTAAACTAAATAATTTTTTATCTTGTCATAGTTAAATACATTCTAGAGTAAATACAAATTTTAAATGCTGACCAGCTTTACGAAACAAAAATATTGTTAATTCGTCAATGACAAAGTGTGTCCTGTACACCCAGTATATTTAATGAAAAAAATTAGAAGCTACTGAATCCATCACTTAAGCCAATGTGATATAGTTTCTACTTAATGTTGTGTAGGAGCATTTAGCGAGAAAATCAAAATGACTTATTTAAATTGAATTAATTTGAATATAATGAGAGTTTTGTGATTCAGTATCATTTTGTCCTAAAGTTAACTTATTCTCTTTTTCATTTTAAGTAACTTTTTATGAGAAAAAAATGTATGCAAAGTTTATTATAAGGAAAGCAGATTGTTTTCCTGCCTTCCGGATTTAAAAATCTACTTGACTATATTATGCTCAGAAATAACTTATAGAATTTTTATAAGCATATTATGCACAGGTGTGACCTGGGATGTCTATTCAATTGAGAAAGACAAGGAAGTGAATATGGGAGAATTTCTCGTATATATTCAACTGTTCGGGTCAAAACATCAATAAAAGTTTGGAGACTTGATTTTTGAATTTTGCATTCGGCTGATATGACAACTGGTTGAAATCATTTTTTAAACAGCTTAGGTTTTCTCATAGATGAAGAAAATCTCAACTTAAAGATTTCGAAAATAATCCTAAAGATAGGAGTCCGATTAAATACTTCTTAAAAATTATATTTCTGTTAATTGGTTTTCTCTCTATTTTTTTTCTAGATTCAAGTAATTGGGTTATTATTAATTCAATCGATATTTTATTTTCTTTGTCCAGATACAACTTTTTTTAATTTGGAAACTAATTTAAAATACATTACAGCACGTGGTATTATAATTGCTTTTGATGCAGTCATTTATGTACAAAAATTTTACACACCAATAATTTACAAATATGGGAGAATTTCTCGTATGTACAATTGTTCGGGTCAAAACATCAGTAAAAGTTTTGAGACTATTTTTGAATCCATCACTGATATGACATGGTTGAAATCATTTTTTAATGCTTAGGTTTCTCATTTAGATGAGAAAATCAACTTAAAGATTTGAAAATAATTAAAGATAGGACTCCGATTAAATACTTCTTAAAAATTATTTTCTGTTAATTGGTTTTCTCTCTTTTTTTTTCTAGATTCAAGTAATTGGGTTATTATTAATAATCGATATTTTTGTATTTTTCTTTGTCCGATAAAAACTTTTTTTCCCAATTTGGACTAATTTAAAAATAACTTATAGAATTTTATAATATGCTTTTATGCAGTCATTTATCAAAAAAGACAAGGAAGTGAATATGGGAGAATTTCTCGTATATATTCAACTGTTCGGGTCAAAACATCAATAAAAGTTTGGAGACTTGATTTTTGAATTTTGCATTCGGCTGATATGACAACTGGTTGAAATCATTTTTTAAACAGCTTAGGTTTTCTCATAGATGAAGAAAATCTCAACTTAAAGATTTCGAAAATAATCCTAAAGATAGGAGTCCGATTAAATACTTCTTAAAAATTATATTTCTGTTAATTGGTTTTCTCTCTATTTTTTTTCTAGATTCAAGTAATTGGGTTATTATTAATTCAATCGATATTTTTGTATTTTCTTTGTCCAGATACAACTTTTTTTTCCCAATTTGGAAACTAATTTAAAAATACATTACAGCACGTGGTATTATAATATGCTTTTGATGCAGTCATTTATGTACAAAAATTTTTATAGACCAATAATTAACACACCAATAATTTACACATATGGGATAATTTCTCGTATATATTCAATTGTTCGGGTCAAAACATCAGTAAAAGTTTTGAGACTTGCTTTTTGAATTTTGCATTTAGCTGATATGACAAGTGGTTGAAATCGTTTTTTAAACAGTTTAGGCCAGATGTTCATAGACGAAAAAAAAAAATCTCATCTTAAAGATTTCAAAAATAATCCTAAAAATAGGACTCCGATTAAATACTTCTTAAAAGTTATATTTTTGTTAATTGGTTTATTTCTTATTCTTTCTCTTTTATTTCTAGAGTCAAGTAATTGGGTTATTTTTAATTCAATCGATATTTTTGTATTTTCTTTGTCTAGATATAACTTTTTTTCTCCCAATTTGGAAACTAATTTAAAAATAAGTTACAGCATGTGGTATTATAATATGCTTTTGATGCAGTCATTTATGTACAGAAATTTTTACGCACCAATAATTTACACTCATGTAAAATTTTACTAAATATATGATTCCTTACGAAAAATCAATTAGATACTTTAAAACATTTTAAAATTTAAATTTGTTTTCATTGGTTTTCACTCTTTTTTTTCTAGATTCAAGTAATTGCTTTATTTTTTATTCAATCGATATTTTTACATGTTTTTTTGTATCTACTTATAACTTTCTTTCAGTTTAGAAACTAATTTAGAAATGTGCTACATCGTGGGGTATCATAAACTGTATTTGATGCAGTCATTTATTAACAGGAACTTTCACTCATCAATATTTTACACTTAGGTGCAAAATTTTACCCTATAAGCATATGATTCTTACAGCAAGTAATATTTTCAGATGTGCAAAAAATATTTGAATGAAAATACATCACACACACACACACACACACACACACACACACACATATATATATATATATATATATATATATATATATATATATATATACTTAACATTTAATTTAATGGGTTAAAAATAGATGTTTATTTTAAAAGAATGCATTGATACTGTTGACTTACAACAAATATTCCCTATTTTTTTTTTGTCTGTTATTGCCTATACCTAAATATTATATAATGTCTGAAATTTCCTTAAATAATATATACATTTCAGTACTTTAGAGAAATTAACACTAGATTTACGGACCGAGCCAATTTGACTCATTAAAAATTTGATCACTATATCTATATAACTTTAATATCACTTTTCAAAAACATACGTTGGTTTTTAGTTAAGTAACAAAATATATGTAAACTTTCATTCCTCTTTCCCGCAGGCCCCTTCATTTCGCATTATCAAATGTGGTATACCTATTTTCAAGGTGTGAGCCAATTTGACTGGTTTAACCAGAAAGCCAGAATGGTTTAACAGTTAATCGCATAACATGAAATTTATTGGTCCTATCAGGCCTGAGCAACAGTCTAGATTTTATTTTCCAATTGGCTGAAGAGCTAAGAAGTAAATATAGAGAAGAAGTCGAGAATACTTCATTCCAATGTCAGAAATTCATTCTACTGACGAACGGAAGAATTGTCAAGTTCAACAATCATGCAAAAGAAACAGACGTAGAAACTATTGTGCTAAATGTAATAGAAATGTTTCCGGAAAATGTGTTTCAAAAACAGATTTTATATGTAAAAATGTTTTCCATGAATTTTTTGATAATCACCATTTCATTTAAATTAATTTGGAACTATTTTCTTTGTGAAAAACTTCGATTTTCATCTATGAGTCAAATTGGCTCACTTCAGTAAAAATAGGTATATGATCAACATCCGTAAATCTAGTGTTAATAATAAGATTTCCAAATGAAATCCAAATTTCAAAACCTGGTTCAGGGAGACACTTCAGTTGAAATCGTGTGAGTGGATTTTCTTCATTGGTAAAAGCTGACTTATAATCCTCAAAATATTCTTCAGCATACTGTGCGAGGTTGTCTGGTATTGTATAATCTCTCCCAAAGGATTTCCACAACTGATTGGCAAACTCTTCAAATTTTGATGAGAAATTGCCTAGAAACATTAAAAGTATAGGGTAATGTATTATTATGCACGATTGTATTAAGTTTGACAGAAATAAATTAAAAAATAATTAACGATTTAATTCGGTCATACTGTTGTAAGTTTAGTCATTTTTAAATTAACAACAAAACCTTTTGAAAAATGCTTTCCTTTTGAACAATTGATTTTAAATACATATAAATTGTATACAATTAGCCTTCCATCATATCAGTATTAGCAATTTATAGATAATCCATTGTGTTCATTCATAGTTTTTCCACTAAGTGGTTATATTTAACCCCCAAATCCCTCTCATGACCTACCGAATCATACTGTTTTTCTGTAATGGTGATAAATAACTAATAAAGAGCATATTATAGTAGTACAATAGTCATAAAGGATAAAGCATTGTTACATACTATTATAATGTAGAATTATTTTATACATTACAAGGTAAGATATAGCATTGATCTCATATATTGAAACTTAATATTAGTAAGTTCTCATAATGAATTATTCCAATGATGTCAACCATGCTGTTTTCCTGCATTATCGTAACAAGCATAAAGAAATAATAAAGAACATATTGTAGTAAAGAAAAGTTGTAAAGGATAAAACATTGTTGCCTGTTGTCATAATGTACCTCTTTTTATTCATTACAGATGCCATATTTATTTCAAAAATATAGCATTGATCTCATATATTGAAACTTAATATTAGTAAGTTCTCATAATCATTTATACCAATGAAGTTAACCATGCTGTTTTCCTATATTATCGTAACAATCATAGAGAACTAATAAAAAACAGATTGCAGTAAAGAAAAGCTATAAAGGATAAAACATTGTTGCATGTTGTCATAATGTACATCTTTTTATCCATTACACATGTCATATTCTATTTCAAAAATATGGCATTGATCTCATATATTGAATTTATATACATTATCTTTTTGCCTGTCCTGCACATGACATATGATACACATCTAAGGCTTTATACGCATGTATATTGCATGTAATACACAATAATATAAAATATATAAAAGCTTGTATATAAAATATAGATCATTGTGAATTGCATTTGATATACAAGCGTATTAAGCATTAGATGTGTATATCATTTATTATAAACAAGAAAAAGAGTTAACAAATACTTCATCCCCTCTATTGATCGGTTACGTCAATAAGCTGAACGTACATTTCTGTACATTACTGAAACATAATGTTTTTCTATACGATCGTACTTGTTTAAAGACCTCATGAACAGTATTAAATCACAGTCGTAAAGGAGAAAATGATGTTAAATATTGCCAAAATGTAGCATATTTTTATTCTCTAAGACAGACATATGTTTTTTATTTGAATATATGGTATTGATCTCACAAAGCATAAAAGAAAAAGCAAACAAAAGGCACAAATAGAAAGAGAATGTACACATACAACTGTTTTGCTTCTACGGGAGAGCAGCATTCTTAGTGCGTCAGCTCACTTGTTTGTTAAGGGGATTCAATCTGCGTTTACAAGTCACTGACCTCTCTCGCATTGAGAATGCAGCTCGCTTGAAGCATCGAAACAGCTTTCTGCGTATGTTCTTTCTCTATTTGTGCCTTACGATGACTTTGCATTTTATACTATATTCCACCACAAAAGTTTTACATTCTCGTATTAATCTCAATGTATATGTATTGAATTTCAATGTAATGTAAATGTAATGAAATTTATATTTCAATCAACTAGTTAATCTAGTTAAAATTATTCAATCACGTCAAATAAATTATAACACATTTTATTATTCATTTTAGCCTTAGTTAGAATGCCATAACTTTTTTACTATTAATAATTCACAAGTAAACCCTTTTTTCGGTTTTATTTTAACCATGCATGAGAGAAAATAAAAATATCCCACTATTCGCAGGGGATACTGGACATTAATTAACCATTTTAACTTTACTTATCAGAAAGTAAGAGGATAATATGGGCATTACAGAGTTCTTTGGGAATACTGGTCAATAGTTTACCATTTTTCCGTTATTAACTCTCTATATAAGAAAGTAAAAAAAAAAGGTAAATTGAGAGATATTTTGGGTTTTTAAAGGGTAAAAAACTAGTTGGCTTCACATAAGAATTGGACCTATTGAATAAGCCATTTTATTATATTTTAAGTATCAACAAAATAGTTATGATACCGAAATAAAACTATATAATCAGTATAAATAAGAGCTAAAACAAGGTAAGGGGAAATAAGGATGTATAGCCTTCTAAAGATCATAAAATAACTTCAGCTGTAGCGACGTTCATACTTGATGCATACACCCAATGAATATGTATTATCTTAAAAGTTTGGTGCAAGTGTTGTAAAATCAATGATCATTAAATGGAATATTAAGAATTACTGAATAATTATGAATTTAAATTATTCACTGGACAGCAGAGAGTAGTGACATATTGACTGTAGGCTGAGAAGGATCTAAGCTTGAAAACTTTAAAAAGGAATGAATAATCGTTAGTGTAAATATTTAGATATTTGTTATATTTCGGTGATAGTGAAATTATTGAAATAACAGTTTAAAAAAAATGAAATAAATGTATGTAGTTTTTGTGTTTTATCTAGTTTATTCATGATTTAGTTTGTTGCACTATTGCATAAAAATGTTTCATATTCACATTCATAATCTAGATTTCCAAATACAGTTTCGATAAAATGCTATAAAACTATTAACCACAAACCACTAAAGCGTACTTGAAAAATGCACACAATTCTATTAAGTTAATATACACAACTTCAATTGATATTTAAGTATAAAGGGCAAAGTCAGTGCATGTTTGTTTGTAAGGGCTGGGATATCTTAATAATATTTATTTAACTGCTGGAGGATGCAATTTTTTAGGAGTAGGATCTAAGCTATTGTTAAAAATGCTGGTTTAATTTAATAAAAAGACTTAAATACTATTTTCATTGCATTGTAAGAGTTTTTGCAGTTTTTTCTTTCATAAATAACTGGTTAAAAAGAACTAGAACGTAATTTTTCTAATGCAGTAAAACTGGATTTAATATTTCCAACTGAGGTTCCACAACTCTAACGTTTACCAATTTGAAGTAAATAAGTTTTCAATAGTTTCAGTAAAATACATACGTGTAAAAAACTAAGAAAATACTTTTCAGATAATATTTGATAATATTTCTAAATTGATAATATTTCTAAAAAACGCTTAATCTATAATTTTAGTGAAAAATAATGCTCACTACGTCAAATTCATGACATGCATATTTAATGGAGGTTAGCATCTTTCCACATAATTCATCATATTTTTTTTTTACTGTGTATCACATTTTTCTTAGAAATCACTGGCTCATCAAATAATTTAAATTCTTTAGAAAGTAAAGTGGTGAAATGAGATTCTATTTCTAAAAAACGCTTAATCTATAATTTTAGTGAAAAATAATGCTCACTACGTCAAATTCATGACATGCATATTTAATGGAGGTTAGCATCTTTCCACATAATTCATCATATTTTTTTATTGTGCATCACATTTTTCTTAGAATCACTGGATATCAAACAATTTAAATTTCTTAGAAAGTAAAGTGTTGAAATGAAATTATTTTTTTCATTTTCAAAGGGAAAAAATAAATATATCTCTTAATGAAATTGACCTACTGAATTAGTTTATGTTTTGAGCTTCAGCGAAGAAGATTATGATAGCAAATATGGGATATAAACAAAATAATGTATATAAAAGGGGACTAAAGTGAGCTGAAGAAAAATACAATACATTGAATTCTAAATATCATGAAATAACTTTAGATATTCAGTTTGTTTCACAGTTACACCAAAAGTTGCATCATTTCTAACATTATGGGCGTAATAAAACAATAAATACAGTGCATTTAAAGTGCAATGAGATTCAGATACCAGCTCCTGGCCATATGTCCGTCACATTTGAATTCCATGCTGACATATCGACATCATCCTTTGATAACCACACTATCGTCTCCTGCAAGGATGATGAAGACCTTGATGAGGAACCTCGTTGCCCCATGGCCGACATAAATGCACAGCAGTGATAAGCATATGAGAGGGCCAATTTATTGATTTTCGGAAAAGTCTGGACGGGTGGGAACTCCTTCAATTCCCTGTTGTTGAACGTTTTCAGATGACGTAGATTTTGAAGACCTTTGGTTGGAAGAGTTGGAAATTTGTTGGCACCTAAATTCCTGGAGAATACAAGAAAAAAGTTCTGCATAAAAATGCATATGCATTATCAATTTTGTAAATTTATTTATGCAAAAATGTACATGCATGAATACATATATATGTACACACAATATACGTTTGTATGTATATATATATACATATACATATACTAATACACTTATATTTACACACACACACACACACACACACACACATATATATATATATATACATACATATATATATACATATATATATATATATATATATATATATATATATATATATATATATATATATATATATATATATATATATATATATATATATATATATATATATATATATATATATATATATATATATATATAAGTATGAGAGCCTACTCATTTGCTTAAGAATGTTGTCAAGAGAAATCGAGGCTTATTATCTTTAGTATAATATTTCATAAATTTACCTGAAAGGTGAAATAGATTAAAAGGAACCTTTATTAAAGCTACAGTTTATTCAGAACTATTTACTAAATCTTTGCCCCTTTAATCTTTGTATTGTTCAGTAAGAATCTACATTGCAAGAAATATGTTTTAACTTCTTACAAAACAATAAATTTATACATTTGATTTCTCATTGTACAATCTTTTTTTGGGTACCAATAAATTTTTCAGAAATTTAGCTTAAAATGCAAGCTTATTGATTTGTAAAAAAAAGCTAATTATGATAAAGCTCTACTTATTATCTTGGTATCGATATTAAACTATAGTATAATAATTTAAAAGAAATTTTTAAACTGGCTTTAATATTTATCCAAATTTATTTTCTAAATTTAGTGATTTTTATTTTAAACTACGACTTAATCTCTAGATTACCAAAAATACCTTCTATAAAACTTCATATAAAACTACAAGTTTTATCCATTTCCTATCTCACTCTACTATCTTTCGTGGGATATAAGTAAATGCTTTTTAGACGAAATTTTTCATTTTTACATGCAAAAGCTCTTTGTTCTGTTATAAAAATGTGTAGGTGGAAGCAACAAAAGCAACCCAGTTATGAACCCCTTACCAGATACATCCGGAATGCATTGTACTCGGATGGGACGTTTTGATCTAATGGGTAGTTTTGTTATTGGCGAAAAAGAAAGTCTATTGTTCGATCTAAACCTGCTTATTTTCAGCGGTTTGAGAATTAGAAGCGTGGGTGGTCATTTTGTGGCATCAATTCACTTCTTAAAATTATGGTGTAATCTTCATATAATTTCCACACTGAAATAAATGTAGCATCAGCAAAAATTTCCAGACAGAAACTTTTATTTAAATATTTAAGTTACGAAACATCTTTCACTAAATATTCTTTGGTCAAAGTGATAAAAATATGCTTTAGATCATCGGCTTATTATTTTTTATAAATCATAAATAACATGAATAGATTTGACAATTTGAAATTCCAAATCTAAGTTACGAAACATCTTTCACTAAATATTCTTTGGTCAAAGTGATAAAAATATGCTTTAGATCATCGGCTTATTATTTTTTATAAATCATAAATAACATGAATAGATTTGACAATTTGAAATCCAAATCTAAGTTACAAAACATCTCTCACTAAATATTCTTTGGTCAAAGTGATAAAAATATGCTTTAGATAATTGGCTTATTATTTTTTTTGTAAATCATAAATAGAATAAATAAATTTGACTCTTTGAAATCCAAGTTTAAGTTACAAAACATCTCTCACTAAATGTTCTTTGGTCAAAATGATCATCGGCTTATTATTTTTTATAAATCATAAATAACATGAATAGATTTGACAATTTGAAATTCCAAAATGAGTTTTAATGCCTGAAGGTAAATAAATTTATTGGGTTTTTATGTGATCGAAAAGCAAATATTGTGTTCCACTGATATTAAATGTTTGAAATCTTGATATTTTTTACATTAAATTAAAACAAAATAGAATACAACTAAAACATTCCAATTAATAATCAACCTACGATCAAATTAAAGCAATCATTATTTTGATCATAGGTTTGTTTTGAAATTTTATTTTTGTAAGAAGTACGAATAGATTTATTTATTTTAAATCCCAAAATGAGTTTTAATGCTTGAAGGTAAATAACAAAAGTAATTTTATTGGGTTTTAACGTGATTGAAAAGCAAATCTTTGCAACTGATATTAAATGTTTGAAATTTCGATATTTATTACACTACATTTTTTAAAAAATAAATTATAACTAAAACATCACAATTAATAATCAACCTTTGACCAAATTAAAGCAATCATTATTTTGATCATAAGGTTGTTTAAAATTTGTATTTTTGTAAGAAGTACGAATAGATTTGTCTATTTAAAATTACATAATAAGTTTTATGTTTAACAGTAAAGCAATTTTCTCTTGTACCAAAACGAAAAGCCAATCCTGTTTTCAAACTGTACTGGGTGTTTAAACTTTAATACTTATAATATTCAGCTCCTTTACTAATATAATATAGCTAAGACACCCAAAACATCTCTCACCAAATAACTCTTAGGTCTATTTAATAAATTATGATTTGGTCTTTGGTTTGTTTTAATTTTGTATATTTATAAATAGCACAAGTGTATTTGGAAATCTAGAATCTCGAAATGAATTTTACTGTTTTAGGTGAATGAATTTTGCTACATTTACTTATATCTCACGAAATATAGTAGAATGAGATAGGAAATGGATAAGACTTGTAGTTTTATATGAAGTTTTATAGAAGGTATTTCTGCTAATCTAGAGATTAAGTCTTAGTTTAAAATAAAAATCACTAAGTTTAGAAAATAATTTTGGATAAATAGTAAAGTCAGTTTAAAAATTCCTTTTAAATTATAACATTATTCAGATGGGTTAATTTAATATCTATTATCAAGATAATAAGTCGAGATTTTCCTTAATTAACTTTTTTAAACAAATCACTAAGCTTACATTTTAATTAAAAGTTAATTAAAATAAAATTAATTTTCTGGGGTTTTAAGTAGTCAAAAACCAAATCTCGCTTCCAAACGATACTAAATGTTTAAAATTTCAATATTTATTATATTAAGGTGTTTAACTAATAATCTATAGCTATTTTATGAATATTCTAAATATTTATTTTTTTATGAGCTTTTACATTTTGGAATAAGTTTGTTCCCTTTAAAATATTTTTGCACACATTTAGTCATTGTCTTTATTAGATGGGTATGTGTGTGTGCTTGTAACATAGTAATAAAAATAATGTAATAATACTCAAATTAATTTTTCAAATGAATATAAATAAACAAATAAATAAAAATGAAAAGAATAGGTAGAAAATTTAACCACAGATTGAAATGACAATAAACCCTTTGAGTTGTATTTGGTCATTATGAATGCGATTGAAATTAACATTTAAATATGATAAAAGTTTTAGAAACATTATAAATATTAATTATTAGTGACTTGAATGCAATTTTAAGTCCCCAATACCATTATTTAGAGTCTTTGTTTTCAGTAACGTTTGTGTTATATTTAATGTTGTATTCTAAATCAAAATGTTAATAAAAATACACTTTAGGTTTTCAAGGTTTTGAAAATTCAATACTATTTTCAATGTAGATTTTGACATACGGTTGTATAGGGAAAATGTCTGTAGCATACTTTAGAAAATAATTATACTATTAGGCCATTTTAATTAAATTCACGTAAAAGGTTTCATATTGATTATGCATCTACAAGTAATTAAGAGATAAATATAAGTGCATTTAATAATACTTCCGTACCAAATGTTACCTAAATTTAATTATAAACGAAGAGCATTTAGAGTAAAGGCCGCTATTAATTAGCATGTTGAAGACTTAAGTAAGTATAACAATGCAGAAATAATTAACTAATGAATTTGTCAGTTAACTTCATGAAGTCGTATGTATTCCTTTGCAAGTGTATTTGCGTAATTAAAAGCTTTCATGTGCAATGTTAGAGTGCTTGAGAAATAGGAGAAATATTCTCTTATTTTTAAATGAATTGAAAGAAAAGAGCAGTAGAAAAAAATGTATTGAATTGTAAACGAACACTGTTAGAGTGATAACAGGAGCAAAATGATAACAATGGACTAAAATTAAAAAAAAACAGTGATTAGTGGTCACTCGTAAGATGTGAAATTCTTTTAGTATATGTTGAGAAATTGTGTTTTATAACAGCAGCTTAAAGTATTTCTTCATGTAATATTCATAAAATGGAATGCATGTCACGACAGCGAAGGGATGAAGCTGGTGATTTAAAAAGAAGAAAGTTTCAAAATCATTTGTATATACACAGAAAATGAAGTGTATTTTTTAAATATTTAATAATATTTTGTTCATAGACATATTGTAAAACTACTCATCACATGCTGTCGATGGGGGGGGGGTGTTCAAAAACACAGTTTTAATAATAGGATGTTGGGAACTAAAGTAAGATATAAAATTTATTGTTTAACTTCCATCTAAAAACCATCTAGAAATGCAGTACCTCTTTCATTGTAGAACCATATTTATAGTTCATTATGGTAAATCATAAGAAAACAAACACTAAACTTTTGTTACTATATAAAGGATATGAACTCTGAAGTAAACAATATGTTGCAGCAAGCACTACCTGTGTAGCGTCACTATGGGTATATTTCAAAAACATTTGTTATGTTTACAGAAATGCTTCTAGTGTTGTGCGGGTAATACACATCGAGGTTGTATTTCTCTTGCGTACCTCTTCCCTATAACTCACTGACTCTTCCTTTGTTTGTAGATTGTGTATCAAAAGTAATGTTGACTAAATAATTGAATTTATGGAATTTATCATTGAAGTTATGTCTATGGATGAGGTGTGGCTAGAGTTTCAGGGAATCGCCACTAGATGGCGCTCTACCAGTGAAAGAAGAAGAAATCGGCCTTAAACGTAGTTTATTTGATGGCTTCCGATCAAAGCTGTTTTTAGTTCAGCAAGACTCAGTCATTTAACAAGTCTATAACTACATTGTAGTGTAACTTTGGTCTGTGTTTTGGGCTTGATTATACAGAAACTACAGAATTCTTATGAAATACTACAACATGAATGCGATTCACTAAAAATCAACGTGTTTTGTTCAATCTTTCGAAAGAAACTTTATAATCCATTCTTTTTGGTTGAAGGCATTGTGAAGAGAAGATACATGCCTTGGCATATTGCAGATGTGACTTTTTCACAAATTCATGAGGACTTTGCTGATTTCGCTATTTAGGAGAGGTTACCTCCCCACTGGATATGCGAAAGATACAGATATGCATAACTTACTCAATGATACACAGTCACAATAGTGAATACTGACTCTTACTTTCGTGACCTCCCTGGTCCCCGGACATTGCTTTAATTTCTTTTTGATGAAAGAATTTCATGAAGGAACATGTTTTTGTACCACCATTACCATCAAAGATCGATGACTTTAAACACAGAAAATTAGAAGCAATGCCATACGCCAATACCATGACTTACAGAAAGTGTGGGACGAATTTATCTGAGGTCTGGATGCTATACGTGTTGCTGGAGGTATGCAAATGGAACATTTGTAATGCCCTTCATTTTCTTTAACTTAATTTTTTTCTTTAACTTTTTCTTTAACTTTAGTTCTTTGTGCGTTTTTTGTGCCTTGTTCTGTTACTTTGTATGTTTCCCTTAAATTTTTTTTGGTTTGAAATCGGGTCATCCTTCTTGATACACCTTGTATCTTATCCTTCCACGTAAACGTTAACTATTTAACACAGAAGTTAAATTATGTAACTTTATATAGGATTATCTTTTTCATTTGCTCAACTGAGGCATTAATGAAAGTACCTTTAATTAACTCTTAAAGTATAAAAAATGAAATAGTGCTAAACGTGTATTGAAGAAAAAAGAATTGATCTGATATCCAAGTTATTTTAAGTAAAATATTATGTTTTACAATTATTCATTCATGTTTTAAAATCCTATTTTAAACATTAGAGTATTTAAAATCAAATACCACATACAGATCTCTTAGTTCTTTGAAGTGTGTGAACGCATCAAGTTGGATATCTTCTATTTCGTTGCTTTCTAGATCTCTAAAAAGAAGCATATAAAAATTAAAATCTTCCTAGTTATACAAATAGAGAAAACTATATGATTCTAATAGCTGAAAAGTGAAGTGAAAATGGCAATTCTTACAGAACTTGAAGATTCACTAATCCTGCAAAGCTTTCATCTGTAATTTTTGTTATTGCATTATGGCCGAGGAACAAATCTATTAAATTTCCTTGATCAGTAAAAGCGAAATCTTCTATGTTAGTTATTCCATTGTAACTGAGATCACTGTAAATATATATAAAAGAAAACAATTCTTACAAAGCACAAAATGATTTAAAAATAGTAAAAGATGAGATTAAGTTATACAGAAGTACTATGTGATAGCGTCTGAATCAACAATGACATTTATCTTACATTAGTTAAATATTGAGTCAAGTACCCCATTTCAGTATAATAATTTATAAATACAAACTTTCAATTTGTTAGAGTAGATATAAAAGGTTATATTTTATACAATATAAAATTTAAAAGATTAGTATTTTATATTTAATCCCATTTTATGAAAAAAATCTCTGTATTATTGACATTAATTAGAGCTAAATAGTAAAAAACAGACGTTTATATTTTATAAAAATAAAGATAAAAATCAACATTAAAAGATTATTAAGAAGTTTGGAAAATATTTTTGTATTGTTACTTATACAAATATTCATAGAAATGATTTTTCTGGATGTTTCATTTTACAAAGAACTTACCTTTAAAAATTATTCTCAAACTGTACTTGCCAATTATTGTAATTATCAAAACTTTGTGCATTTAAACCATGGGAAATAAAACCCCCAAAGACGTCAAAATGGTTTAAGAGGCTTAGCGGGGTTGCTCTTGACTGGCAACAGGTTATTTTAACGTTTTAATACTTCGATGACATTTTACATCACAATAGAATCTCATAATTTGATAATACTTTGTACCAATTTCTTTGTGTCACAAAACTGGTAATAATTTATTCTTTTACATCAGCTGACATAATTATGTGTGACGAAATGAAAATTAATTTGAAAAATAAAAATTAAGAATGAAATGGAAATCTTAAATAACATTGATAATGAGGTAAAATATTTCTTAATGAAATACTCCGATCTTCATTGTTTTAAGATTAACTTTTTCGTGTTTTCAATAGAGTAGTAATGAAAGCGCTTTTAATTAACTCTGGAAGAATAAAAAACGAGATAATTCAAATAAAGAGTTGAAAAAAAAAGAATATATCTGAAATCTACGTTATTTTAAATGCTATGTGTTCAGAAAGACAAGAATCTGAAAATATAAAATATATTATACATGATATGTTCTATGTTTTTGAAAATATTTCTCAAAAATGTAATTGAATTGAAGAAAAGCATTTCGTTCTTTGACAAAACTTCATGAGGTATAAATTAAAAGAAACTAGCTAGTTAGCAACAAACATGTTTAATTTGATGACATTTTACGTGAGAATAGAATTCCATAATTTGTTAATACTTTGTATTACAAATTATGAAAGACATTATGAAAATATATTTTATATTTTCAGAAAGACAAGAATCGGAACATATAAAATATATTATACATGATATGTTCTATGTTTTTGAAAATATTTCTCAAAAAAGTAATTGAATTGAAGGAAAATATTTCATTCTTTGACAGAACTACATGAGGTATAAATTAAAATAAAATAGCTAGTTTGCGACTAACTTGTTTACTTTGATGACGTTTTACATGAGAATAGAATTTCATAATCTGTTAATACTTTGTATTACAAATTATGAAAGACATTCTGAAAATATATTTTATATTTTCAGAAAGACAAGTATCTGAAAATATAAAATATATTATATGTGATATGTTCCATGTTTTTGAAAATATTTCTCAAAAAAGTAATTGAATAGAAGAAAAGCATTTCGTACTTTGACAAAACTATATGAGGTATAAATTAAAAGAAACTAGCTAGTTAACAACAAACTTATTTAATTTGATGACATTTTACATGAGAATAGAATTTCGTAATTTGTTAATTCTTTATATTACATTCCTTTGCATCACAAAACTAGTAACTATTCATCATTTCAATAGAATATATTTATTTAATATAAATAGAAAATTGACATTATAAATAACAATTACTTGACATATTTATAATGCCAATAGAATATTTTTCTTTAGATATATAGGGTCATAGGCTACCAAAACGTCTTATCTAAAAGTAAGTTCAACTCAGTTTCATCAATTTCTTAATAAAGGAAGACTGTCAATATCTAGATAGTAAAGCTTGTTAAGAACATAAATTTACTCAAGTTAAAGTATATTATTTAGAAATATTGTAAAGAAAATTAACAAATACTTTATGAACAAAAGTTATTTAATATAAAAACGGGGAGTTAAACGAATATAAAAATAAATAGATCTATAGCAAAAATTGTTTAATTCCATAAAACTACTTGAGTTGTTATTCCACAAGTATAAATACATTCCTACTAGTAGGTGTCGATTTATCGCCTGTTCTAGAAGAGATTCAAGTGATTTGCGGTATACAGTCCATGATGATAAAGCCACAGTTGGAGAAATGAGTGATCGAAGTAATAGATGGACTCAATGATTGATCAGGTATCAAAGGGTGAAAGCAGGATAAACCTAGTCGATAAAAAGTGAACTGTAGCTTGCTTTGTCCATTTACATTAAATCACAAGTCACGAAGTCATATATCTTATTTCGCTGAGTAGAATCTTTGTCGACAATACAAGGGAAGACAGGCTCATTATCGACGGGAGAATGGTTCACAGGAATTTCGTAGAAAAACTATTTTTGAAAATCAAAGAGGGTATTCATAACCCCTGTCTTTTTGAACAATGTTCTGTTTCTTCTGGTAATTCCATTAGGCTTGCCAGTTATTTACGTACAGGAAAATATCCTATTTTTCCGTAAATAATAGCTTTATGTGACTAAGGTATACTTCCCTGGGTATGATGGAATACTAAAGAATCATTTAGAATTTGAACTGAATCTTATACGTAAAGTATTATATGCATAAAGTTCTCAAGTTTGTCTCTCCTAGATATTTTACCTTAATGAGACAATTCATAACATAAATATTTGTGCTACTGAACTTCAGTTTTAAATCAAAGAACGGATGGTAATATTGTATCAAATTAATAATTTGTGTCACATGTTATTAAATGGCTGTTAATTGCCATTACACATTAAATTTAGCAATTATACTTACAGTTTCCTAATGAAACTGTTGACTTTGCATTACTGGATGTATTTATCTATTACATTTGTGAGATATTATGTTCGCTATATTATTGAGAGATAGATTAAAATTACTTGAAGGAACTGAAAGCAAGGATAAAGGAAAGTTATGCTGGAGAGCAGAAAGAGACAGCAGTGGAACTTTATCATATGAATGCTATTTTAAAGTACTGTAACATTGTTAAGGGATCGTATTTCCAATACATTTTTTATATTACTTTAGAGGGTACAGAAATATACAGTAAGTAAAATATGCATTTGCAAATTTGCATAGTATATTACTAATTCTGAGCTTTTATGATTAAAAGATACTTATAAATGCATACAATTGTCCAAACGCATTACTTACATCAAACGAAGTTCCTTACATCCTCGAAGTACAGGCAGTTGGGTAAGCTTGTTTGATTTAAAATCTCTAGGAAAGAAAAGGAAAAAAATCAAGATTATTCAGAGACATAATATACTCTATGAAGAAGAGATATTAGCATTCTATATAGTGTTATACATTTTGCTATACACCCACTTTACATTTGACTATAATAAGAAGTCGTGTTTTAGATTTTGTTTTACTTTTCCAAAGCAATCTATTTAATAGTTTTGAACTACTGCCTTATTCATAAAAAACTGAGGGTGGAAACTTGGTTGGATATCACGTAAACTAGAATTGTTCATAGACGAATTCAAAGAGATACATTTTAAGATTCTATCAAAATCATGCACGCTGTATCTGATAGTAAACTCTATGGTTTTTTTATTTGGACTATCGGGAGGATTCAGGGAATATAATTATTGAATTAATAATCATCTAAGCAGTTATATGTCGCTGAAGGTCTCGAAAATTTTACTGTGTTTTTCTCTTCAGTTTGAAATCATATGTATTATATTAATCATTGTGATCAAAAGATCATATTTAAGTTTGTACAATTTTCATTTAATACAGAAAAAAGAAGATATTAATATAGACAAAATACATAGAAACAATACTGTTGTTTTGTAAATGCTAATTGTTCTTAGATTTATCTTATTACACGTTTCATGTAATTGTTCAACCTAGAATAAATTAAATATTCTTATAAGAAGTTCCAATTAGATCTAAGGTTTTCAAATTCATACATTTTTTAAGTATTCTTATATTATTCGTTATATTATATATTAATATTCGATATACTGGGACCAAAATATCACATATATTTAAATATTAAAAAAAAACCCTGTTGTTCTATAAATTCTAATT
Source organism: Pardosa pseudoannulata (assembly GCA_032207245.1). NCBI lineage: Eukaryota > Metazoa > Arthropoda > Arachnida > Araneae > Lycosidae > Pardosa > Pardosa pseudoannulata. Next base: position 74,429,415 of record CM063502.1, on the reverse strand, counting down.
TTTTCAAAACACAACTGTTGCATTTGTTAAACGCTTCCTGAAAATACTCATTCTACAACATATTCAAAAATAGTCTTATTAAAAAGATCAATTAGAAAATAAAAATAAAATACTGATAATTATAATAAATTCTTGAAAGTTTTGTATTTTCCCATAACAAAACACTAAACAAAATTGTTCCTTAATTTGATCATTACTTTCATTTTATCATGATAATGGATGGAAAAAAATCAGTTAATTATTCGAAACGAATAAAAGCAATATAAGAAAAGTAAAATAGATATCTCTATCTCGTATTCCAAATTTATTTTTCTGTTTATCTGAAGACAAAGTAATTTAGTTTTTGCTTGTTTTGTTTTGGCAGAGAAAGAAATGCATAAATAAATTTCCACAGCACCACATAAAAAATGAGTTTCTTGAGAATGTTTTCTCTATAAAATTAATGACGCTGCCTTCTAATAAAAATTGTAGTACAATCTATGCATGCTTTATTTTACTGTAGAATGATAAGAATGGAAAATCATACAATCTTCTGAGAAGAGGAGCTGTGTCACACAAATCATCTGGAACAGAACTCAGCTTTGCTCTGTCAATACGTAATTGCTCCAAGGATGACGTCCCTTTAATGTCTGGAAAGTCTTCCAGCAGTCGAGCTTCTGACAAAGTTCTGAAATATCAAAACAACAGTGAATAACAAAATATCCAAATGTTACTCATCCAGCATTAGAGAAAATGTTTATTTTAAAATATACGAAAGAAATTTTTTGCTTACAGCTTTTTAAGATAAGGCAGTTTGGAAAACGTATTCTTATCAACAGACTCGATCGGATTCCCTGATAATTCGAGAACTGTTAAATTGCGATTGCCAACAAAGCTGGTTTTTGAAAGGAACCGAATTTTGTTGTCGGAGAAAGACCTGTAAGGAAATGGCAAATACATTTGTTAATCCCTGGATTTAGTATTTAAAAATACATTAAAGTGTGCTATTTAAAAGAAAGATGCAAAATTAGCTTTGTTATCTTGTACATTACTGGACAGACTTTTAATTCACTTAAATATTTTCTAGTCCATTTCAAAAGAGAATAAATATTTCTGTTTAGTATATTTCTAAACTTCAGCATTTGTTTAATGAAAACTGACTAATTTTACCACGTCAACATAAGTGATAAATATTTTATAAGGTATTATAATTTGGAAACGTTCATTTTCTAACACTAATTTGTGATTCTTTTATTTCTTTCTAATTATGTTAAGAACATTTCTCGTATAATACAGAAAACCCTACATTTCGTGTGAAAAGTAAATCGTGGGGAAGATTTTAGTGAGACGTTAGCGAATGAAAATTTTAACTTAATGTAACATTAAATGGTTTAAGTATACTTGTTTAAGAGCTAGGGAAATGACATCAGTGCAAAATAGTATAACAAATATAGGGTGAAATAAACTATCTTTTTCCATAAAAATAAGCATTGCAATGTAAATAAAGTTTCCATTGATGATAGGTCACAAAATTAAACGATATCTAATACATTAGAAATAACTTTTCCTTGTTTATTTTTTAACTTTTCTAATTTATTTGAAATGAGTTGTTTCGTCTAGCAAATTTTTTAACTTGATAGCTACATGAATTTTATCTTTTCAACTTGGTAATAAATTTAAAATAATAGATGCTATAAAATAATACATAGGCATAAAACTGTTAATTTTTAACTACTTTTTACATGTCAGCAAGATGTGAAGGTTTATCAGAAATGAAAGCAGAAATTTTTATTTATGGGATAGTTTTACCTTACCTTTTTTTTCTAATATGGGATGTTTGGGATTCATTTAACCATAGGGTGGAAAGTATAGGTATTTTTTACCCAAGAGAAAGTGCAAAAACATAATTTTAACTGTTTTCTCTCATTTTATAATAATTTAATTAATAATTTCATTATTAAATGTTAGAGTTATTAAGATTATCAAGATTATTAAAGTGAACATGTGCAATTCCCTCTACGTTATGTTAATATAAAGATCGATAAAGTCATTCTTCCTAAGGTTAAAGGGATTTTTGTTAATCAAAAGAAAGTCTCATTAATGGAAAATTTGGATTGTCTTCATCCATATTCAAAAGTATCCGTTTTTATACAGAATTAAAGTAGAAAAGAATGACATTGCATATTTATACATGATATGAAAAAACACTTATTTTCTTAATTTACAATGAAGTTTTTCTTTTTCGTTAATCTTTATTCTGTATATTTTTTTCAGCTATATAATTAGGTTGGGAAGTCATTAAACTTGTTATATAAACATAAAAAAAAGGAATTAGTACTTAATTGGAAGTGTGTTAGTAGTAAACAACATTTGTTAACTAACTGGACTCATAATGTTTACTAATTTAAACCAAATGTAATTAAATTTTATGATCAATGAAAATTATTATATTACCTACTGCAGATAGGTCAAAAGCAAATTTTATTTGTTAAGCAGAAAAATCATGAAAATTCAGAGAGTAATTCCGAAAGTAATTTAATAAATGTATAACTCATTATTAAACTCTAGAATTTTTTCACCTCTTCAGAAAATTTTAATTTTAAATGTCTTACTCATTCTAAGCAAAACAGAATACCATTATCTATAATAATTAATGACTTATAATAGTTTAAAAAATATAAAATTTTCGATAAAAAAAAACCCTGTAAGAAAACAAAGAATATTTATCACTTATAGCGACAACTTTTTTCTTTTATAAACTGCAGTTATAAATTAATTTCTAGAGCAAATGATACAAATATCTTTTAAAAAAATCATGGATGGTTATGATTAAAAAAATTTGTCACTTATAGCGACAGCTTTTTTTTTATAAACTGCAGTTATAAATTAATTTCTAGAACAAATGATACAAATATCTTTAAAAAAATCATGGATGGTTATAATTAAAAAAAATTAAACAAGTTTTAACCGAACTTCTTACAACAGCAATATATCAAGACTATATTTTTATAGTTGTCAAAGAAACATTTCTTGACGTTAAATACTTAGTACTCGCAATCTTGGAAGACTTTAATTTGAAAAAAAGTTAAATACGTTTTAATGGAACTTCATGCTATAGCAATAAATCAGACCTATACTGTCCAAAGAAACATTTTTGTCCTTAAATACTTAGTGATAACAATCACTAGAAAACTCGTTTTGAAAAATATCAAGTAAATTCTAATTAAATTTCTTGATAGAGAAATAAATCAAAACTATTTCGTTACAATAGTCAAATAAGCAATATTTATCTTTAAATACTAAGTATTATAAAACATGGGAGATTTTAATTTGAAAAAAAAAATTAAGCAAATTTTAATTGAACTTGTTATTACACATAAAATTCAAGCCTAGTCTACCAAACTGGTCAAAGAAACATTTTTTGTCTTTAAACGCTATTAGTAATCATGGGAACTTACTACAGTGATAAATCATGCTTACACTACTATACTAGTCAAAGGAATGTGTCTTGTCTTTAAATACTTAGCATTGGCGATATTTTTCATCCAACAGTACCTATAAGATGTAATTATATCTGCCTAGTGATGTATTGGCAGCTACGTGTGTTACATGTAGTTACGTTTTTCAGAGTTGTTTTAGCCCTGACAATGACCTCTCTCCCAATGCAAGATACAAAACATTCTAATCCGATAACAATAAAAATCGTGACTTGTCTCCCTAAGCTTGATAGCTTGACGAGTAAATTACTATATACGGTATAATATCAACACTTTCAATACACGTGAAGAGTTTTTACTTAGACGTATATAAAATTTATTACAGCAGAGGATACATTGCGTTCTATAATTTCAGATTAGTAATCATTTTTACTTATTTTTTCATTGTATGCCTTACCTATTGATTTGTTACAAGGCAGATAATTTGGGAAGCAAAGGCTTGGTGAAAAATTATGAAAGTGGTTTTAAGCTGTCAATTTCTTTATACTGTACAGAAATTTATGGGAGAAAGAGTAACTTTTTACTACTTATTGATAATATTCATAAAATTTTATGACCTAATTTTAACTTCTTGCTAAATAAATGGAAAATATTAATTATAAATTAATAGCGACTTAACACACAATACTTAAAGCAACAATAGACTTTCTAAATACATTTATTTTGATTTTATTCAATCTGCTTGAAAATGTAGTATTTCAATGTAAATTATTATTTAATTTTTATTGAATTATTATTTCAATGTAAATTATTATTTAATTTTATTAAATTATTATTTTAATGTAAGTTATTATTTAATTTCATTAAATTATTATTTCAATGTAAATTATTATTTAATAATAATAGTAACTAATTATTAGACATTTAAAAAAGTTTCATTGCAAACTTTTTATGTGCATCTCTTTAACACATAATGGGATAATCTTTATTCATGGGTTACTATTTAGATCTCAAAATTTGATTTTTATTATAATCCTTTAAGAAATGTGTAATAGAAAAAGACAAATATAGGGAAAATTGTCATTTTTTAACATACAAAACGTTTATTGCTATTTTTCTGAGTAAGGGATTCATAGATGTGTTTTAAAACACATTAGTTTATAATTTTTAATTTATAAGATAAAAATATCCATGAATATAATGTAATTTATTATTTAATGTCATTAAATTATTATTTCAATGAAAATTATTATTTAATAATAATAGTAACTAATTATTAAACATTTAAAAAAAGTTTCATTGCAAACGTTTTATGTGCATCTCTTTAACACATAATGGGATAATCTTTATTCATGGGTTACTATTTAGATCTCAAAATTTGATTTTTATTATAATCCTTTAAGAAATGTGTAATAGAAAAAGACAAATATAGGGAAAATTGTCATTTTTTAACATACAAAACGTTTATTGCTTTTTCTGAGTAAGGGAATCATAGATGTGTTTTGAAACACATTAATTTCTAATTTTTAATTTATAAGATAAAAATATCCATCAGTTTCAAAGAGATAGAACAGTTAGAAATACATATGGCTTGTCATAAGATATAAAAACCTTTTTTTTTTTTTTGTAAAACAGTTGAAATCTATTATTAGTAATAAATGTAACGCATGTCGTGGTAATGATTATAATTATTACAGGATGATAGGTACTAAAAACTTTCTGTTTTTCCTTCTCAGTTGCACTTTACAATTGAATGAGACAGAAATATCGAATTTTCAATCAAATTTTCTCACAGGAAAAACTATTGACTCCTTAAAGTACAGCCAGAACTATTATGTATCATTATATTCTTCTTATAGATTTACTGAATTTATATTTTCTGTTTATAAAACTGAATAAGATATTTTTGTTTGTGAAATATGCCATTTCTAAAATGAAATTCAACATTTTACTCTTTACTGTTTTAGCGCAAGAAAAGTACCTATAAAATCCACTGCAATTTCATATATTTCCTCAGGCAAGCGAGAACTTATTAAAATATACCATCCTATTTCTTCATTCCTTATCTAATGTACCATACAATTCTTTCCTTAATGCAAACAAATAAAACGTTTTTATGGCCTCTTAAGACATTCAGTTAAGAATGAAAAATTTATTTTTTAAAAAAGGACTTTTAATATTTGACCAACGAATTTCTTTTAAGAGCACATATTCCAGTCTTTTCAAAATAATATCATACAATTTTCTAGGAAACTAATAAATTATAAGAATTTGGTAAATTATTATAGTTACAGTTTCAGATTTTGCATTGCATGAATTTATAAATATTTTAAAAAGGACAGTTTAAATTATTCGAATTTAATTTCAATATTGGACATTTCATTAAATGTTGGTTATAATAAGGTTATTTTAGCTGATTTGTAAAAGCTGATTTAACTTATGAAAACAAATCTATAATATCTGTATTATGTTTAATTTACGTAGGATGCCATTAAAAATGTCGGAGTTAATGCCTTATTGAAATGAAGATGTGTCTTTTCAAATCATAATTATTTATAAATGATTTTTGATCACTTTGATCATTTGATTAAATAATCAAAAATATATAATATAATGTCTTCACCATGACTATAGATCACATTTTAATAGTCCTGACTATTAGTTCACTTTTTAGATTGTTTCTTTTAATCTATTTGATTATTTGTGTTCCCTCAACGTTCAAATATATATGAAAAGAAATTCGTCAACATTCTTCTTTATCCAATTTGTCAAATTCTCTGAATAACTGAAAGGATAAAAACGAAATTTGATATAGTGGGAGATAGTGTCAAATTTATTAATACTTATTTACTATTCTATAAGATCGAATATCTAATATTTTAGCTGATTTGTAAAAGCTGATTTAACTTATGAAAACAAATCTATAATATCTGTATTATGTTTAATTTACGTAGGATGCCATTAAAAATGTCGGAGTTAATGCCTTACTGAAATGAAGATGTGTCTTTTCAAATCATAAGTATTTATAAATGATTTTTGATCACTTTGATCATTTGATTAAATAATCAAAAATATATAATATAATGCCTTCACCATGACTATAGATAACATCTTAATATACATGTATAAGGAAATATAATTTATGTTTATCATCGTTTTGAAAGTAGTTATTCTATTTTAAAATGCCATCTATTTACGTATGTTTCAATCGTGAGTAGTACATATGCTTGAATTTGTAGGAAGGATTAAGTTTTAAACAAGCACGTCTTAAATGTTTATAAGTCTCAAATTTTATAAAGCACCTGGGATATAAATATTTTTGCTCTTTTATAATATTCAAATATTTTTGCACTTATAAAATAATTTCGAAAGAAGTGTATTGTATTTTAGAATTTTTTTAGCAGATAAGATAATTCTTAATTTTATTATTTCTTTATTTATTTAATGAGATTTACAAAAACAAACTAATTAAAAAATCGGAAAAAGATTAATTTTCAAAATTAAAGATCTAAACAGGAACTTCCTTTGCATATAAAAGTTTTAAAAGTTTATTTAAAGTAAATCGGTATACTGATTTCTAGAGAAATTTTTATGGATCGTTGATATTTATCTGGAAATTAACACCAATAATTAATATCTGAATCATTATATAAGATAAATTTAATTTGTTTATCATTTTCTTTGTAGTTTTCTTTATTTCGTCCGACACATTTACACTTAAATTCTTATGAAAAACTTTAAATATGTACTTCTTAAATGATTATCGATCTTATACATCACATTGTATTTTAGAATTTGTATTAGCAGATAGGGCCATTCTTAATTTTATTATTTCTTTATTTATTTAATGAGATTTACAAAAACAATCTAATTGAAAAATTGAAAAAAGATTAATTTTCAAAATTAGGGATCTAAACAGGAATGTCCTTTGAAGATAAAATTTTTAAATATTTATTTAAAATAAATCCGTATACTGATTTCAAGGGAAATTTTTATGGTTCGTTGATATTTATCTGGAAATTAACACCAATAATTATTATCTGAATCATTATGTAGGATAAATTTAATTTGTTTATCATTTTCTTTGTAGTTTTCTTTATTTCGTCTGAAACATTTAAGCTTAAATTTTAATGAAAAATTTTAAATACGTACTTTTTAAATAATTATAGATCTCATACCTCACATGGGGAATATTTATACTTGTTTACTATATTCATATATTTGTACTTCAACAAGAATAATTAACATTATATTTCAGACATTATATTTCAGAATCTAAATTTTTAAAAATTTCATTTTATTCTGTCTTCTTTTAAGGTGACTTTATATTATTTTTTAATGAATATTTAGTTACATAGAAAATGTTATACCACGTAGTTTATATTTCACACAATGCTTTTCTTTTTTAATCCATCTTTGAGTGTGTCAGACTTTCAAGAAAGGAAAAATTTATTTCAAGTTTATTGATTATCTATGCTCTGACACACTTTCAACACATCCTAGTGGTAACTTATTTTGGGTCGTTCAAATAAATGTAAATCAAGAGTATCCGGGCTCTGTAATCTGCATTTAATTCAGAATAGGGAATAAAATTCCGATTTCAGACCACCACTTTGCATCGTAAATTCCTGTCGTAAATCAGTAGGTTCAATTCTGCCCTTATTTATAGGTAGCTAAAAGACTATTTTTCGGTGTTTAAATTTTAGGAAAACTACTCGCTTAGCTCTTTCCACAACTTCCTATAAATCTGAATGTTTTTGGCTTCATGGAATTATTAAAAAATATTACGGTTCAAACTTTAGGCTTAGATGGAGCGAAATAAACACGTAGGCACTGTGTCAATATAAGGATTAGTGCAACAGTAGAAATTGTATAGTATATTCTGCTTAGTTTGCTTTATTCTACCTTGATTTGAGAGAACACGTTTGAGATGTGAATAACTTCTTTTAGGTGTATACTTTGGGGAAAGTTAAAGTGGAAGTTAGTTCAATTATTTACAGTTTTTCCTAGCTTTTTATTTGTCTGTAGTGAAAATTATAATAAAGTTAGAGATTCCTTGCATATAATTACAATAGTTTAAAAAAAATAAGACTTAAAATAGATATTTACAAAGAATTTTTTCTGTTATTTTTCAGGTTCTAGATAGGAAGTTATAGTTAAGCTTTATCTCTACTGTACTGAGAGTCATCATATTTTAATAAAAAAACACAAACAACTAAGTTAAGCAACCAGAACTAAAGCCAAAATGAATTTTTCTTTAAATTTAGTAAATACATTTTAAGGAACTTAATTGACTTTGCTTAATATTTATTGAGGGCTAAAAGTTTTAAGCACAGGTAAAATTTCTTCTTAGTTTTGATAAAAAAAATATATGCATTTTTCAATTACGGTGAGGGTAGAAATAAAGACTCTTCAAGATTTTAGTTTACCACAGTTCTGAAAAATATGGTAACAATATATGAGAGGTTCTGAACCAATGTAAACAAGCCCGTTTGAAACAGTTACAAACAGTTGCGTCTTATAGTATCTGAAATTTAACAATTCCTGGAAATTTAAATTTATTATCGTATTACTTTGGCTATGTCTAAATAGTGGTTGCGATGTCTGTGTAAACAATTGTAAGTAAAATATAGAGATGACTGACAAAATTCATCAGCATTTCCTCAATATTCTGGAGAAATAGGGGACAACCATCCATAACTAATACTTGGATTCAAAAAAGTAATGTGAAATTTTATCTTTCAGAATAGCATAAAAAAGCCAATTAAAAATAAAAAAGAGATTTAACGTTTTGAATAGTAGCATTATAAGCTCGGTGAAAATCTCCTGTTTATTCCGAAAGTGATTCCTGTCGTAATATATCCCTTCATTTCAGTCTTTGAAAACATTGTTAAAGAAAATATAGAGATATCTAATAAAATTCAAGAGCATTTCTTTCAATCATCTGGCGAAATTGAAGTTGATATTATGGCATTTCAGAATAACATGTTTATGCTGAGATTATTTCTGTATTTTAAGTCTTTGAAAATAATTGTAATCAATATATAGAGGTGTCTGATGCAATTCATCAAAATTTCCTTCAATTATCTGGTAAAATTGGGGACGACTATCCTGAATTTCAAATATGTGTATGCTGAGATTAAAAAAAAAAGTAATGTGCTGTTTTACCATTCAGAGGGGCATAAAAAGACCATTTTCGATTTCAAAAATGTAATTCAAAATTTTTAGTAGCAGCTTTATAAGTTCATTGAAAATCCCCTGTTTGTTCCGAAGGTGACTTCTGTTTATATTCCTGTATTTGAAAATAATTGTAATCAATATATAGCGGAGTCTGACGTAATTCATCAAAATTTCCTTCAATTATCTGGTGAAATTGGGGACGACTATCCGGAATTTCCGAATATGTTTATGATGAGATTCAAAAAAAGTAATGTTCAGTTTGATCTTTCTAAGCGACATAAAAGGTCATTGGCAACTAAGAAAAAATGAAATTCAAAGTTTTTAATAACAGCTTTATAATCTCATTGAAAATCCCCTGTTTATTCCGGAGGTGACTTCTGTTGTAATATTTCTGTATTTGAAAATAATTGTAATCAATATATAGAGGGGTCTGACGCAATTTATCAAAATTTCCTTCAATTATCTGGTGAAATTGGGGACGACTATCTGGAATTTCCGAATGTGTTTATAAGCTGAGATTAAAAAAAGTAATGTCCAGTTTGATCTTTCTAAGTGACATAAAAAGCCATCGGCAACTAAAAAAAAATGAAATTCAAAGTTTTGAATAGCAGCATTCTAAGCCCGATGAAAATCCTCTGTTTATTCCGAAAGCGATTTCTGTCGTAATATATCCCTGTATTTAACAGAGAAGATGTGAATCTCAGTGCTTCTAGCGTGATTTCAGAGAATGTCGTGACTTTCCCCGCCCAATCGCCCTGCGAATTAACTTGTCTCGGGATGAAACACTTATTACTACGGATGTGCGACTTTGAGTTTTAAAAGTACAATTAAGAATGATCGTCTAGGTCATAGGAAGAAAATGGTGATTATTCATACTAGCACCCGCCCAAACATTGATAGAACAAGCGAGTCTGTATTCAGCACATCCGCTACGGAAAAATTAGACCACACATATTGACGTACCATGTCACGAAAAGATTAAGAGCGGATGTGTAAGTTTAGTAAAAAGGGATCATCTTAACATTAATTATGATCAAATAAATTCTTGGGTCTGTTTATTCAAGGATTATTTAAACCCTTGACATAAAAACAGAAAGGAATTCGATGCACCCAAAAAATTCTATTTAATTTTTCTCAATTGAACAGTTATATGCAACATAAGAAAGAGGACGTTTTATTTTTAAATTTAGATTGTTATATAACATACTAGCATATAGCCCGTCATATGTCACGATTAGTAAAATTTTCAATTTTCCAGAATTGTAAAGTACCCTACAAGGCAGATAAAAAAATGGTTTGTTTTTTGGTTGAGAATTATCTGATACATGCTCAATAATTTGTTTAGCTTCATACTCCTCTAAAATTTCTAATTTTCTAATTTAAATTCTCTAATTTTTCTCAATTGAACAGTTATATGCAAGATAAGAAAGAAAACGTTTTATTTTTAAATTTGGATTGTTATATAACATACTAGCATATAGCCCGTCATATGTCAGGATTAGTAAAATTTTCAATTTTCCAGAGTTCTAAAGTACCCTATGAGGCAGGTAAACAAATGGTTTGTTTTTTGGTTGAGAATTATCTGATACATGCTCAATAATTTGTTTATCTTCATACTACTCTAAAGTCTCTCGATGCTGTGAATGCAGTTTAGAATCACGCTGAATTCAGTTAGAAAGATAATTCAAAAATTTCTTAGCTACGTCGAAATTATAATTAAGTTTTTCACAAATTTTTTGCCACAGTAATTAATGGAAGTAAAGGAATGAAACTATCATTTCCACTACACCCTGGAGGTTGATAAAACTTTTGTTAATACCGGGGATAAAATTTTCATTGCAACAAAAAATATTAGAGGATTAAATTTAAAATTATCACATATGCACCTAATCTAGTATTTAAGCCAAATATAGAAGAAAACTATTTACGTAATATCTAAGTTTAGTGATAAAACTTATGAAATTAAAGCAGATGGTATTTAAATAATTTAAAATAAGAAATGATTAAAGGAGATGCTTTAAGAAATGACATCATAATGCTAGAAAAAAACGTTATTTTTACCTATTTATTATGAGATAAATTGATAAATTTAATCCCCTGGTATTAACCGGGGAAAATATGGCTTGAAATAAGGGCATTAAATGCTAAAAAAGAAGGGAAGGGGTGGATTTCGAACGTTGCTAACCCTAACTCATCAAGAATCTAATATGGATGCCTCTATTCATTCCAGTACAACCGTTTTATGAATTCGAGGACAGACAGACAGATAACTAAGGCTATTATTATATAGGGGATAATTGACTCAAATATCTGTTATTTGTTTTAATAATTAAGTCTATCCTACTAAGGAGTTGTCTAGCTTGGCATTAACCGTTCGATATCGCTGCTATAGTTAAATACAGTAAAGAAACAATTTCATATTACTAAATTATTAAAAAATTTCTTATAATCTAGAAAGAACGATGTATTTTAATAATTTATCTAGACTAGCAGTCAATTTGCATGAAATTGCAATAATAACGTTTAGCAAATTCGTGAATTACAGATTAAATGTATGAGCCATTTTTATTTCATTTTTAAAAATTATTCAGAATTCAAGATTTCAAATTACAAAACAAACTCAACAAAGGCGAAAACACTTTCCTTGAAAGATAGGTTTTATGTAATCATTGTGCGCAAAGAATTACATTTATATTTTAATTTAAACTATCTAACGTTTAATACAAAATAGCAATTAAAAAGAGAAATAAATTCTTACAATTCTTCGAGCATTGGCAGATTTGCAAGGGCTTGAGGTAGTTCCAACAGCTGGTTTCCATTGATTTCTCTACAAGAACGAAATACACGATTTTAGCACATTAAGAACAGCTGTGGAGAGTTTTATTAATTCATCTTTTTTTAAGGAATAAAGTTCTAAGTAATTCACAATCACTTGATGCTTTTCCTACTCATACGGGTGAATAAAAAATTGTATACTTACAGCACCTTCAGGGAAAACAGCCCGTCGAAAGCTTCCCGACTTACGTATTCTATTTGGTTATATTTTAAGCATCTGGAAAATATAGAAAAATATAAGCAACAACTATAAATGTACTTAAAACTTTACTAATATAAAGAGAGAACTTTGAATTGATTGTATTATGTGAGTTTAATATTAAATGTAATGAAAGAATTGTATTTAAATTTGATCATAGCTTAATCAACACTAAAGTTTTGTAATGCACCTAAAACATTTTATATGATAGTTAAAAAACTTCTTTTGAAAAATAAAAACATATTTATTATTCTTATAATGTAAAATTAAAAAAATAAAATAAAAAATTTTAAATTTTTTTCCTCATTAAAATTTTGATTACTTCTTTATTATAAATTTAGATAATAAGTGATCTTCTTGAAAACTGTTTTCCCCACTGGATAATAAATTGAGTCATACATATTAAATAAAGATTTTACAAATTGCTCTATCATTGAAAATAATCCTGCCAATTATGACCAAAATACCGCGACACTTCTAACATAAAGCCTTGAAGGCATCAAATGTGTTAAATGCCATTTTGTGTACAATGGTTATTTAAATATCTTACACTTTAAGGTTTTTGAACAGCATTTTTCTGCCATTTGTTTTGGGATTAAAAAAACATCAACTAGGATTTATTTTTAGAATCCACTGTTTGATAGCTTTAAAAATTGATAGCTTAAGTGATTTCCGAACATGAGTTTTAGTGTTGAATAATTCACATAAAATGATATTTAAATGATAAAAGTGTTTCTCAAACGCTTAGAGTGCTAAGCAAGTCATTTCGACTACCATTTCCTGTTTTGCTATTAAAAAAGAGTGTTATACGAGATTTTTGGTATTAAATTAAGCATTTGCTGCTAACTTTAATAACGAGGTAATTTTAATTTAATTGGCTTGGCACGCATTTAATTTAAATCGCCACGCACACTCAGTGATTAATTATTTTATCCGTACAATAATTAAAACAGCATGAATAAAATGTATACGGTAACTAAAAGATCGTTAATCTGTCATGTAATCAAACTGATAAAACTTCCAACTGTTGGGAGACTATTTCTTTTAATAGACATGAGTAACTGTTTGGGGTAAATAAAGGTGATTACTTAAAATTTTTAAGCAATATTTTAAATTTCCTCTTTCGGACATCATCATCGTGTTTCTGAAAATTTGATTTTTTAATTAGCATAGGTTTCAAAAGATTCATTTTAATTTTTACAACGTTTTGCAAATCTTATCTGTTCTAGTCATTTTTCCTAAATCCAGATTTTCAGTAACATAGAAATATCATAAAATCCAATAAAGGTGACTATGAGAAATTTTAATATGAAACTAATATCCCGTTCAGTAAATAATCTCTGTGTTTCAATAAATTCAATTAGATTCAATTATGTATTGGTTACAACAGCTGGCCTTCAACTTTCATTGTATGTTGCAAATCATTGCTACATTGATTTTCATAAAATAAGATTTTCAGTAAGTGAGAATTTTTATAAAATTTCCTACAGCTCAAATAATATTTAACCTTTAGATAGCACTTTTGGGTAATAGTACAACAATGGGAAGAACTCTTTTCTCTACCAGATTCTTTTCTGAATTTAAATAACAAAAATAGAAAAGATAACAAACACCCACTGAATTAAAAACAACACCTTTCTTTATTGCTTTGAATCGTTGAATTTCTGTTTCCACTCCCTCTTTTTATACGTGCACATATGTCTACGTATGCGTAAGTGCGTACTACACTCTGGGGTTCTGTGACCAATACTTCACTACATTATTGAGCTACTTTTGTTTTCGATTCTGCTTCGATTCTTCTTTTCATAGGCTCCACGAGATGTTGACAGGCGGAGAGTCGAATCTGACAGCATGTCCAATGACTAGTACTTTCCATTTCTGATCATTTCTATGGTTATGGATCCAATCCCTTGATCTCGTTTAAACTACGAGTGCTAATTTAAAATTATATTTGATAATTATGAGCCAACCTATTCAAAACCTTCAGGAAGATTTTGTTATGAGTTTAATACAGTTTAAATACTTTGGAATATGACTTCATTTGGGGTAAACATATCAACTTAGTATGAACTTGTTTAGAAACGATATTTTGATGTATCAAGTTAATAAGATCATTCCGTTTGAAAATAGTAACTTACATACATAATATCCTCTAATTAGTTATCTGTGTTTATCAAATTTTAAGAGATAATTTATATTCAAAAATTGAGTAAAGTACTTATAGTGCTTAAAAATATAAAAACACACACACACACATATATATATATATATATATATATATATATATATATATATATATATATATATATATATATATTATATATATATATATATATATATATATATATATATATATATATATATATATATACTCGTATAATAATTTAGATTGTAGCGCTCCAAACAACAAGCCAAAAATATTTTTTGAATTTTAAAATTAGACTAAATATTTGATATTTTCTACAATAACCTAGAAAATATTAGAGGTTAAGATATTTTATATGAGTTTCAAACGACACCTCAGTGTCATTAAATTAACTTCGAATGTGTGATAGTAAATCGTTGATTTACTCTGTTTAATTTAAACAATTTGATAAAACAAAGATCGCAATAAAAATGATAAAAAGATCTTACAAGAAAGAAAGTTTCTTCTGTCTTTTGAAAGCAAAATCTGGTATACCTCTGATGTTGTTTGACGCCAGATTACTGAAAAAGAAAAAAATGTTAATTTTCATATATTTTATATAATTTTGTAATTACATTTAAATGAACATCTAAAGAGAGTACAATACTCATTAATGAATTTTATGCATATATATATATATATATATATATATATATATATATATATATATATATATATATATATATGTAATATATCAAAATTATTTACCTTTAATATTTCCTTTAAAACCACCTCTCTCCCATTCTAATTCTTTAAAATATTTTTTCTCGCCTCTAAATAGTTTAATCAAAGAAGTTTTTTCCACTTAAAATTCTTCCCAAAGCTTTCTATCCTAACTTTCTGTCTATTCAGTAATATCCCAGCTGTCAATGGCTCCACGTTTTTTCCTGACCTTGCACTTAATTCGCTGAGTAAGTTAAATTCTTTCTGTCTTTGCTCTTGGGTGCACCTCTGTTAGATCAGAGGGATCTCTGTGGACTTTTCTTTGACTTGTCGTTAAATAGAAAAGATGTCCATTGCAGCAGCTCTGGAATAAAGTCTCGATTAGACTGGTGCCGTTCTCTTCAATGTCGACCCGACTGCATTTTTATTATTGCTATCTGTTGAGCTTTCTACTTGTCAAGGAGTTTTATAATAAATTGATTACATATATATATGATTACACACTATATATATATATATATATATATATATATATATATATATATATATGTGTGTGTGTGTGTGTGTGTGTGTGTGTGTGCATACACGGGCATAGAAATATATTTTTAAATATTGAATAAGAGACATGTGAAATGTATCATTTATAACCCTTTGATGTCCAGGATATCACATGCAATATACACATCTAATGCTTTATACGAATGCATATCACATATATTACATAATATTTTAAGCCGAAAATAATGTGGGGTAGTATCTTAAATTTAGTTTTATTTTTAGAGCTAGATGTATGAAATACGTACGATATATAATTATTTTCTCAAATGAAGACAACCAAAGGGTTAAATATAACGGGGAGGGAAATTTTAATCTTACTTATTTGATGATTATCAACGTATATATATATATATATATATATATATATATATATATATATATATATATATATATATATATATATATATATATATATATATATATATATATATATATTTATATAAGCTATAAATCAAACTATGCATCTGTCACTCTATCTATTTGTATCCCTTCCCTGCTCCCTTATTCTCACTCTCCCTCCCTCACACACACACACACACTATCTATCTATATCTATATCTATATCTATATTCTATCTATCTATCTATCTATATATATATATATATATTTGTACCCATAAACATGTATTTATATACATTTTTTCTAATTTATCTATACATTTTATAAATTTAATAATCAATTTCTTTAAGATGGAAAGAATATCACGGATAAAAGATGTATATAGTACCTCTTAAATACTAAATAAAAAATATACTTAGAAGTTGAGACTGTTTTGAAATTTGTGAATAATGAGTCTATTAACAATGAGTCGAAATTCAATATTCAATTGTTAACTGGTCCCTAGGGAAGATGTCACCAGAAGGAAAAAAAATTAGCGGGGAGAATATGAGTCAGCTAAAAATGCGGGGTTTTCCATTATTGTTAACCGAAAGCGGAAATATCTAGCCGTATATCATTCAAAAACTGTAGACAGTTACGGTTAACGATGCATATTTACAGAGATTCCAGTCTGGTCAGAGGAAGGAGGGATGCGGCAGGAACGTCGAGCAGATTATTTCCGTCGAGAGAAAGCGTCTGAATGCGGGAAAGCATCGAAAAACTATGGTCTGGCAAGGAGGAAAGCTGGTTGAAGCTTAAATACCTGTAAAAAAAGAAATGCATTCGTGATGAGAATAAAGTTGATTGATTGGATCTTTGATCGGTTCATGAAATTCATAAAAGCTTACAAATTTTCCAGATTTACTAATGGCCGGAACGAGCTTGATGGAATGCTTCGCAGTTTGTTATTTTGGAGATGCCTAAATGGATAAAATAAGGTTGGAGAGTTAATGAAATCTTGAAACAATGCGATTGTTTAAACTTGAAGGTTCAATTATAAAGTACCATGTTTAAGAGGTATTAACGCTGTAAAGTTTAGAAAAACAAAATCCTTCATATAAAACTATATTAGAAAAAATAAAAAACCAAGGCATTAATACTGTCGTTTTTTAACGATAAGAAGTTTTCGGAGCTTGCATGAAACTCCATTTATCGAAAGTGCTTTTTTATACAGGTAGGGATTATGTTTTATTTACCGCCTTAATCCCTTGAGAGATCCGAGCTGCTAAATTTTTTCTGCCATGTACTCAGCAGAGAGCGGCAATATAAATTTTTAGCTCCACTCTTTCACTTGGTCATCTAGTCATAAAACCTTCTATAGAGACTTTATATATTAAAACCCAACTTCTAAGTCTTTGTATTCATATATGGCGGCATGTGAATAAAAATTAATCAAATAATATACTGTGCAGTAACATGTCACTGTACATTAAAAGTTAAACACCGCATACAGTTACTCTTGCACAAGAAAAGTTGTGATAACTGGGATCATAAAAGTATACAAAAAGGTATCACAACATTCTCGGCATTATAGATAGCGGTACTTGAGCAAGCATGAGTTACGTAACAATTCAGCTTGCACTAGTACTTTTAATACTGCCCTCCTTCCAATTCATCAAGTATATGAATTTTCATTTATAAATATTTATCTATTGTATAATATTTTTTATTAGGATTATTAACGCAGGTAAGCAACTTATGCAAATAATTGCATTTTTAACACTAAACATGCCATAACCGATCAAATGACCGGTAATATATATGTAAAAAATGCGATGGGTAATGAATTAAAATAGAAATAAAAGAAATAGGTATGTACTAAGCGAATAATTAAATAAATTAAATAAATTAAATAAAAGAAATAAAAGAAATAAAAGAGCTAGGTATGTATTAAATGTTGGTATGTTAAATGTTAATTTATATATATATATATATATATATACACATATATATATATATATACATATATATATATATATATATATATATATATCTATATATCTATATACATACATACATACATATATATACATATATATATATATACATGTATACATATATACACATATATACATACATACATACATATATATATATATATATATATATATATATGTGTGTGTGTGTGTGTGTGTGTGTGTGTGAGCATGTGTGTTGATAATTTTAAGGAACGGTAGAAAATTTAATTTTAAGTCACATGATATGTTACATAGGACAATATGAAAAGAATCTGGAAAAATTGCTTTAATCTAAAAACGAAAAATAAACTACTCTGTTGATTGCAACAATATAGTAAACGTAAGGTCTTTTTTTCTTTGCTTAACAGTTTTTTAGTCTTTGAAATTCAGAACTTTTCTAAACCATATAGTAAATAACAAGAGTCTATGATTTTAAACCAATACATAGGACTGCTTGAAAGAAAGGCACTTAGATATACAGAAATATTAAACGATTCAAATATTTTTGAAATTCCACCTTTGCGAGGTTTTTTTTTGCATATGTACTTATAGAAAGAATGTTTGAACCTTTATTCTAAAGAATTTTACATTAGCATGAGAAGGCTTTCAAAACTAATCTATTTTCTTAATAAAACTGCTTAAAAGTTTGGTATATTATCAGCAATACGTTTATTTATGTAAATACGTATAAAATGTTTAGATAAACACTTAATTATTTAAAAAAATACTATGTTATTTCTGAATTTTAATAAAGTAGCTTTATTATGTTCCAAGTGCATTTCTTTCTCACATTATAAAGTGATTTTTATACATAGGATATATACTTTTCAGATCTCAGAATTGCTGGCTTACTTGACTCATGTAATAAATGGTTTATTTGTTGTCGTAAGAATTCATGGAAAATTTTAAAAGAAATTGATAAATTTTTAGATTTTAATCCCCATGATATTTAACGTAGGGGAACGTTAAAGAGTTCTGAAAATATCGCTTTAAACTGAGGACGAAAAATAAACCACACTACAGATTGCGACTACATAGCAAACATAAAGTTTTTTCTCCTTTTTCTGGACAGATTTTTAGTCCTTTAAATCCAGAGCTTTTCAAAACCGTAAGGTAAATATCAAGAGTCTTATATTTTGATCCAATAACTAGACTTGCTTGAGAGAAAGGCACTAAAATATTCCACTTAGATAGGAAGAAATTTAAAACGATTCAAAGATTTTTTTGAAATCCCAGCTTTTCAAGGGGTTCTTCTGGATATGCACACTTTTGAAGGAATTCGGAACCTTTATTCAAAAGAATTGTGCATTAAACGTCAATGGACTTTCGAAACTAATCTATTTATTTCAATATGAAACTGTAAAGTTTTAATATTTATTCGTTATTTATTTATGTAAAAGTGGATAAAATTTCGAGATAAAATATTAATTTTTTTCATCTAATTATTAATGTCTTACTCTTGGCCATGTATGTTTTACAATGAAGAGGTAATTCATTATAACCCGAAGAGTGTTATATGTTACATACTAACTTTTGTAATATTTGCTTTTTATTGACGCAGACTGTCGTTTAATTTATTTGAAAGCGAGAAATTTGCATAATTTATTTACAATATACAGTAACAATTGAACAACTTGAAATTTAAGTACTATTCCTAGAACCAAAGGTGAAAGTTCTTGAATAAATTTCATGTTAAACCAATTCTTATGTTCTCGCTAGAATTGTTTTTAAAAGTTAGATATAAAGCTACAGTAAAAGTTTTATTTCATGCTACAGAGATATTAAAATATTTTGCCCTTTCTGTTTACGGTTTTGGTTATGAGGGATATTTTAGGATATTTTTTGCTAATAAATATTTAGTTTAATAAAATTTGATATGAATCTGTTATACGTTATAAAATCTTCAAACTTAAAAAAATATAGATAAAAAATATCTGATAATTATGCTTTATATATTGAACTATTTACGCCTATAATTATATAGCTCAAAACAAACAAACTAGATAATAAATAGAGCTATCAACAGTGAATGGATACATGAATATCAAATTTATAGGCAACCTTCCTATCCATTTCCCCAAAGTCGTAATGATAAGTACTGTTTTTTATGAGATGATAATAGCAAGTTTATTAGAGTACATTAGTTCGGGAAGAAAAAAACCCCTTTTTTTCTACGGATAACCTCGTGTGTTTAGACAAAATAAATTGCCGAAATTTGTAAACAAATAGCAATGAAATTGTCAATTCTACAGAATGAAAAATTATTACTCATAAATATTATATTTAAAAAAGTAATTCAATTCAAAAAGTAATTCAACTAAACTGCTAATGTGCTACATAGGATATTTTGAAAATTTATGAAAAACAATTATTTGCGAAAATCCTCTAATTGAATAAATTGTTTTCTGAAGCAAGATATTTTAATAAGAAAATATCGCTATTAAGTATTTTTTTTAATGATGTAAAAAATAATTGATGCATGAACAATTATAAAAAAAATATTTTCTAAAGAACTGTCAGTTACATTTATTTTTCGCTTTATTAAGCATACTTGATATATTCTTCTAAATCCTCTCTTACGCACACAGAGGCGCTCTTCCATTTACATTTTAATTGAATGATGTTTACTTGCACACCCTGAAAACTTGTGATTCAGATGATCGAAAATATTTCTAGTTGACGAGGCACAAATTTTCCTATTATCATATAACTTTCTCCAACCCTCGTCTTCAGATGGAAATAAGATTTAAGATGATAGCTGTTTGATGTTTTACTAACTTTTTTTATTCCCCTTCTTATTGAGAAGAAATTAAATTTAATGCTACATTTTGTTTAGAGCATATTAAAAGGTGTTTTCTTCTTTGAATATTATCAGGTTTTTGCTACTGTAAAAATATGCAGAATGCATAGTTAAATCCTTAACCGGACTTTTATTTCACAAGTGATTCTCATAGACGTATACTTTTACTTAAAATATTTCTAATTGACTGACGAGGCACAAATTTTTCTATTATTATATAACTTTCTCCAACTCTTCAGTTGGTCAACGTCTTCAGATGGAAATAAGATTTAAGATGATAACTTTTGATGTTTACTAACTTTTTTTATTCCCCCTTCTTATTGAAAAGAAATTAAACTTAATGTTACATTTCGTTTAGAGCATATTAAATGGTGTTTTTCTTCTTTGAATATTATCAGGTTTTTGCTACTGTAAAAATATAAAGAATGCATAATTAAATCCTTAACCGGCTTTTTATTTCATAAATGATTCTCATAGACGTTTACGTCTACGTAAAAAACTGTTTCCAGCAAGGTAAGCATTTGTTGTACGATATTTTTCAAAAATTAAAAAAATCTAAATTTTTGTACGTTTTTCCGTGTTTTATCACTATATTTAGTAAAAATTGAAACTCTTCCAAAGAACCTTAACACAAAATGTTCCAATTTTCTGTGACAAATATTAATAGAGCTATTTAATTTGAAATTTAGGATTTTCATTTAGGATTAAGTAATTTAACATTTAGGTTATTTTTAATGACAAATAAGCTATAATTTTATTTTACGCTTACTTGTCTTTAAATTTACTTAACATCTTATCTAAAAATATTTGTGTATTTCTTAATTTCATTCTGTAGAATGTAGTTTTGAGATCACTTACATTTAAGATCTAGTTTAATACCTACATTTTGAATCAAGTTATCTTGCAAACCGAAATATAACATAATTTTCAGAATTGTCCTAAATTAATTGTTCTACATTTTTCATTATAACCAATTAAGAGGGATTATTTCATGATTTTCATATGAGGTAAACAGACTGTAATTTCATCACAACTTTTTGTATACTTTTATTAAGTTTTACATATTTAAGGTTCATAAAACACATATACATATTCAGGATACACAAAAAGTACATTGTATGCTATAAAGTAGAGGTATTTTAGGCACTGCTGGTTTATTAAGTTTATGAAGTCATGCATTAAAATCTTGAAATTGAATCTCTAAAAATTGTAGTTTTTGTTTCGACGATGCACGATAAAGATCATATTTTCTTTGATATTTTTTAGGACTTATAACAATAGTCAGCAACTTGTTATTTTCCCTATTTTTTTCTTTTTCTTTTAATATATCCATTTAAGGCTCATGGCAATCTTTAAGTTTTATACTAAGGCCTCAAAGGTATCTGAAAATTAAAAATGTCTACATTACTTTTAGAAAAGATGTATAACGGAAAATTTTTAACCCTAGGATGATATCCTGTTTCTGTCAAACGTCGTTACTATTGATACGTCTACAAGTCAACTTTTTAAAAGTTTCTTTTAAATCAAGGAAATTCAAGTAATACATTGGATTTCCTTTAAAAATCCATTTATTGCACATTTAAGTTATTTTTAGTTGATTATTTTAATTACAAAACATCTCCGAGAAGTAAGGATAATGTTTTAGATTTAAAAAGGACTATTGAAGCAATTAGTAATAATAATTATTAAAATAACTGATATTTTTTCATGAACTACTTCTACTACATTACTACAACAATTACTGCCAAATTAGAACATAATGAATTTTGAAGAAAATGATTTAAAACTATAAAAATTAGTTTCGAAAGTACATTATCGTTTAAAGTTTCGTGCAAGTCAATTGATTTTTACTGCAGTTACATTATATTTTAGAAGACTTTTCTACTCACTTTAGTTTAGCATAATTGATGAAGTACTTTTGAAACAATTAGTAATGAACATTTTTTAAAACTAATTTTACCTTGAATTGTTATCTAATTTTATGCAAATATATTACTAATAACAAATTTAACTATTTAACACAATTACTAATAACACAAAGTTTCTTTTAAATCAAGGAAATGCAAGTAATACATTGGATTTCCTTTAAAAATTCATTTATTGCACATTTAAGTTATTTTTAGTTGATTATTTTAATTACAAAACATCTCCGAGAAGTAAGGATAATGTTTTAAATTTAAAAAGGAATATTGAAGCAATTAGTAATAATAATTATTAAAATAACTGATATTTTTTCATGAATTGTTAACTACTTTACTATATTACTACAACAGTTACTTCCAAATTAGAACATAATGAATTTTGAAGAAAATGATTTAGAACTATAAAAATTAGTTTTGAAAGTACATTATCGTCTAAAGTTTCGTACAAGTCAATTGATTTTTATTGCAATTACATTATATTTTAGAAGACTTTTCTATCCACATTAGTTTAGCATAATTGATGAGGTTCTTTAGAATTAATTAGTAATTAACATTTTTAAAAAATAATTTTGTCTTGAATTGCTATCTAATTTTACGCAAATATATTACTAATAACACATTAAATTTTGAAATATATTGATTCAAAACAAAATAAATTAGTTTTGAAAGTCCACTATCGTCTTAAGTTTCGTACAAGTCAATTGATTTTTCCCGCAATTACATTATATTTCAGAAGACTTTTCTACCTAGATTAGTTTAGCGAAATTGATGTTGATTATCAGAGTGATTTGGCCAATTCGGGTAATTTCAGTTATTTGCTCTATTCACTGCAGGAGGGCAATTCGGTATTATAATTACACCGGTGGGACCTTACAAATCGTTTAATATTCAGCTCACAGTCGAGAACTTGCTTCTCATGAATTGAGTTTAGTTAAAGTGTACGATGCATACAACATTAGGCGTTGCTGCTTTTGTCATTAGTGATTAAACGTCAATCAAATGCATATGTCGTTCCTGTTCATACAAATCAATTGTCACATTTTATATTAATTATACAATAATTACGCTATTAGTGTGAATTACTTCATTCAGTGGAGTAAGTTGGAGTATTTTTAATACACATAGAAAATCATTATTTCATTCAAGAAAGATATAATGTCTCATGGTTCTCAGAGAACTGAAAACCAGAAAAAAGTTAATCGTATCCAGACATAAAGGGTTAGTGAACTCGTATATTTTAATATATCAATTAAACGCTATATTTGTAATGTAAAAAATGATTGATTTAAATTAAAAAAAAAGTTTAATATCAAAACATACATAGATATATAATTAACTGAAAAAAATTAGTTTATAAAAAAATCTACTGTCATTCTTTGTTCTGAGCGAGCAATTCCAAGGAACTCTATATGCTGATTTCTAGCATGTAATATTGTTTCAGTCGTTAATGAAAGCAGCTCAAGCAACAGGAGGGGGGTTGCATGGGTTTTTCCTTATTTATTCATCTATAACAGACATGTTAACTCATTTTGTTTATATGTGACTACCAGAGGCAACTTTTCTCCAACGGGTACAGTTTGGTTAACACAGTGCAATATCAAGTGATTCCAAATAATCATAAACCTATTCTTTGGAAAAACTTTTCTAAAAAATACATCCAACTACTCCAGTGCTATTAGTACTCGCTGCTTTTTTTTTCTCTATTTCAATTAGCCAATCAAACATTTCCGTTAACACCCTTCTACATGGGGTACCCATAACAAGATTATCAACAAAATATGCGGCATTATAGAGGCGAATGTTAAATAGAGACAAGCTGGAAAAATTGGGAAAATATAATCTCATGCACCCGTAACACAATTCCAGTTTCCATGCTTTCTTTTGGATTTTTACGGATGTATTAGAAAAAAATGGGAAAGTCATTTATTTACCTGTCATTAGCAGTTGTGTAAGATCGAAGTAGGTTCAATCACTTTATAAAAATATGAATTAAGAATTCACTCAGGTATTACAACTTTTGAAAATACTTTGAAAAAGCTGTTCGTCGCGAGGCATATAACTGTATGTAATGGAACAAAATTTCGTCTGAATAAACGTTTGTAAAATTTGGAGTCGTGTTATGTTGCGAACAAAGTATGAGTTTGTTTAATATTATTTAATTTTTGCAACAATAAAATTAGTTCATTCATACTTTTCTACATTTTTGGAAATAAAGATATTTTGGAAATAATTTATTTTATATTAATACGTTTATATTTTTTCAGTGTTGAAAAATAGCTTTTAGTAAATCTTATGTGCATGGTACTTTAACAAGAGGATGAAACCGAACAAAGTAAACAAAATTTAATCAGGTCATATCAGCCAACAGAATCAATTTGATCTTTTCTTACTTTTTTTTTGTTTTAAATATTAATACAAATATAAAAATTCTATTTGTAAAATATCATAGCAAACAAATTTATTACCAGCACACGAAATTATTTCAACTAATTTTTGTTCTACACTACAGTTCTTTTCAATGTCATTTCATTGAACATAAAATAATTAAATTTGTCATGCTATTAATTTAAAGCTGTACATTATACATTAAATTACTTCTAAATATTATTTTCCTATTTTAATATTTTTTGAGTGTAGAAAACCCATTAATTTATAAAAAAAAACAAAAATAGTTACAGTACTTAATTTCGATCGATAGCAAATCTGAAACTGGCTCCCTTAAATACCCGATTATTAATATGCAGTACTATTAAAAAAAAAGGTTTGGTTATGAAAATTACTAAAATTTTGTATCTGACATGTCTTATGGTACCTTTAACATATTGAATGAATTATAGCAAACAAATCTTAGCAACAATCATAGCAACACAATTCCCATAATAACTTACAGAGATCGAAGTGTTGATAACTTGAGGAATGCTGTGTCCGGAATTGATTCTAAAAGATTGTTTGCCAAATTTCTGAAAGTGAAAGACATTGAATTCTGTTATTACAGATTAAAAGAGACAAATAACGATTTGTGTCATACATTGACATATTGACACTGATAAATACTTATAAACATTAATTATATATTTAAAAATACAAAAATGTAAAATCAATTTCTGAATTAATCAAACTCTAGATTTAAAACATGTTTAGTATTTCACATTTAAATTTGCAAAGATAAGGAGAAATTTTCCTAAAGTTTTATAAATTAGTAAATTTAAAACTGTTCTAATCAATTTTGCAGGACATTAGAGGACTTTGAATAGGGATTAAAAATAAACATTATTGTAAATTAGCAGAATATAATACGTCAGTAGAATGCAATTCATCCGAACTATAAAAACAAAACTATTATTTTCATAGGATACAATTGTTTAAATTTTTCTCCCCATCGATTTCTGAAATATATTAGCGTTTTACCAATGAGATAAACGAAGAAGTCTTTAAGTGACATAATTTAAATTTGAAGTTTACTACATATTTAAAAATACAAAAATGTAAAATCAATTTCTGAATTAATCAAACTCTAGATTTAAAACATGTTTAGTATTTCACATTTAAATTTGCAAAGATAAGGAGAAATTTTCCTAAAGTTTTATAAATTAGTAAATTTAAAACTGTTCTAATCAATTTTGCAGGACATTAGAGGACTTTGAATAGGGATTAAAAATAAACATTATTGTAAATTAGCAGAATATAATACGTCAGTAGAATGCAATTCATCCGAACTATAAAAACAAAACTATTATTTTCATAGGATACAATTATTTCAATTTTTATGCCCATTGGTTTATGAAATATATTAGTGTTTTACCAGGGAGAAAAACGAAGAATCTTGAAGTGACATAATTTAAATTTGAAGTTTACTGGATTTATTTGATTATAAAATAAGACATTAACCCAAACAATAATTTGTAGAAACTTATACATTATTTTCTGTGATTACTTTATGAAAACGTTGATTAAACAAAATACTTAATCATTTAAATTATAAATTTTAAGAATAAACTATTTCAATCATTAACTGTAAATAAGAAATAAAAATATATGAATAGGGTTAACGAATGCATTGTTTTCAAGAGTTATTTTTAAAATTATTCAAAAATTTTCAGTCATTGATGAAAAAATACATTATTTTATGAAGTTTAATACCCTTTAAAGATAATTACAATAAAAACATAAATTATTATCTTTGTAACGTATTATTGTAACATACTGTTGTAAAAATAACTTTACGTAACAATAGAAAGCAAAAGTACGATATCTAAGGTAATGAGACACACCAACGAATACACCCTTCAAATAGGAAAATTGAGTTTCTTGCTTTCTTTCACTGATGAAGTAAGGGATCTTCAAAAGCTTCAAAAGTACTGCTTCCGCAACTAAGCTTTTTATTTGTGCAATTTATACAACAGTCTCTTTTATTTGCTTACCCTATACAGACGTTTTTATTTAACTTGTACACGTTATTTCTTTTGAAATATAAATTCCTTAAACCTATATAAACTTAGACATATGATCACAATGCAGCATATATATGTGCGCACGTGTATGTGTACACATGTAAAACATGAAACGTATGACACACTAATTATAAATCCATCATCTAAATCAGGGTTTCTTAAAATATTCGGTGTGGAAATTCCATAATATTTACGAAAATTTTGTGGGACCCCATAAGCATTGCGCGAAATTCGACAAACGCATGAGTGAAACTGCCAGTTTTATTCACTTGTACTGTAATATACTATCGCAATTTTAGATCATTAACTTCAATTTTAAATTTTAAGAGATAGGACAATGTAAAAATTTTAAATAAGTGACAAAAATAAAAAATATAAGGAGGTAATAAAATGAATTCAATTACTTGGTAATTCAAACATTAAGTATATTAATTCATTAAATATAGCCACTTGGAAGGTCACTACCGATATAAAACCCATCTCGCATGGGTTACCAAATCACTCTAATCTTGAATACGCAGGGCCTTTGACGAACCAACAGCGTTATATGCAAAGAAATTAAAATGAACTTTTCTGTAACTTTAACAACAGAAAAGAAATGCATCAAAACATTTTTATTTTTCTTTGTTTGACTTGTCTTTATCTATTTAATGATAGATTATTGTAAGTATTAGGTACATTATTATATAATTATTATAATAAGTTAAAGAAATATCAAAATTGCAAAAATGTTTGGGCAACACCCGCTGCAGGTCTCGCCAATCCAACTCGGTTCGCAACCCACAGTTTAAGAAACTCTGATCTAAGCATTGCTTCATCGGTTCTAGACCATATTCTTAGTATACCCGATGGTTGATCACTAGTTGAATTTGTTCTTACTTTAACTGATCGTAGCAAAAGACATTCAAACATGATGATAATTGATTTGTTTGGTGACTCATCCACCAGCAAAAAGGTGTTTGCATATCAAAAGAAACAGTCCAAAAGAGAAAATTATTTTTATTCTTCAAACTCCTTTAGTATATTGATGGTGTGGTTGTACAATATAAGTGTAACTGGGACTATTCTATCTCTATATAAATGAAATTAGTGGATGATTCACTTCAGATACACAAGGTCACTTACACAAGTTTAGCAGCTAACACTCTTTCGTATATTCTGTAAAACTTGTTGCCATTATCTGAAATCTGAATCTGATAATTTTAGCTTACTATGTCAGTCCATAGATAGGTATTTTCATTTGTATAAATTAACGTGGAAGAAAGTTTTGAGCACATTTAAAACTTTTTCTTAAAATTTTATTGTTTGTGATAGCGAGGAAAATCCTTTCAATTTTAAAAGAATCATATGAGACAAAACATTCGTTTAAATAAGTACTTAAAATATCTCATTAAAATAAAAAATATATGTTTTATAATTTATTTATGGAATGCTTTTGAATATATTTTATCAAAACTAACTTAAAACTTTTAAGATTTTTCTTGTTAAATGTTTAATGCAGAGGTAAAAAAAAATTGTAAGAATACATTTTTCCATTACTTATACAAACAAAAAATTTTGTTGGAAAATTTCGTATTCGCTATTTGCAAAATCTGTTCGTTGGCGTACTATGAATAATTTATCATGAAAACAATTGCAGTTCAAAGGGTTTTCTTTATATTATAGTATTCTTTACTACTTTTAGTAAATTTTAGAATGAAAAAAATCTACGTAAAACTACGTGGAACGAAACTTAAAATTAATTTTATCATACGACGAAAGCTTATTATGAACGACAAACTATAATTAAGAAAGAAATAGCTGGCAAAATTTTTATGAAAATACTAATTTTCACTTTTGTTTCCTGAGCCTCTAAAAATTCAGTTTTATATATAGATTCCTGAGTTTAAAAATAGAAACAAAAGTTTCTTATTTCCAGATTTATATAACCCTTTTTTTATTTGTTAGTGAAATATAAGATTAAAACTGTTGAGCATTTCTTTTCGAAAATAATTTGAATGTTTGATATTTTGAAAGCTTTTTCATTTTCAAGCTGACAAAATATTTCATATTAAAATTTCTTACAGACTAGCTTTTCGGGAAAAAGTATTTTTTTTTCGTATAAAATATTCTTTTAAGTCATTCGATGGTTTTTGTGTTTAGTAGAAGATAAATAATTTTAATTGAGCTCTTAATGGAAAAAATGTTATTCGAATATTTGATAAATAATTTTTAGGCTGGAAAAAAGTTTTTTTTTGTGTGTAAGTCAGTTAGTTATAAATTGAAACTTCAAGTTTCAGTCAAAAATTGTTTTTAATTCAAAATATGGAGAAAAATTATTTATAACATGAAATATGTAGCAAATTAAGATGTGAAAATTTAATCTCATAGAAAATATACAATTTTATTAAATAATGATATTTGTTACTATAATGCTTCACATTATATTTCTATCTTTATGGATTTTATTATTTTGCTTTCTTACAGCAGCATAATCGTTGATCCCAAATGAAATTATGGGACTATTATTAAGCAAAAATATCTTTTTGTATAAAATATTGCTTTTATCTAATTGCTGTAATTTTTTTTGTTATTGTTTAATACAAGATTGATAACGTAATTATGGAAGTAAAATCAATGAAATTATGAAAGTCAGAATATTGAATAAATAATATTTTGTTTGCAAAAGGTTTTTTCATAAATTTCAGTCTCTAGCTTTGATTTGAAACTTGAAAATTTCATTAAAAAATTATATATAACAGAAAATATGGAACAGGATTTTATTACAGATAATAATATGCAGGAATAATAATTATAGTCAAAATAAGACAATGATATATAATTTATTAAAAGTTTTCTTTAGTATTTAGTGTTATCAGCTATTGATGAATAATATTCAATATCCTCTACACTGATGGCTCAAAATTTGAGTCAAATGTGGTTTCTGGAGCCGGATTTTTTTTCTGGGAAAATTTCTCACACTGTCTCATTCTGGGAAAAGACAAAACTGCTTTCAATGGTGAGGTTGAAGTGATTAAAGTTGCTTTGACTTATCTAAATGTCCATCCCTTTCTTTCTTAACAGTTATAATCTCAGACTCTCAAGCAGCAATACTAGCAGTTGACAATGGTTACCAGGCTATCTGGGGGGTGGGGCAGTGATACACTTCAGCGGTGTTTCGGCACAGCTTAGGAGTTGAGCCTCAGGGTGTTGTACTACGGTACCTCACCTAGGACAGCTATCAGCCTCCTCGTGGCGCCCCCTGTAAACTAGGAGTGTCCCTCCTAGGCCGATGATAGCCGTCTGACAACCTCAAGGGGTATACCTCCTTTAGGTATACTCGGGTTTCACGAACCCGGGGTTTCCTGAGTGATCCTTCTCTTCAGACTTCCCTGGTAGTCTCGATCTTGCCGATGTGGTATTGTATCCTTACTGGGGTCGTCTACATTAATTTCGAGCCACGACGGAGCCTCTCGTAGGTCAGCGCAGCTTTGTAGCTGTTAGTGATTGATTTAGTGGCGACGGTCTTCAGTAGTTTGCTGCTATATGGGCGAAAAGCCTGGGTCAGCGTGGTGAAATTCTCTTACCAGGCTATCTGTATTAGAATGCAGGTATTTACTGCGAGAATTGCACTAAAAACATAAAATGATCGTCTTTTAGTGGATTCCTTCTGATTATGGTATTCCTGGAATCGAAAAGGCACATTTTGAGGTAGGATGTCACATTATTCAAGTTTCAAAAGGCTGGGTTGGTTACAAATCTGTATCATCAAAATGTATTTGACCTTCAGGGACAAGCAACTATTAATACTAAAATAAAGAAGAAAAGATAAATTCTGTAAATATAACATTACATTTTCCCTGACTGCCTCAGAAGCAGCCCTGTATCTGCCTTTCTTCTACTTACAATGCATGATTGCTTATATGCGCATCTTCACATCTTCACATATTTCAAATTACCAATAGTCCTGCCTGCCCACTATGTTGCAGTAGTGCGATTATGAATGCTGAACACCTCCTCGTTTGCTGATCATTCCTCTCAGAACAGTGTTTTTTCTCAATACTGGGAAGTTACAGAACTTTTAAACAATCTGCAGACTTGATCTTATTCTGTCCTTTTAATGTTTTAAATTTTACACCTACATTCTTCTTGTGTAATGCTGGAATGTGCAATTTCTTTGTAATTTTATTCCATTATTGT
Organism: Pardosa pseudoannulata; assembly: GCA_032207245.1. Taxonomy (NCBI): domain Eukaryota; kingdom Metazoa; phylum Arthropoda; class Arachnida; order Araneae; family Lycosidae; genus Pardosa; species Pardosa pseudoannulata. The sequence goes on along the minus strand of CM063502.1, from coordinate 74,397,691 downwards.
TGTATTCTGTTGTTTTTTAATCTCTGTTGACAAATGGCTATCAGGTTATTTGTATTGGAGTGCCTGTTTACAGCGATAATTGCACAAACAATATAAAATGATCATACTGTAGTGGATTCCTTCTCATTATGGTATTCTTGGAAACGAAAAGGCACATGATTTGGCTGAAGTAGGATATTATATTATTCAAGTTTCAGAAGGCCGGGTTGGTTACAAATTTGTATCATCAAAAATCTATTTGACTTTCATGGACAAGCAACTATTAGAACTAAAATAAAGAACTGTATGGAATAAAAATTAATGCTTGTATTGCCAGCTGCACAAAAGTAAAGAATGTAGTCAAATTTCTTATTTCGTATTCTTACTTATAGTATTATAATCAGTGATCCTAACTGACACTGTGGGCACATTACTAAGCATTTACACCGCATGTTTATGATATGAAAGAATTGTGTTTTTGTGAAAGCTAACGATCAGTGACCGTAGTTTATTATACAGTTAAGCCCTTTCTTGCCGTAAAATTTTATGTTTATCTCGAGATTTTACGGGTACTCCGAAACTCCTTGTTTCTGAGCGTAAATTTTCGTATTATTTCAGATAAAGACTAGTCTAAGAAAACCTCTCTTCTAAGTATTTATGCGAAAAATGCTGTAATGAAATTAAGATTGTAAATTAAGAGGATATTTGTATAATGCATGAATGTTCTTTTGAATTAATATCAACACTTTTCTACTAGAAAAATTATGGCCATTAAAGAATAATAGAATTTTTTTTATTATCTAGAATTATGTTTCAAAAGTTAACACCTACGTTATTTGCATTGTTTTTTTTATATAAAGCTGTAAGAAATGAAACTTTATGCTTCTGTAGCAATATAAACTAGTGAGTTCATTTCTTTGGAAAAGTTATAATGAAATTTTGTTTAAGATGTGCTCTTAGGGAGTTTAAAAATATTGTAACTATAAAAAGGGTTTCATCTCATAAATAATTTATCAAGAGTATAATTTCAAGAAATACTTTTTATACTCCTATACAAAGAGTTTATATTTATAAAATATTCTTTGAAGGAATTATTCGGAATAGTTAGCTTATTTTCCGCCCCATTTAACTCGAACTAAATTTGTAAAACTATATGATGGTGGATAACTAATGCAATTTATTCATTCTTTTTAGTGTTTATATAAGTATATTTAAGTATCAGTTTAGTTATAGAGTAAATATGGGCTAAGTTTCTCGTCTTTTACTGTAATTATAAATGTGAGTTGTTTTGTAAAATTATCATAATTTCATTTATTATGTTTTAAACTGGCATTTCATCACATTAAACTTCAATAATTTATATTTGTAATTTACCCAATAAATTTTATTTTCATTTAATAGACTTTTGTATGACGTAATGAATTTTTCAGTAAAAACATCTCTATTCTTAGAGGAAAACAGTTACTCTGTCAAAAAAAAAAGTTTAAAATAATAATATCTTGTTTCATGAAATATTTTTTTAGGAATAAAATTGATTTAATGCTTATATATTGTACTATATTTAACCGTATAAATTTATTTATAGAGTATTAATGTACTTTCAGAATAAGTTTCAATTAAAGCTTCAAGTTTTGCTATAACTGTAATTAAGATTTCTATAAATTTATCATAAATAGATACTTTATGTTACCTTTGAATTTGAATGATTATTTTCACTGATTCCCTTCATTTTCGTTTAATATATTTCTTGTGAGCGAAAAGTTTGTCGTCAAAATCATTTCTATTCTTGAAGAAGCAGTCACTCTGTCAAAAGAAGTTTCAAACTAATATATCTTAAATAACTTTTTTCCCAGAATGGTTTTCTAGAAAAAATATTGATTTAACACTTATCTAGATAAAGTTATCTCAATCTCAAAACCGCAAATTACTTCATGGAATTTACTTTACAATTCTCCTTAAAAGAAAAGTTCAAATGAAGCGTAGAATTTAATTAAAGCCACTTCATAAAAAATACTTAAAATACTGGTTGTGGAAAGTGAAAGTGGATTTGTGACAAGGTAAATAGCAAGGAAAATCAAATCTTCCTTCGTTGGATATCAAAGTACATATGTGCATAATTTTGAAGAGTTAATTATATATAAATCCCTGTTTGGATTGGGTATAATAGTGGCCTAATAAAGAAGATTCCAATTAAATATTAACTGAATTTAGGATTTTATATTTGAAATCATTGTTTATCTTACCTGTCATGTGATAGAAAATTTACATAAATTTAAAACTTGATTCCAAAGTTTACCTTAGAGGATTAAGTAAAAAACACCAATGATACAATTAATTGTAAAATTGATGCGTAATTTCTAAGGATCAACTTAAAATACATTTCAGCATTCGAAGTTAGCTTTAATTCCTGATGAAACAAAATCAGTACTTTGATTTAATTTACTATTCTTTAGGTAAATATTTTAAGTTATGTTTTTAATTTAATTGCAATCTGGAACAGAATCCCCAGATTGTACTCCTTTTCAAGTTATATATACATTATTTTTGATGTTAACTACGCTATTATTTAATTTAAGTCTATTGAAGTTTATAGTTTATAGAATAGTACTCATTTGAGAATAGCATGTCTATAATTAAACTTCCCTACATTTAAGTTGTCTACAATCAAAACTGTTACTCAGAAAATTAAGAAATGTTGTTTAAGACATAATGAAGTGATGGGAATTTTTTTAAGGAAATAAAAATAGTTCAAAATTCCATCACCAGAAAGCATATTTTGATAAATTACACATTTAGCAGCAATTACTTTTGTTAAAAAATTATTACAGCAAAACAAGTTTAACAATGATGGCCATCATTTTCAGTTACCATTTGAAATCGTAAGATTTGAATCATTCTGAAGTTGACAGCAGTGTTTCCGAAGAAATGAGAATGTATCGTGAGATGCTGTCTATCAGATAAGGTACAAATCTTTGTTTATCAAGATTGATTAGATGTTCAAAACCAAAATCCGAATGGGTTGAGGTCTAGGGACCACGGTGGCCACACATTATTAAAGCAGAAATTAATAACGCGTTCTTGTGTAAAGCGATTTTTAGAAAATTTTGAACATTACTACCATTTGAAATCGCAAGATTTGAATTATTCTACAGTTGACAGCAGTGCGTCCGAAGAAATGAGAATATGTCGTGAAATGCTGTCTATCAGATCAGGTATAGGTCTTTGTTTACCAAGATTGACTAGATGTTCACAACCAAAATCCGAATGGGTTGAGGTCTAGGGACCGAGCTGACCACACATTAGGAAAGTGGAAACTAATGACACGTTCTTCTGTAAAGTGATTTTGAGAACGTTCTTAACAGGCTAATATGTAGAGGAGCTCAATTTTGGTTTTGGCTTTGGGGGCATTTGAAACATCTAGTCAGTTTTCCTAAACCAAGAATTACATCTGATCTGAAAGACAGTATTTCATGACATATTCTCAACATTTCCCCGGATACACTGTGGTCAACTGTAGGACATGCTATCTTAGAATTTCCAATGTAGCTGAAAATAATGTTCAGCATGTCTTGTGACAACCTTTTTAACTAGAGTAAATGTTGGCTAAATGTGATTTATCAAAAAAACTATCTAGTTTTGAAAGTTTGAGCTACTTTTTTATTTACTCAAACAAATTCTCATCCCTTCATTATGTCTTATATAATATTTCATAACTTTCTGAAACATAGTTTCGACTAAAGACAACTTTAAAATCGGACTGTTTAATTATGGACACCCTGTATATACAAGTACAACAGAATGCAGTTAGTACTTCAACAGTGTGACCACTACTGACTTTAATATAAACACAGATAAAATTTTATTGAAGATCACAGTTCAATCATGCGTCATCAAATGTTGAAAAAAAAAGGCTCGAAATGAAATTACTTAAATTCTTGACAAAAAACCCCAATAGAGGAGTTTTAATATTTTCAATTTTACTTTCTTTAAATTGAACCAGAAATTATTTTCCGACATTTGAAAAAGTCAAATTCTATTCTTAATTTTCTTTTAGCTTAGTATTAAGAAAAAGGATGCATCATCTGGAAAAGAATTAAAATGTTGAACTTCGTTCTGTATAGTTCCAAGGAATTAAGAATTAATAGGAAAACTTTAAATGCACTTTAAGACAAATGGAGAAAGATAAATGTTTTTGTTAGATTCAGTTACACCACAGTCAGTTTGGGTTTGAAGTTAGCTGACTAATATTGTCTTACGCTAATAACACATGAGACATACAGCTTCCCAAGAATTATTCTACGAATTTTCTTTGAGTATTTCTTTTGTGATGTTTATCTTTATCAGTGAATTTTTTTGTGCTAGAGCTTAGTAAAAACTGAATTTCCTTTAAAAGTATTAATCTTTATTATTACAATGTCCAATTTATATTTCAGAAATTATTTGTAAAATTGATACATTTAATTTTTTTTTCGATTTGATTAAAAATTTTATATTCCATGAAAAAAAGAAGGCGAAGATTACTTTTATGGAGAGAAAAAACAAAATAATTTTCCTGTAAATACATTTTACGATACATTTTTTCAAAATATAGAGTTAAAATACTTTTATTTATACTTTTTAATTATACTTATTTAAAATTTATACTTATTTAAAAATTAGAAACTAACATCAACTGTCTTTAAAAGAATCAGATACCCCGTTCAAAGTATAGTTTAGGTATCACGCTCAAAGCGTGACATCTAAAATGTAACTGTTAAAATTCCCTATGTTAAAGTGATCGTCAAACTTATGAAGATTCTGACCAAATGTATTATTTTTAAATCCAACAGATACCAAAACAATCCAATACAGAAATAAGTACATTTTTCAAATTTTACATTTGTTATTATCTAGAAACAAATTCTGATTTTTAGTTAGTACGAAATTAAATTTGATAAAACTATATGTAAAAGAAAGAAATTGAAAGATTGAAATATACATAAGAAAAATATGAAGTATCGCTAGCAATACATTAGAAATGTAAGAACAGAATTTTCCTGAGACTCATTAACTTTAATGAAAAGAATGGTACTCTTCCAAGTTATCAAGTTTCTTTAATGTTGAGAGAGTAGGTAGTGGAATTCATTAAAATACGGTTGTCTTAATGTTCACCAGTAAATCAATTTCTATACTTGATTTTCTTTTGTATAAATTTCATACTGGAAAAAGAACCACAAACATATAAAGAGCTAAATATTAGCCTACTGAAAATGGTCCTGAGAGCTTCTAGTAGCTTGCGTCGATGGCTTGGCGATCACTGATCTATTACAATTTTTTTTTTGTATACCTTTCAAGTTGATTAATTTTTGTAAGAAATATATTACAGAAATAATCTAGAAATTAACCTTATAATATATTACTCTTAATTAGTGATTCAAATTAAAACAGCTAATTCGCAGTTCGAAATATTTGTAATATACTCACAATTCTTGAAGACGTGGTAGATGTGAGAATGCCCTTTCCTGCAAATCTTCGATACTGTTCCAACTGAGATCTCTGAAAGAGATTTTAAGATTAGCATATATCTATATATATTTGTATATATACATATTTAATATATCAATATTAATACACTCATAAAAAATCTCCTCTCTCCCATTCTTATTCCTTTAAATCTATTTTCCCAGCTACAAAATATCTTAATTAAAGGAGTGTTCGTGACTTAACATTCTTCCAACCTATTTCCCAAAACTTTCTCTGCGATAAATGCAAATTTTGTACCACTTTTCTGCCATATTTTTCAGCTGTTCCCGGCTCACTTTTCAATGATGTAAGCTCCCTTTTCTTATTAATAACGCCAACTAAGCTATTTTCTCTGGCAAAGATTTGTCTCCTTCTTGCTCTGGGGTCCAACCCTGTTCCAGCACGTGTTTTGATATTCATTCTATCTTCTGTCTTTAACTGTGAAACACATGTCATTCTCTAAAATAATATTTAAATTCCACTAGGACTTGTGTGCCGTTCTCTTCAATGTTGTCCGACTGTATATTACTTCAATAATCTGTTTTCATAGATTTCTCCTTGCCCAGTAGCCCGGGCAAATAAAAATAACAGAAGCTAAAATTATTTGTGAACGGTTACATTATACATCGCCGTGTTACATTATATATATATATATATATATATATATATATATATATATATATATATATATATATATATATATATATATATATAATGGGCGAGACTCATTCAAAAGCACAAAACATTTCATTTCTGGTAAGATACATGAAATCCATACAACAGGCAAGGCAAGAACGTTTACAACATCCTGCCCCAGAAAATGTGATCCTGCACACACGCATTTAGTAGTAGGGATTTTTCAGGTAAAAAGACTACGAATAATCCCTAAGTACAATTGATCACGTGATAAAAAATACCCATGTTGAAAGACAACGTGCTAACTGTTGGCTAAAGTAGTACAGACAGAGGCTGAATTAAGTCTATAGCATGTCTGGAGGGAAAACTCAGAATTGCCCCACAAACACCCAACGTACTTTATGAATAAAAGTTATTAAATTAATATTAAAATATGTAAATAAGGGATTTTAATACTACACACACACACACACACACACACACACATATATATATATATATATATATATATATATATATATATATATATATATTTCTATATTCTAATATACTATACTATTTTCTCTATATTATATTAATATATCAATGAAAAAATCAGAAGTTTATAATAAATGATGACATTTTACTAATTTCATGAACAATAGAAACAATATTTTCCCATTCATTTTAAAAAATATACCATAGTCATGCATAAATAACATGTATCTGAGTAATTTATAGTTAAATCTATTAACTTTTTTTTATTATTGATTAATCTTCAAAAGTGTGATATCAAATAAGATAATTATTTAAATGCTTGAGAGCTTATTTTGATTACTTTAGTAACTTACAGCTTGATTTATTAAGGGTAAAAAAAGTAATTCTAAAGATAATGACAATATAATAAGTTATAAACAGAGTAATGTGTTTAGAACGAAGTATATTTCAAACGTATTCATGTCTTCATTTCGTAACATTAAATTGATAAATGCAAATATTTTTCTCAAAATGTATTTTGATTAAACAGTAGGGAGTTAATATTTACAATTGCAAAGAAAAAAACCTGCTAAATCCTATGATTTACAGCATTTTTTCTAACATTAGAAAGGAAATCATTACACGATATTACTTTAAATGAAATTTTTTTATTTTATCCCGAGAATTTTTTTTTCTCTTACATAGGATTTTAAAGCGCAATTTATTTTTTTATACATTGAATTGATTTCTATTAGGTCTTTAGGTGGTAGCACGAGTGTGTCTATCTTGTGAAACTAAAGTAAAGGAAAATTTCGTTTCTATTGTGTTCAGCTAGATTTCTAATCTATCTTGACAGCATCTCGCTTGATAATTTTTCCTTCACGCACCGTCTAAACAATAGACAAAACGACGTTTCTGTATTTAGAATTATGAGATTTTAATCTCTAGAGTATTGGGGAATGCTTTATTCATTATATTTATCGTGTAATAGAAAATACGTTATTCAAGACATTAATTTTAAGTGGTTCATATAAGTTGTTCTTGCTACAATTAAGAAAGCGATACTGATTAATTCAAAAAATAACCTATTTACGAAACAAAGAGCATTTTGTGAAGGTTTAAGGTAAAAACTCTCCCAAGCTTTTTGCTTTTAGCAGGTATCTCTCTCGCTCTGTCTTTGGGTAAATAATAATCATATTAATCAGTTAATTCTCGAGTCCTTTCTGCCAGATATACATTAATGTATACCTTGAATAAAAATTATTATTGATTGTAGAGAGCAAAACAAATAGGAAATTTATATACTTCGAACATTGCAGCTTGTCCTCATTAGTAATCAGTACTTCACAGTTTGCCATTTGTAAAAATAGAAAACTTCACGAGAAGAGAGTTATTCGGTATCATCTATGAAAACAGTACTCTAAGAGAAAATTTCTATAATAGATATAGCTTTTCGTCATGATTTTAATTGATGTACCTCTCGGAAAGGTGAAGTTCTGAGCGAGGATTGAAAAGTCATAAAATGCTATTTCAAATAAAAAAATTATAAGTAATAGGAAGTTATCGAATATCTGGTAGATTATCATATACTTTTGCTGAAAAGGAAAATTCATTTCGGTAAACCATAAAAGTTCTGCAAACTATATTTTGCTGTTAATAGAAAGAGACGCTAGGTATTAATGGGTTAAACTTCGTAGGTAGTAAGCACTCATTCTCTCAATATTATATAGATTCTTAGAGAAATTTAACAAAAATGCATGTTTTAGTGTTCTTGGAAAGTGAAAAATAATTTACATAAAATATTGTACCATTTCAAAGGATTCGGATGTCCTGAAGTGATTCAAGGAAGAGAAACATGAAATTTCCCTTACGTACTGGTCTCTACATTGCATTGACCCTAATCCAATAAGTCATTTATTTTATTATAAGGAGTTCTTAATGACGTAAATTGAAGGACTACAATTTACTCAAAAATTCAGATAGTTTATTTTCTCCAAGCAGCAAGAGTGCTCGGCAAATTATCGGGCGATTATAGTATTGATTAGTATACCAATGTTATCAGAAATGCTTTCGAAAAACAAAATGTCTGTATGTAATCGGCAAGTCTTTTGAGAAATTATATTTATAAGCTATATATGCGGAATTGTATGAAAATACGTTGTTTTATATATTAAAGTTACATTTTTATGTTTAATTTTAAGGGAAATTTGTTTTAAACGAATGATTTTGAAGTGATTAAACTGAAAACTAAATTTATATATTTTTGATTCCGTGGAAAAGTAAATTTACTCATTTCTATTATTTTCTTTAACACAAAGTAGTCCACGAATAAAGAACTGACATAGGGGGGGGGGGGGGGTGGGGGGGGGGGCCCGGGGGGGGGGGGGGGGGGGGGGGCAAGGGGTGTGTGTGTGCGGGGGTTAATGCATGCACATGGTAAATAACAAAATGAAAGTTGAAATCGCATATCATTCTGAAATAATAAATATAATAATAAATTATTAAAATATGTAATCATCGAAGTACAGCATACTTTTTCTTGGACGTAATATCAATACTTATATATTTATGGTAAAATATGTACCTAATGCATAAAAAGCAGTTATGTGTGTGTGGCATACACTAGAAAAATCCGTTGTTACTTATGACCATATTTTATGGAAGTATTAGGACTATTATCCTGTTAATAAACATAATGAAACACAGACCAATGCTATACCGTTATTAAACTACTTAAGTTTAAGAAAGCAATTGAAGATAAATATTTTTAATCTTACTTTATACATTTCGGAAATAATAAAAATATCTTATTATAACAACAAAAATACTTGAAACGTGAAATATCCGTAGGAAATTGTTAAAACATTTATATATATGTTTATGCCTAATTTAAAAATTACATTTAAAGTAAATGTAGTCAACACTGAAAACATATTCATTTACAAATCAAATTCATATGCTTAGTTTTTATTGGAATTTATTTTAGATCATTAATATTGAAGTGACTGTTCTTACAGCATTACACTGAAGGCTAAAAAACTATTTTTTTTAGTTTCATATTAAAGTGTATTCAATTTGTAAATGGTTTTTGGTCCTATATTATTTTTAATGTTGAAAATACTACCCGAGTAGAAAATTGTAATGTCAATTAATTCATGCGACATAGAAAAACGAGATGAAAGTTAGAATACTATATAATTATGAAACAATCAATATAATAATGAACTACCAATATATATAATCATCGTCTTATACCGTATTTCTCGTTAGATATAATATCAATCGTTTATCATTAAATCATTTCATAAAAAATATTAAAGGCATTAAAAACAACTATACGTGTAACATGCACTAGAAAAATTATTGCTCTGTTACTTATGCACTTTTTGTATTGAGTTATTAGGGTTGCTCTCTTGCTAATAAGCATAATGAAACACGTAGTTTGGATAAATGACAAAGAGTCATTAAACTTCTTAAATTTAAGAAAGCGTTTCAAAATTTATACTTTTAATCTTACTTATTACATTCCGCAAATGATTAAAGTGTTAGAAAGCACGTGGTAATATTTCCCCCATAACCAGAATAAATTGCTTCTAATGCTCTTTTTTTATTCGATTCTTGGAATACTTTCATAAAAATTAAATTTAGGAACTTTAAGAATCCACTTAATGATAATATCCATAACTTATATTTATAGCACACAGAGAATAAAAAGGAGTTAATCGCTTGTTTTCCCTTTAAATAATCATTAAGCGAACATTAAAAAGATTTTGAATGGCAAAATTAAAACCTTTTACAAACTGTAAGTGGGCAGGTGACAAACATTAGCTTTTCACTTTAAACAAGCTTTGAATATATTTTATACTTTTGTTTATTGGCCTTGAGGTAGAAATTGTTTTTAATCACAAACACGAACTAAAATTTTCGGTATTAATCAGAAGAATTTAAGTATTTTTCAGAAATGTAGAAAAGGAAAAAGTTAGACATCATTGTAAATATGTGTTCTTTAAACTACTTTTGAAACCTTCTCTGTTGTATGTTCTTTGTTTTCTATATAGTATTTTAAGATAAATATAAGTTCAAAATTTACAAACTGTCTTTCTTACTTTTAAACTTCTCTGTGTACTAGTTTGGAAGCAATTTTCCTTTCTTTTTCTTGCAGAAAATTTTCTATGGGAAAGCTTATATCTTTGTACACGCGATGTAGGAAATATTTTCCCTTGTTTTGAAAATTTTTAGTTTATAACTCTGAAGGTCACAATATAAAGGACTTTATTAAAAGCAAATACTTTGAGAAAATTTACCATTATGGACACAAAGAAGAGTCATACACAGAGTTTGTTAGGAACTGTAAAATAGAACTTTTTAAAGATTTCAGGAGTTAGAGTTTCATAACAAAAGCAATAAATGCCGTAATAATAATGCTTTTTAATGCTTTTGTCATGAAAGAGATCCAGGATTTATCTAAATTTTAAGAGAGGAGAATTAAATACTGATATGTCCTAATTCTCGTAATATTGCAGACATGAGTGATTAAAATTTGGAGGCCATCAAAATCATGCTACATTGCGTATATTTACAAGAACGTATGAACTTCAACAAGACTGCAATATTTTTCTTTCAAAATTATTTCTTGAGATTTCTTTCAATTCAAATATCTAAACTTACAAATTTACTTAAATTATCTTTTTGTAAAGTCTTTACTAAATTTAAAGCATTTTGATTGAACATATTGGTCCTCTTTATAAACTTGTAGACAGACTAAAGTTTTGCTTTCTTTGGGAAAAAAAGACATTATAGTTCACTTTTAATAAAACGACTTGGTGCCATAATTTGGTTTTTCTAATTAAGGAAATACGCAGTTTATTTTGTTATTATGCATTTAATGAATTTTGAATGACTTATTGGTAGGTAAAAAGATAAAAATATTGAACAGCAACAAAAAAGAAAAGTTACATGGCATCGATGCACATAATAACTTATAACCTACGAATCAGACAGACTAAAGTTATGCTTTCTTTGGAAAAAAAGACATTTTAGTTTACTTTTAATAAACGACTTAGTGCCATAATTTGGTTTTTCTTATTAAAGAAAGGAATGCAGTTTATTTTGTTATTATGCATTTAATGAATTTTGAATGACTTATTGGTAGGTAAAAAGATAAAAATATTGAACAGCAACAAAAAAGAAAAGTTACATGACATTGATGCACATAATAACTTATAACCTACGAATCATTTTGTAAGACAATATGAGTTCTCTTTATTACTGCTGAGTTTCGGTGTTCTTATTGGAAAGTTTATTAAGGACATTTAATACTACGGTGTGTGTCTAGACACAGACATAACACAACCCTATAATACAACTTCAATGAAGCAATAAGTGAATGATGTGGACAATAAAGAGACAGTGATTGTGGCAGAACATGTTACATTTTCATGAAAATCCGTAGCTTCGAAATATTAGTCTTTCTTGAAATGATTTCAGAGCCATAAAGAAAGGAAAATAAATCCAAACCTTTTCCTGATATTGTTTTACTCTTAGTATATTAAGATTTTGTTTTTTTCTAAGAATGTACTAAGAATGTTTTGAAGTAACATATTTAAAGACTACCCTTTCTAATAAATCAATGGCTTTACAGTTTTCGTATTTGTTCTATGGCACTAATGCTACAACAATTTAGCTTATATTGTTTAAAGTCATTTATATTTGCTGTCTATCATTCACTCTTAAACAAGATTAATAAATTGTTTGAAGGAAAATTCAGATTCTACACAGTATGTGTTGACACGTGTGAATAAAACTAATGATGCTTTTATTGTAATGCATTATGGCGTTATGTTAAAAATTATCTAGAATATCAGTTACATTTGCAATATGTTTTAATAACAATATAATTCCTTTGCCAAGACTAGATATTGTCTTTTTGTATGCTATAAATTATAGTTATATTTAGATGTAGATTTAAAAGATTGAGATCTGGTCTCACCTTTTTATCTTATTCAGCATGAATTTGGCAGAATCTCCTGTTTGTTACATTCTGTGGACGAAGAGAAGGGTACACATACTATACTGTATGTGTTGACACGTGTGGATAAAAGCAATGATACTTTTATTATAATGCATTATGATGTAATATTAAAAATTATCTAGAATATCAGTTACCTTTGCAATATGTTTTAATAACAATATAATTCCTTTGCCGAGACTAGATATTGTCTTTTTGTATGCTGTAAATTTTAGTTATATTTAGATGTAGGTTTAAAAGATTGAGATCCGGTGTCACCAAAGTCGTTTAATAGCTAAAAGCGATTAACCCATGGTGTCAACCTATAGTGGGACACAATTCTCTGTTTAAACAGATATTAATCGTGGTTACCCATTAAACGATTTTTGATGAGAATGGCTCTAAGTCTAATTCTGTATAATAAGCTCAGTGTTCACACTGAACTATACCCAAACTGAGTCCCAGGGATATACTAATGAGGAGGGCCCTGCAACAAAACAAAATGATTCCCTTAACTATTAAGCAAAAAACCGTATTTAAGTAAAAAATATAATAATAAAAATATCAATTGCTTTTAATGTTGTCCTTTAGCATGAACTTTATTCATGAGGCTGACTTTTCTCAAAACTGCACTTCTTCAAAAACGTACACAGCATATTGTAAACTGTAAACGAAAATATTCCGGAATGATTTCTATGCAATCTATAACGGCGATTTCCTTAATGAGAAAAATTCTTAAGCAAAGGTGAGTTGTACAGAAATGCGTTCCGGGATTAGGTGCAGGTTTAGTGAACATGTCCACTCTTCTGAAGAATTCAATTGTATGAGTGAAATAAAATAGAGGTGTTGTTTAGGCAAGAAAAAGGATGGAATCACACAAAAAGTACAATTTCTCAGCTGTTGGTTATAAAAAAAGTTTCTATACAAGAATTTCAACTTTTCTCAGGTCCGTATCTCCGAAGCTTCGCCGTAAAAGTAAACTTATTTCCTTGAACTCGGATTTTTTGGGTCTAAGATATACAAAATTAGCCAATAGAGTCCTTCCTAAATTGTAAAATATTCACTCGTTTTACCTTAGGATTTCTTGGGTCCAGAGTACTCGGAATTTTGTATTACGAGTTTTTATGGTCGGTGGGACATGAAATTTGCACTAAGTTGCATCTCGTTATTTCAAATTTCCGTAAAAAACGAGCTATAGTGGGTAAACGCAATACCTGTGACAAATGAATGGTTTACAAAGAAACATTCTAGTCGTATTTTGAAATCTGTAAGATATACAATAAAACTTTTGTAAAAATATTTAAAATTACCAGGAAGTGAAGACATTTTCCCGCAAGCAGTAAATGAATAACCGCATTGTATACAAAGCTGTTCAAACCGATGTTATCTAACCAATTCTATTGTCATCAAAATATATTTTGCGTTATTTTCATTTTGTATTATTTTATTTGATACAGATAGAGAATAATGTAAAACAATGAAACTGAAGTAATACAAGTAATATAATAATACTGGTGAAATACAAAATATATGATATAACTTTTTTTAATCTTTTAGTTGCTACTTCTCAAACATCGACCAAACTTAACTTATTATCGGGAACCATCCCTGACATGCATATATAATGCGAATTGTGTTTTTACTAGCATTTTATAGATTTTTTTAACGTATTGTTCAATCTAATTTATTTTCTTATATTATGGATTTATTTTCAAAGATCTTTCTGATAGTCATAGTTTTTTTTACCTTGTGTGGATATATTAAGATTTCTTTTGAAGTAAACACATATAATTTTCCTGATACTATAAAAATTGAAAAAAAAAACGTTAAAAACAAAGATAAAAGACATTAAATCCCTAATCTAAATGTGACCTGCTAAATTTTTTTTGCTACTGGAATTTTGAAAACTGAAATATCTCTAGCCAAAGTCCCTAACCAATGAAATTTAATTTTGTAATGATGTTAAAATAAAAATTTGAGTAACAAAAAAAAGTCCAGATCTTTGTTTAAATCCTGATATCTTAAAGTATTTTTGCTTCTGGTATCTTGAATATCTAACCAATAAATATTGGTTTTGTCAATCGTAAAGCATTTGACACTATCTGTGTTCATATATGTATACAGGATAACTTAAAATGACATCAAATTCGGTTTTACAAGCAACATTTCCGAACGATGGCCGAATGGTAGGACGCTGTTCTTCGTTACCGGAGTTCGCGTGTTCAAGTCCCGCTGAGGATATGAATTACCGTAACCGTTCGGCATCGATTTTAAGCAGTAGCTCTCGGTCTCACTAATTGTAGCAAAAAAGTAGACTGTAGTTCTTCAAACCAAACCAAACAATATCTATCTGTTCTACTTACAATGTTTTTACATCTAATTACTGTTCGAGCATCAAGTACTTTTGTGGTAGTTAATAGCAAATTAGTTTTATCTGACTTTTAAGACAACATAAAAGACCTGTTTATATGGCTCTAAATTAAAGTTCATCATCCAAGAACTCATACATACACATTTATAGAATTGAAATTTCTATAAGTCTTACAAACTAAGGGAAATCGCCAATTTACTTATAGCAAATTTCAAAACAACAACGATTATAATGAATAAAATCTAGGAATATAATATTTATACAAATGAAATACTTCCATTCACTAAAGAAACGTAACTTCTTAGGATCTGGGATGTTAAAATAAAAAAACCTAAACAAACAAAAAATGTTTTTTTTTGTTGTTGTTGAACTAACTTGAAAAATACAGAACTAATGATTTTGGAAAGATAAAGATTATAATGAATAATATCCAGGAATAGAATATTTATATAAATGAAATACTTCCATGCACTAAAGAAACGTAACTTCTTAGGATCTGGGATGTTAATAAAAAAACCTCAACAAATAAAAAAAAATATTTTTTTGTTTAACTTGAAAAATACAGAACTAATGACTTTGGAACGATAAAGATTATAATGAATAATATACAAGAATATAATATTTATATAAATGAAATCCTTCCATGCACTAAAGAAACGTAACTTCTTAGGATCTTGTATGTTAAAATAAAAAAATCTGAACAAATGAAAAATTTTGAACTTGAAAAATATAGAACTAATGATTTTGGAACGAACTTACAAAGATGGATGCTCGCACTGTTTACATTTTAGTGACTTTCTAAACTTCAAATGAAAAATACTTGGAAAGTAATGAAATTAAGCAAACAGTGCTCAGAAATCAAACTATTATTTTTTAACAATCTTTATCAGGATAAATTATTTACGCAATTTTGAAAAATCTTGTATTTAAAAACAAAACAAAAAAAGAGAGTGAACGATAATTTTGTTCACTCCGTAAGCATTATATACGATTTTATAAAATTGCCATTTTTTTATTTTGTGAATTGAAATAAAAGTCTATTTTAAATGATATTTAATTTTGAATATATCTCTTCTCAGGGCAATAAAGATATATTTAATATAAGTTGTGTTTCTTAACTATAGCTATTAATAAATAGATCAATTATGTATAATTTATTAGAAATTGTCAGACCCACGTTATTTTTATAACGATTAATAATTTGATTTGAAAATAAATTTTATTCAATTAAAAGATAATTATCATAAAGTTTCAACTGTAAGTAGAATAACAAAACATAAATGAGTTTCTTGTTATAATCTCCAAATGTATTTGAGGAAAGAACGTGAAATATTTAAACATTAAAGTCTTCTTTTCATGTTTCCAAATACACTGTTTTGAAATCTGGAAACATTGTTGAACTTTGTAAATTTTCTTTGGATTATTATACTTAGGAATTTTTAGAAAAGAATATCAAGATATTCATGTATATATATATATATATATATTATACATAAACATCTCTCTCTCTCTCTCTCTCTCTCTCTCTCTCTCTCTCTCTATATATATATATATATATATATATATATATATATATATATATATATATATATAATAAGAGAGAAGGTGTTTTTGCAGATGAGAGAGGCGTGAAATAGCTGATAATAACAGTTAATAGTTTCAAAATACTCAAAGATTAGATAATTTTAAACCAACCTTTAATGTTCAAGTTCATAGTATTAAACGAAAATGCAAATGAATATTTAAAATGAATATTCACACATATAAAAAAGTAGGAAATTGTTAATATTTTTAAAATTGCCTCTTATTTTCTTCGTTATACCAGAAAAGAACTCTATAATGGAATATACAGCCTCCAAATTACGAAATTTTGACATGAAGCAATAATCTTATTCGATGTTATTCAAAGACTTAACTCAAAATTAGGATGAGGAAACATCCCTGAATCCATATAAGTGCGTTTGTTTTTATTCGTTCACTCGCTTAGAGTAAAAGTTGTTCACATCTCATTAAGCAATGCTCCGAATCGGAACTCCTTTTGCCTAATTGAAAGGGATTTCATTTCTAACATGTAGCTTATCGTAAACCCTTGGCTGAATGCTTCGTCCATTTCCTTAATGTTTAGAGCTCGTTGCTTTCACTTTGTTACTCCCGCACCCATACAACCGTAAATAACGACTTGAAGACTCTGAAAATTGCCCTTCAACCAAATGGTATTTATTCCATACCACAACTGAGAATATCGCTTCCGAAGAATATCACTATTTTATATTAAATGATCTTTGCTTACTCTAGCGAATTTCAGCTTTCTTCAAGTTGGTCTCAACATTTCCACACTTCGTAAAAACAGTTGTAGAAAGCCAATTAGTGATGAAAAGAACTGATCTGCGATCCTAGATACTTAAGAGCAACCGTCCAAAACAATCTTTCTTGCGGAACTTTTACTAAGATTTTTAAGTTAGTGGTCCATTAAAGAGAATTATTATCCGAAACATTAAAAAATAATTAAAAACAAAGACGCAATTTGCTTTCACAACCAAAAACTACGCGAAAGTAAAGGAAGAAAAAGAAAAAAAACTCTAATGAAAAATTGCTCTCTCCTTTGTTTCAGGGAGAATAATGCTTGCTTAAGACAAATTCTTTTGTTCGGGTTTTAAAAATGCATAAAAAGTCCTGGAATAGTTGCCGGAACATTATTTTAGCGACCATTTTAATCAGAGGGCGGATTCGTATGTTTTTACTGGACTCTCTAATCGAGGAAGGTGAAAAATAGTAATTTCGGAACGGTGATTATCAAGACAGAAACTTCCCAAGGGGAAATTAAAGGTACCTATAATTACTTATTTATCACGAGAATTATACAATTTGGAGCTCATTATTATTGGTAAAAAGGTAATCACTAGCAACTTAGCTTAAAGTTAGATGATCAGTAAATTTTATTTCAAAATCCTTACAACTTAATTTAGTTACGGATATTTGTGCAAAATATATTGGCAGAAGAACTATAAATATGTCACAATGGGCAGTATTTAAGAATAATCTATAATTTAAAGCAAATATTTCTAATAAAATTTTCTACGTTTTATGTTTGGAGAAAATTTAATGAGTCCGTATGATGGATTGGATTTCTTCTGAAAAATTTCATTGTGATATGAAAAGTTTTTTTGCATTAAAAAATATTTTTAAATGAAATTCTTTCGCCGTTTGAAGTTTAGCTTAAGTAATAAGTAATTTTCTATAAAGAAAGAAAAAGAAAAATAATAAATCTTAAAAAATACTTTTAAAATTTTAAATTTAAATTGACATTAAAAATTTCTAAGAAACTTGGTATTAAAACTTTGAAGTTGCGTTCAAAATAATGTGTTTAAAGTCTTTGCGTGAATATTCTCAGATTTAACGATTCGTTGTAGAACTAAAAACAAAATACTGTTTTTTTCTATTTATTTGTTTAAAAAAATTTCTATATAGAACAAAATAAATTTTAATACAAGTGTTTCATCGTATTTTAATGCAATTTTTTTAAAATTAGATAAGTAGAATTTATTCGGACAATTCACTCATCGTATCAGTGTTATATAGACTTATTCACTGTTTTGAAGTCTTAACATTTATTCTGTTTCAGGCATTTAGCATTATATTTGCCAGTATTATAAGTACATTAATTTATAATACTCAAAAAACTATCTTGAAAGAATATTGCATAATAAAGATTTGGAATCAAATAGTAAAATATTCAATTTAAATGACTAATTATTATGAAACATTCTGGTTTGTTTTGAATTTTAGGAATTTTATACAAATGTGAGGATAAAATGTGTTATGATAAGTATAATTAAGATAAGTAGAATTAAACTTAATAAATATGAATATTGTCAATGTATAATAACGGTTAACATAATTATGTATATTCTTTTATTCTAACTACTTTCTTGTTATAGAAATGTCTTTTAAAGAATTATGTTCAGTTTTGAAGATGAACTATTATGTAATAGTGTTGAATTTTGGACTGAACTTGAAGTAAAAATGTTTAAAATTAAAAAAAAAATTGACAGCTGTTTACTATTCCTACTTATTTCTACAATAGAATGGATTTATATCTAAATAAAGGTCTAGGTTGTTTTTTATGAACATAAAAAATTCATTGAAAATAGATTTACGATTGAATTTAAAGATGTCTAGTAACACAAGAACTTAAAGCATTTTTGTTGGCTTCTTATTAAAACACCGATGATAAAAAAATCTCGAAAATAAGTGGTAGAAAAGAAGACGAAGTACAGAGATATACCATAGCTGTTTTATTAATTAATTTTTCTTATTTTTTTAATGAAAGAAATTCTCTGGTGAATTATTGTTTTAAGTTTACAAACAAGCATTAACATTTTATCTTGTTCCAACATCAAGTATTTCTCCTTTACTCAATGTTCAAGGAGTAAAAAAAATTAAAGAATCATGTAAATTCTTAAAAAACATTCTTAATCTAGTAAGATTATATCTTTAAACAATTGAAATAATGCAATTCAAATGAAGAAGCATCTCAAACAAAATATGCGCACTTGAACTCTCATCTCATTTAAAAGGGTTGGAACAAAATACATTGCTTATTTGTATTGAAACTGTCATAAAGTATTTTAGAAACTTACTGAATGCGTGTGCTTGTAATTCTTTGAAATGACGACTGTAGTCGATTCTACTAAATAGAGAGGAAATATTTTATTTTTGGTCTTTACTACTATCCATTGACTAGATGATCTAGTTTATAGTACATCATTTGTGTTTGATTTTAGACTGGCATCTACAACAAACAATTTATTAGAAGATATAAGAATTGTGCTGAAAAATATTTTAAATGTGCAAATTATTGTATCTCTTTGTAAAAGAAAGAATAAATTTCATGCTTAGACGAAATTTAATTTTTTGTAATCTGGCTTATTATTTACAATACATTTCGTATATGCTTATATTTATTAGTTTATTTGGTAGAGTCTGATTACTTTTGATATTATCATATATTTGTGTTTCCAAATGTGAGGGAAAAATCATGTTTTCTTTTTATTTGATGTCTTGGTACTTAAATAACACAAATTTATGGTCAACATTAAATAGTAACATTAAATGTTTTAATTTTACTGTCCTATTTATTTAAAACAAACTTATGCTCATATTCCTGAATTTTATATTTAACTGTAAGTTTTTCACATTTTTTTTTTCTGAAATTTTTATTTCCATGCTTATATAATTTTTCTTTTTCCGCTTTTTTCTTTTTTAAAAGACAAAAACGAACATAAAATGTGTCCGGTTATAAATTATAAAATTGATGAAAGCAATGATGGCAAACATTTATATTTACTTTTGATTAAAAATAACACCTCATGATCTTTTAAATTATATATTTTCTATTTCTATTTTTACATATGGTGTTTAATTCCCGATACAGATTTTTGTTTAACCCCCAAAACTAAAAACAATTTGAATTACCTTTAAAAGAGAATAAATTACGGACTTTTCTAATACATTTTGTAATTTTGTTTAATTTAATGAAAAACACTTTTTGCCAAGCTATTGTTTAACTATTTTAATTGAGTTCCCGGATTTATGTGTATCGAGCTGGACATAAGAAAGAAAAATAGTTTCTGGATGTACTTAAAATAGGAAGCAATATTTATGAAAATTTCCTCGTTAAGCGTTAATTATAATCTCGAGAAGAAAATATTAGCTGTGGAGTCATTCATATTTATGGAAATTGCTTTACGTGGCCTTAAATAAAATGCATAAGGTCTTAAATCTAATTTTATTTCTCTGAAGAGAAAAACGAATATGTCGATTTGAGACAACAATTAATACTTAAAAACTATACTTCACACAAGCTATACTTCACACATTAATTTTAAAATTAAAGCTTATTGCGTAACATGTATTTCAAACTATTGTTTAAAATTGATTGAAAATATAAGGATGTTAATATTTTGATGTTTTCAGTTTTAGGAGAAGATATTTTATAGCACTAATTTTAATTTAAGGTAGTGTCCTAGAAAGCAATGTTTTTAAAATCACATTAAATTAAATTGCTTTTTCGTTTGACAAGCATTTTGGACAAGTCTTGAAATAGATAATCTTTTTCTGTACACACATACATATATATATATATATATATATATATATATATATATATATATATATATATATATATATATATATATATATATATATATATATATATATGTGTGTGTGTGTGTGTGTGTGTATGTATGTATAATTAAAATGAAATTTATTACTTATATTAACATTAGATTTCTCCGATAAAAAGACAAGATTAAAAATACAGATTTTTCATGTTC
This sequence comes from Pardosa pseudoannulata, assembly GCA_032207245.1. Lineage (NCBI taxonomy): Eukaryota > Metazoa > Arthropoda > Arachnida > Araneae > Lycosidae > Pardosa > Pardosa pseudoannulata. The sequence goes on along the minus strand of CM063502.1, from coordinate 74,376,405 downwards.
TCCGAATAGAGTTCTAATAGAATTCTTAAGAAGACAATAGACAGAATTTCATTATAGATATTTCGATAAAATACTCAAGAAATTTGATGGAAATACTATATCTTATCAGTTCATCTTTAATATCCTTCAGCATAACCTTTCGGCATACAGATATGCATTCTCTTTTATTTATCAGAAATTCGGGATCAATGAAGTGAGAGTAACTTCCATTCATATACTTTATCATTCTAATTGCTTTCGAATTTATATTTTATTTTATTAGGTACTGGTACATTTTAATACTCAACCTTTGAATTTCATTTGACGTACTTTGGTCAAGAGTAATTTCGAGCTTGACGAAATATAGCTGAAAATTTGATATTTCCCTCCCATTAAATTAGAAAATCTGTTAAATTTTATAGTAAAAATGTCATAACTGTACGTGGTTGAATGGTTTTTGTTATGAACCCTAAGATGTGACACTTTTATTAAATTAGGTACTAGTACATTTTAATACTCAACCTTTGAATTTCATTTGACGTACTTTCGGCAACAGTAATTTTGAGCTTGACGAAATATGGATGAAAATTTGAAATTTCTCTCCTATTAAATTAGAAAACCTGTCAACTCTTTATAGTAAAAATGTCATAATTGTACGTGGTTGCATGGTTTTTGTTATGAACCGTAAGATGTGAAACTTTCCACAATGGAAATATGTATCAATGCTTTAGGTTTTCAATGTGTTAATTAATATGTTATTATAAAATTATTACAATCTGTAATACGAAAAAAAAATTCTTCCAGCTTCTACGGCATTAATACACGTCTCCGTAGCACACGAACATTAGGGTGAAATTAGGTTAGGGTTAAACTTTTTAACATATTTCATAAACATTGTTGGGCTAATTCTTTAGAATTACAGTTTTAATTGGGTTAATCTCTAACTACAAAAATAATACCGGAATATACAAATGAGAAGTCTCAAATATACAACAATTACTAAAAATGATGGGTTTTGATCATCAATAATTCTTTGGATGTGGATGTTTGATGATAAGTTTATATATTTTGTTTCGGAACTTCCAAATACTTACAATTTCAAAACTATTTCAAAAATTACGCTTTTTCTTTTCTTATAATACTAAATTATACTAAAAAAATAAAGCTTTTTAGAGGAATTAAAATAAGTTTATAATAATTTGTAGAATAATTTTTACTAGTTAAGAAACATTATAAAATTTTACAGCTATGATATAGTTTTTAAGCATACAAATCCTTCTATGTTATCTGCCTTGCAATTATAAAAATATATCCATTAAATAAAGTTATTTACAATATAATTTTCATGGATTTTGAAAAATATGATAAAATATAATTCTGTTATCCCCTTATAATAATGTTAGCTTCTTTTTCCTTTACATTTCATAGCTGTTTACTGAAACAAATCTTTCAGCACAAATACAGGTCTTCAAGCTAAACTGAGCCCAGAAATTTTTCCCAGAAATCTCTATAAGTATTTATGGAAGAGAAAGAACAATTGGATTTTAAGGGACATCGATTTTATAGAATTATAAGAAATAATAAAGTTACGAAAAATATCCACTTAACATCCAGCTAATACTTACAAGAGGATAAACTAAGTTTATTGCTATGTTTACCATATAAACTAAGTTTTAAACTAAGATTACCATTGATAAAATGTATTCAGTTAGTTCTAATAATTTTACTTCACACATTCAAGACAATGTCAAGAAAAAAATATAGACAAAATTTTAAAGAAGAGATTACCATCCGTAACAACCAAGTAATTGGTATTAGAAACAGCGTGATGAGTTTAGATGTCGTGATCTGTGTGAATTCCCTTCGTCAATGAGTCTAGTTGAATTCAATTATTTCTTCAAGCATGAATAACTGCAAACTACCCGAGGGTTTTGTAACGACGCTATTGTGTCTTTTTTTGAATTGTATGTCCTTTGTTCGTTGGCTGTAAGTAAATATTAAGTAATTTGTTTATTTACATTTGTAGATTAATATCTAGGGTGAAAATAGAATCAAGCCACCCTCTGAAGGAATTAGAAACCCTGGTTTCTTATGGTAACAGATGATAACCACCTTTTCATGGAAACAAAACAAAAAAAATCAGTAGAAGTTACCTGTTCCTGGATAGGTATCTCCAGAGGTTCATAATAGCAAAGAAATTAATAGCTTTCTATTCCTTTCTGGTAGATGGGGTATATTAACCTGACTGCTATCACAATAACAGAGGACAACTTTTAACTGGGTTGTACAATCCTTTTTAATAATCAACTATTTTTTACCTTTTAGAACCAGATTCTTAAGCGCAATGAAGCTTAATTCTGTAGGTGAGTTAAACTTTAGGTCACGACCATTTAGAAATTAATAGGAAGGTTAGCAACACGAAAGAAAATTATGGGGGAAAATGCCCTTCCATGATCAGTACCTATTTTCCGCATTGCTAAAAGTTTCTTTATTTTGTATATTTATTCTCCTTTAAGAATATTCATTGTTTCTCGTATAAACAGTGATAAAAATTTGAAACATTTTGGGGAAGTGGTTTTGTGTAAAAATTTTCCCAAGAAAAAAAGTATATGCTAACTTTAATTCTGTTATAAAGTGTAATTATATGTAACAAATACAGGAAAAGTCCCGTATGTTCAACCATTAAAATTATCGAAGTAAGCTGAAGCAATGAGGATAAGAACTGAAATCTTACAAATAAATCCAATAATATATTTTGATGTATAATTCTTGGTGAAACAAATGAAAATCTTAGAAATAGTGCTTTCATAAATAGGCAAAATAAATAAGTATTTAAACTTAAACGATCTGCCTTTATAAATGAAAAACTGCTAAGAAAGCGAAAGAAAATATATTAAATAAAAAGAACAAATGGTATATTTATACGACACTATTAAAGTGGTCCTGATAGAAACTTTGAGGGATCACTGTGTAATTCAATTAACTTTGCAGTTACGAATTCACTATTGAATAATTTTAGGTATTCTTTGTTTATAGAATTTTATAATGTGTGTGAAAATACAGAATTATTTGAAAATACCTAATTGATATATTTAATTATTTTAATTTAACAGCAAAATTTAGAAAAATAAGTCATAGTTTCAAATTTGAAAAAATTTCCATATCAATGTTTGAATAGTAACAGCAAAGTTTTCTTTTCAGTAAATTAGAAATAGTTAAAAGCAAAGAAAGTCTCATATTATTTAGAAGTTACATTTCCGAGTTCAAGGTCGAAAAGGTCCATTTTATTTAAGACTAGCTTTTTTAAAATAAAAAAAAATTAAAGTGTTTGATTTTAGCTCTTTTTTATGCAAAAATTGTAAAACGCAGGCAAACTTTTCACAATCGAGTCATCGGAGCGTTTAATTTTTTCTACAATGAATCAAGCAAAATTTATGGTTATTTCTCTTGCTTTATTTTTAAAATTAACTCAAAAGGATTTGTGCTGGGACACTAACTGTTTGAATGGAGACAGAAAAGAATGCGCAAGGAGTCAGTGACGCGAAATGTAATTGCAGTTTTTTTTTCTTCAAGGCCCACGATTGAAAAGGAAAGACTTTAATTTAATACGACTTGGATTTGAGGGAAAGATTTGGAATTGATCAAAGATGGGAGTTCTTAAAAAAAAAGGAAAGAAAAGGCCAATGAACTATATTAAGGGACAGTTTTATTGTTGACGTTGCCGTCTTATAGGATCAGAGGAGTATTACCAATAAAATCCGTTCTTTACTACTGATCTGTGCAAAACAATCAGAAAATATTTGCAGGTCACGTTCGCTTACGCCCTTACATCGCATCCACGCTACTTAATCCTCAAAAACAAACATCAAAGATTTCGAAAAACGTGCAGTCTCAATCAATGAAAGTGTTGAGGAAATGGTGAATGTGGACACAGAATATAGCATTGTGTTTTATATTTTTCAAAGTCGTTTTACTTAAGAGCTCTGGCATGTGGAAGTGAATATCCCATCCATGCATTCATACAAACATATGTATAATATAATACAATAGTAATCATACATGAATTCTCATACAGACATAGGTACTATGTATACACATTTTAAAAGGTATAAAGGATTTTGAAACCTAAAAATATGTCCATTATAGTATATTTAGAAACAGTTTTATTTAAAATATGAAAAAATTCATCATTATATCATTTTATGTCTCAGATTAATACGAGTATAAAAAATAAGTATTTAAACTTAAACGATTTGCCTTTGTAAATCAAAAACTGTTAAGAAAGCTAAAGGAAATATAATAAATAAAAAGAACAAATGGTATATTTATACGACATTCTTAAAGGGGTCCTGAAAGAAACTTGAGGAATCACAGTGTGACTAAATTAAATTTGCAGTTACGAATTCCCCATTGAATAATTTTAGGTATTTTTTGTTTATAGAATTTTATAATGTGTGTGAAAATACAAATATGAAAAATATGAAAAAGAAAAAGGATGGAAAAAATTGATGCTTTTATGGAAAATACAACTTATGTTTTTTTTCTACTTCAGGAAAATTACAAAAAAAAATCTTCTTAATTTTGTCATTGCATGGTAAATTTGCATATGTATAGATGTATGTATAGATTACTCTTTTGCTTACAACTTGTACACTGTAACTAAAATTGAAGCGTTGGAATTTAGATAAACCTGCAATTAAAACTAATTGGGATATTATTTATTTCATATAAAGAAGAAATTAATTTTTCTTTAAAGAAACTTACTTTCTTTTGTTGAATATTCCACTAATATATCGGAAGTTAGCTTGGTTGATGTCAGTATCGATTGTTCAACATCACGATTATGAAAAGAAAACAAAAGTATGATGTAGTCTCTAGGAATTGAAAAAGGAGTCATTTAAATGGTTGGATTGTCAGTATAGCTTATTACTTATAGGTACATTACTTCTTTGGAGAATGCCACTCATCGTAACTTATCGATTTTATAAATACCTTCACATCATGGATATATGGATGCCTTCCATGAATGACCATGGTTTATGGGTTACACCTCAGAGGAATACACACGCGAAAGAATTTTTGACTGTATTATTTTATGGCTCAATTAGAATAATTGGAGTTACGAAATTATGTAGCGATATCTTTAACATTACAATTTAATTACTACATGTGTTAAAAATGGTATAATAGATTTAACGCTTAATTTTCTACACAGAAATTAGAAAAAAACTGGGAGTGCAAGGTCATATATATAGATTTATATGCACATATATAGATGTATATATGTGTGTGTCTCTAGGAATTGAAAAATGAGTCATTTAAATGGTTGGATTGTCAGTAAAGCTTATTACTTATAGGTACGTTACTTCTTTGGAGAATGCCACACATCGTAACTTATTGATTTTATAAATACGTACCCATCATGGATATATGAATGCCTTCCATGAATGACCATGGTTTACTGGGTCACACCTCAGAGAGATACACGCTCTAAAGCACTTATGACTATATCATTTTATGACTCATTTAGAATAATTGGTGTTACGAGATCATGTAGCAACATTTTTAACATTAAATTGCAATTACTACATGTGTTAAAAATGGCATAATAGGTTTAACGCTTAATTTTCTATGGGGGGGGTGCAAGGTCATATATATATATATATATATATATATATATATATATATATATATATATATATATATATATATATATATATATATATATATATATATATATATATATATATATATATGTATATGCGTGTGTGTGTGTGTGATAAAGCTATGTGGAAACAGCTGTAGTATAGGTAAATGAGGTCAAAGCTGTTGATGTCACTCATTAATGACAAGAACAAAATTTCTGTGGACACATTTCTTTGTTAGTGTTCACTATTTCTACTTAAGAAAGGAAGTTTTGTCCTTTGCTCGGTCTTCACGATTAGAATTGTTGCTAGTGACAAGTCATGAATATGGAAATAAGATAGAAGATGAAAATATCTAGAAAATCTGGAAAAATCTACGAAAATCCGGCAAACTCTACCCTGTATGAGTTTTATTCAATTTTTGATTTGAAATTTCCTAAAGTGATTGCCCCACTATTTTCCTAAAAAGAACTTTAGGGAAACTAGTGCACACATTTTCAGTTTATATCCTACGTCACGTAGGATATAAACTGAAAATGTGTGCACAATAATAGCCTATATTTGATGTACAATAAAATAAAAATTTCTGCTTTATTTCAAATTAAAACTTTTCTTATATGATTAATAAGGTTTATAATTTTTAAAAAAAGTATTTTTTCATGAAACAATAGGTCTTTTAAAACACGAAATATGTACACCAACGGAAGAAAGTAGAATTTGACTTACCCTGAAATAAAATTTTGAAATTTGTAAATTAAAAACTATTTTTTTACATCAAGTTAATCATCTTTGTAATTCTGTAAACCCTAACTGCAGTAAAAAGAGCAATATTTTTTAGTATATAACATAATAGTCTATTATTTTAATTTAAGTCTATTATTTTAATTTATAAATTTCTTAATAATTTTTAGTTTTTTTGTAATTTTAAAAAATCAGATACCTTTACCTTTTCACCTTACTGAATAAATTATATATTTTACTTCAATTTAATACAACAAATTTATTTCTAATGTACATATTTCAGAAGTTATTTTTAGTTAATATTAGTGTTACACAATGTTTTGTTAAAAATAGGTAAAAATTCAAAACAATTTTTGGGCCCAAATATGTGTGTAAAAAATAAAATTATAAAAAGCAATGGTGCAGTGTATGGTTAAGTACAAATTTAAGTAGAAATGAATAGAAAAACAGCTGTTTTATAGCTATAATCGAGTTAATTAGTAGAGCTTGGCTTAACTTAGTTCTATTCCCGCTACCAAACTAAGTTGTCTTAACACTGAGAAAGCAGTCCAACTGTATCTATTATTTTTTGCAATTAGATTAGTTTTTACCTAATTGTTTGCCTTAATTACGTTTCCTTTCCTTTTATATTGTTTCTATAAGTATTCTTTACTGTATTTATTTGATGTGCATTCCTAAAACCTCCCACAAGTTTCCTTTTATAAGCAACCTTAGATCTTATTCCACAGAATAAAAAAAGATAATTCCTGTCTTCAATATAAATGCTGCTCCCACTTTACATATTCTGTTCCAAAAGGTGCATTTTGCATTCTCCTACAGAAGATATATTAGGCGTGTAAGGATTCTATTAGCCAGAGCAAATAATTTCCAAAAACGAGATCCCGGGAAAAGTGCGTAGAAAAATAGATAATATAAGTTACGTGCAACAAAAAATATAACTAACAAAACTGGGAGGCTAATACAGAGGTATTTGTACTTTTTTTCACTCGGAGATCAATTTTGCGTAAGGTCCTTGATCAGATGGATATCCTTTCCGGACGACAGGACGCGGAGTTCAGGAAATGAGTGTTGTCATGACAACAGCATCACACATGCCGCTTATCAGAAGACGTGGTGCAAGTAGCTTCGTAGGCGCGATGGCCGATAAAAATTTCATTGGAAGGAGAATGGCGTCACACACACATTACTTAGCTAGTAGGGAAATATAAACGAAAAGCCACCAGATATTAGCTACAAGGGGAGAGAACAAGCGCGATTAACTAACAAGGATCATTTCAAAGAGGGTACTGTTTCGGACGGGATAGGAAAAAAATGAAAACTTTTCAGTTTAAAGCCCACGTTATGTTTATCCTGTTTGATGTTACATATATATTACCTCATTAGGGTAATCGGATTTCCCTAGTATAAAGGGAAAACTGTTTTTTGAGGTTAGGGTTTAACAAAGTCATTTAGTTTTGTATGAAATTATTAACACACATTACTGCCTTTTTTTTGTATTATGAGTAAAATGTACAGGCACTAATTTTAGTTATCTGCATATATTAACCCTTAATTTGACAAGATGTTTTTTCAAATATCTTTTAATTTCTGTTATTTTTTCATGTCTGTATAGACATTAGGATCTCTGTAAGATAAACAAAAAATATATCACTTTCCATTTTTGAGATAATTAATGTCCACTGTGGTGAACACTGACAATTATGTTATATAGTTTATTAGTTATAAATATACATGTCCGGTGTAGCGGCCAGACTTTGCCAAATTAAGGGTTAATAACAGAAGAATTCGGGTTGTTCACAGATATAATATATGATACAATTTATAAATTTTAGCTAATACTGTATGGTAATCTAAGATCAAATATATGTTACCTTTACATTTTAATAGCCGAAAAATTTGGGCAATACATAGGTTTTATATATAATATATGTTAGTTATGATTTTTTTAGCTATTACCATTGGGTAACCTATAATAAAGTTTTGTTATTTGTATATTTTAATAACAGAATTTAGGCTATAAATAGGTGTTATATATAATAGTAATTATATATAATAGAAGTTATTTATAATTTTCTAGCTAATACTCTTGGAAAACTAAAAAAATGGTAATGTCCCAGTTCACATTGTGAATAATAACAAACATACATGTCTATAAAAGAACTCCGGGGTTTTAGGCAACTTTTTTAATGAAATAAAAAATACATACAATTTTATACATATGGCAAGTTACATTTCAAGTTTTTTTTAACACTTGTAAAGTTCTATATACTATACGGCAAAGTCTAAATTATTCTACCTCTTCCCATGTTGAAATACGTTAAAATACTATTCGTTCCCTGAGATGTTGAACATCACGAATTTTCTCTGCATACACAAATTCTTGATATCAGAAAAAAAATCCAACGGATTTGTCCACTTTCTCTTAGAAACATTAAACTTTTGCTTCAAAACATTTTTCCTTAAATGCACTGAACCATTGACGAATGGTTTTGTCAGAATAACAATATTAATTTCTTTGTACAATACAGACTTCGTTTCTATGAGTCAAATACACATTGACTTTTGCGGAACATTTCAAATTTCGCGATATTTCAATTAACGCCTGAGAAATAGTTATACAAAATCCCAAAAATATGAGTAAAACTTTTTGAGCTACTTTTTTCAGAGAAATCGACTAAATTTTGCTATCTTTTATAGTTAGTGAGATATGAATTTTTAAAAATTTCAAGACACCCTGTATTGATGATACAATTGCATTTTACTTACTCTCAGAATGTATGAAGCTTTTTTACAAATTGCCATAGGTAATATATATATATATATAATAGTAATTATATATAATACGAGTTATTTATAATTTTCTAGCTAATACTCTTGGAAAACTAAAAAAATGGTAATGTCCCAGTTCACATTGTGAATATTAACAAATATATCGGTAATACATTAAGTTGCATTTTACTTACTCTCAGAATGTATGAAGCTTTTGTGGTTTTTTACGAATTACCAAACTGAAATTTTTGACAGCCATTCAGGATATTATTAAGGAATATATGGATCAATGGAAAAGAAGTACTTCTTTTCCATTGATCCATAATATAACATATACATTTTAAATATGTGTAAAAAATATATTTTCAGTTATACAATAGATATGTCATAGAAATTAGAAAATAATATTTTGCAATAATAATATCGCTGATATAATTATTTAATCTTATATTGATAAAAGTTATCAAAAATTTCTACATACCACAAGTTTTCAGATGAACCTGTAAAAAACCATATTGGTTTTTTGGTGTAAGAGAAATTGATTTTTTTGTATCAATATTACTGCAGTAGGTTAGATCATAGTTGAAATATACCACAAAAATCATCTGAAGCAAAATTGTTACTCTATACAGAAGTCAGAAGTTTGCAACATTTCTCAATGATGCAGTCGTAAAATTCAGGGATAAAAATTAAACTGAAATTAATATATATAAATAATAAATTTTATATCAAAATCTTTCAAATGTATCAAATTATATATAGAATATATATATATATATATAAATAATATATATATTATATATATATATAAATGTGTGTGTAATCCAGGAATTATACAACTGCTGGATACATTTCAAATTATAATTATTATTTTTACTGCTGGACAAGGAGAAGCCTAAGCTAAACTATTTAAGTAAACTGTAGTAGAGCCATTTTCGTAAAAAGAACAGGCACATTTCGTAGCGAAACTTAAACTTTATTCATTACCTGCTAAAAATGAGATCTTTATTAGTCAACGACAGACAAGAGAATGACACGAAAAACACTTTGTTCTAACAGAGGTGTCCCAAGAGCGAAGACAAATATAATTTTCCAAAGGGACAAGAAACTTAGTCAGCGAATTCAACTGTTAGGTCAGGAGAAAAGCTAAGACATTTCCCACCGATAACTGGAAAACGTATTGAATGAACAGAAAATTTACATCTATTGGACAGAAAGCTTTGGGAAATGTATTGGAAGAATTTTAAGTCGAGGACATTCCTTTGATTAAGCCATTTTGAGGGTGGGAAAATAGATTTTAATTAATCAGAATGAGAGAGAGGAGGTTTTTAAGGAATATTAAAGTGAAATAATTATGATATATTACATATATATGTATAAGTCCAAGGAATTACTTTTGAAGAAAGTTTCTTTTTATTTTCTTAAAAGCAAAAAATATTACTTTTTTATTAGAATAATTAACCTAACGATATTTTCAATCCTTATAATATACATAAATTCCAATCATAAAATTCTAAATTATCTGTATCATGATTATGCTTTCGGCCCACAAACAAAACAAACTTGTAAAGCTACCTTGAACGTGGGAAGTCATTCGTCTTGCCATATCCTGACAATAGGTGACCGATCGAGGATACTCAACTCTATTTTTCTTCCCTACTCTGATCACTGCTTTTGATTAGAAACTGCAAGTAAAGGAGGTTTAAAAGAGAAGTTTTCATACTGTGATGGAAATAGGCGTTATTCTCGCACAACTTACGCTTTAAATACTATGAACAAGGTTCATTTTTCTCCATGAAATTGTTATTCTCGAATGATTTTGTGAGTAATAAAAGTGTTCATCATTTACAATAATTTTGCACATATCAAACGTTAATATAATATTTGTTTTCTACTTGATCAGCTGAAATTATTAAAAATGAATTAAAATAAAGACGAATAAAGAAAAGGCAAAATAAAAAAATGTCAGTTAAAACTAGTTTATTGGTAGATTTTAGCTATTGTTACTCACTAGCATATAGCCCGTCATATGACGGGATTACTAAAATTTATAATTTTCCAGAATTGTAAAGTACCCTATGACGAAAAGAATGCAATGGCTTGCTTTTTAGCTGAGAATTATCTTGAAACAAAAAATAATCGATGATTAAATTTAAAATTATCCCATATGTACCTGATCTATTATTTAAGCCAAATATAAAAGAAAATTATTTACGTAATATCTAAGTTCAGTGATAAAACGTATGAAAATAATGCAGGCGATATTTAAATAATTTAAAATAAGAAATGATTAAATGAGATGGTTAAAGGAATGATGTCATAATGCTAGAAAAAATGTTATTTTTACCTATTTATTATGTGATAAATTGATAAATTTAATCACCTGCTCTTAACCGGGGAAAATAGGGATTGAAATAATGGCATTAAACGCTCGAAAATGGGGGAAGGAGTGGATTTCGAACGTTTTAAAGACGACAGTATTTTTCGCTGTGATATGAAGCGCATTTATACCAATTTATTTTAGAATTGAATCGATAGCTTAGGAGAAGATAAACTTTAGTCGCTTTGAATTTTGCTATCCCTAACTCATCAAGAATCCAATATGGATGTCTCTATCCATTCCAGGTCCAATCGCTTCAAAAATTGGAGGATAGAGGAGAGATAATTTAAGCTACAATTATATAGAGAATTATTGCATTTGAGAGAAATATAGATTATAAAAATATCATTTGCTAGCTGTACAAATAATTTTCATAGGTTAGTAATACACACTCACACACACACACACACACACACACACACACACACACACACACACATATATATATATATATATATATATATATATATATATATATATATATATATATATAATATATATATATATATATATATATATATATATATATATATATATATATATATATATATATATATAAATTTTTTTTAAAGTATTGCTAAAAAGGTTATATATCCGTAATTCTTTCTATATCTTTTCAGAAGAATAAAATACCCGAAAAAAAGATTCAATGGTAATAAAAAATAGATGCTCCAATGACGAAATTCAAAAATATCTATTTCATGTATGTGTTTTTGGCTTACAAACGAAGCAGACTTGAAAAGCTGCCTTGAATGTGGCAAGTCATTCGTCTTGCCATATCCTGACAATAGATGACCGATCGAGGATACTCTACTCTACTCTTTTTTTTCCTTCGCCACTCTGATCACGGCTTTTGATTAGACACTGCAGGAAAAAGAGGAGTCGAAGAGAAATCTTCATTTTGGGATCGAAAGAAGTGTTATTGTCGGATTGCTTACGCTTTAAGTACTTTGAACAAGATACTTCTTCCCGCCATAAAAAAGTACGTCTCGACTCGAATGATTTTGTGGGTAATGGTATTGTTCATCATTGACAATAATTTGACATATATCAACCGTGAAAATGATTTTTTTCTCCCTACTGTAATACGAGCTATTGGACACATTAGAGAAAAAAGGATTAAGTAAGAAAAATTTAGAAAAGGGAAGCTAAACGGACAGTTAAAAAAGGATTTTCATGTTATATAATTTAAACTTCCCCATATTTAAGTTTTCATGTACTTTTTTATTGTTTGTATTATAGGCAAATGGGATTACAATAAATAAATAAATAAATAAATAAATAAATAAAAATCATCCACTGTTATGTTTTCTAAACGCGATTAATTCGCGATATATGGAATACACGATATATGGAAACCGTGCTACATGGAACTTAAAATTTATTCAAATTTAAAAAAATCATTCTATGGAAACTGCGCGATGAGAAACATTGAAAAAAGATTAAATCAAATTAATTTATACGGTATTATATAGAAATCCCGTTAAGATGCTTTTAATTAATAAAAGCTAAGCAAATTCCCAGCCTGTTACACTAAATTTTAAAAATAAATAACATGTATAAAATTAGACCTATTACTAAGAAGATATTATAAACCTCTGCATCTTGATACATTCAGTAATTTTAAGATTGGTGTAAAACAGAGATGAAAAATTTGATCATTTTATTATATAGATAAAAAAGAGCAATGTTTCATTGCTTGCTCATTTCTAAAGAAATTCTCGGATGAACTTTAATTGGGAATACATAATTTTTTGAGTTCTTCGAAAGTTCTTGTATGAAAAATACATTATAAGGAAAATACATTATAAATACATTATAAGTCTAGACTGTGACGTAGGTTACAGCGCCCTCTATAGGGTATACAAGAAAGAACTGAGTTCGAGACTTGCTGTCGACCGGTATGGTTGTGTACTGTAAAATTCCCGTCCCATTATGCTCATATTTCTGTTTTGTGTGTAAATGTTCATGTTTCGTGGAAGTAAAATTTTGTTAAATTAACCCTGCATATCTTTATTTATCACAGACTATATATGAGAAACGCGTTATAAGATAAATTAATCTCCGAGTCATATGGAAATCGTGCTATAAAAACATTGCGTTATAGGATCATGGACCATATTTGCTTTTCATAAAAATATTTATTCTACGTTTCATGCTCTTTCCCAATTTACTTCATCATTGGGATACTTGATTTAAATATCTATTTTAAAATAATCCATTTTTTACTTGTATTCTACATGATAGTATAATAATGCTAATATATAAACTAAACCAGACTCAAAAATCTCCTTTCAAAGAATTTTTTATTAAAATAGGAAATATTCATATATAAAGGGAGTCATCAAAACCATTTTTCAAAATGTTTCTGTTATAAACATTTAAAAAGTTCTTTCCCTTATGCTAAATAGTATTTGTGTGATATTTACTTATTTTTTTTCAGAGTTTTAACATTTTTTTTTCTCGTTTCGTTCCTTTCAGACACACTTGTAGCTAAACAAATAAACCGTTTAAGAAAAGAAGCTCAGATTGATGTCATTTCTTTTACTAAACAGTGTCAAGAAATTTGAAGAAATTTGGGAAAAAGTTTGACTATTCTGAAATATTTAAATATTCTTTGGACGAGAAATGTAAAAAAAAAGTTTTGATTTAATAAAATAGTAATTAGATTGAAAAAATACTTGATTTTGAAAATGAACTTCAAATTGGAATTTTGAGGCAAAAACATTCTTTATTTTTATTTAAATTCTGTCATTTTGATGGTCCTTTTTGTTTTTCAGAGTATATAGTACCTCAAAAATGGTGAAAGTACTAATTTTTTTACTGGTTTAAACTTTCGTTCTAACATTTGCTTACATGTATACAAAAACTTAAGTATTTTTAGTAGCTCAAAAATTATTTATGTATATTTTTTATGCATAGGTACCTTTAAAAAATTAAATTGCTTTTTCATTGCTTGTTTGTCATCGAATCTCTTGCATGAAAAGTATTAAAGTTTTCATTGCATTTAAATTAAGATAAATGTGCATTAAGATAAAAGTGTTACATTTTTTATGCAAGTTTTTTATAGTGCATGAAAACAATAGGGCTTGGAATTTATAATAAATTCCTTAGTTTATTTTTGTAAACACATTTTTAAAGCTTCGCTGCTTTTCCAAGTAAATAACAGTAAAATATTTTTCTGATGTATAACATAAGAGGTAACTGAAAACCCAATCACAGTCTTCCGTAGAAGACTTAAATAAATTTCACAAATGTTGGAGTAAAATTATCAATATTTGAAAAAGTTATAAGCACTTTAAAGTCTTTAAAATTAAAAAAATAGTTAAAAGGACTGTTCAAGCAGAGTTTACTTGGCTAAATATACTTAATGTATCGGAAATTGAATTTTAAAATATAAATGAATTACAATGCTCACAGAAAAACTTTAAATACAAAAAATGAAAAGGCATTGTCCAAAAATTGCCCAGTAATTAAAAGTTTATTTCTAACATTCATAAAGTTTCTATGAGAGCTATGATTTCCCACTGTATTTAATACATCGCTATCGTAGATAATGTAATAGCTATAGCCAGAGCTGGGAACCAGAGCATAGGGATACCCGGTTCATCGGCATTGTGAAATCCCTCTAAAGACATCTGAAGCACACTCTAAGGATGATCATGATACTCCACTACAGTCGAAGTCTTCCGGTTTGTGGACTGCCTAGAAAGGGATTCTTTGTTCCGGAACAGCTTCTCTTCTCAACAAGCTCGAAATTATGGAGATCCTTACAGGGATGTGATGCTTCGTGTATCCCATAATAAAGAGAACCTTTTATTTACAATGGGTTAATAAGATCTTAAAGGTAAAATTTTAAAAGTTCTTGGCTATTTTTCGTACTTTCGTATTTTCTACTCCCTCTCAGTTATCTTTAAACTAATTTTCAATCAATAATATTGAAAAATAAAAGTTCTGTACGAAAATTATGTATTTTCTTCTCATTTTATGTTTTACTTTGTAACAGTAATGAAAACAATGAAGTAAAATAATTGCACTTTTAATTACATGATAATTTTTATAAACTTGCAATTTCTCTGCGCCAGATACCTTATACTTGAAACATTAAGAGGCACAGTATAATTAAATTATCTTTCAACTAATAGCTCCATTTTTTCATTGGTTTCGTGCAATTCCAGAAAAGGTATTCCGCAAGCCTTTTTTTATTAAAAAAAAAACCACATCTCTTCTGAGTCATTATTCGTATACATTTATTCAGTATTAATATATACAGAGAAATTAATGTTTACGAAATCCTTAATAAAATCAAGCAATTTCCTGTTTAGTGATTGAGAAATTGTGTCTCAAAGAAACTGCATCTTATCTACGTCACTTACCCTATAACTTCAGGCAGAATCATAAGAACAATAGAAACATCTAGAAAATTAACTTCTACAGTTACTTTCTACATAAAGGCAAAAAATACAAGAAAAGTCATTCTAAAACGTCCCTGATTCGGATAAGCCACAGTTATTTGAAAACAGTTTTTGTTGGAAAAAGAAAATTACCTAAAACATATATATATAAGAGAGATGTTTTCTTCGTTTCTTATACATATTAATGAATGCAGTTTCCATAAGTGAATGCTTTCCCCCTAAATAAATGTCTCCATAAGTTTTTAGAGTGGCCAACGAGGCAAGAGGAATGAAGAGAAATTACTCAAGCTAATCTTTGGGTGATTCGCCACAGTGACGGTGCATTAAAGTGAAAAAATGGGATTTAAATGAATTAAATCTGTGAAGGAAAACTTACAAACATCAGATTGGCTAGAGCATAAAGAGTTTAAACCCAGGTTACATTTTTATATCTAGATTTTATTGAAAATGATTATTTTTAAAAGATCAAAAGACATGTTTTTAATAATTTCGAAGAGAAAATTAAGATTTACGATTTAAGGTTTTCCAATTAAATGTACATAATAATTACAATTTATACAAATATGCTTCTTTGACGCTAAAAATATTATACATTATTTCAGTTTGATATAACTTTATATTCCAATGTTGAACTCTGAGATATTTTCTTTATGTCCGAGAGAAACAAGCGCTGAGGGAATTCTTAAGGCTGGCCGTTGTCCGGGATACACCACAGGGAAGATGAAAAATCTATTCCTGCATCCGATTTTGTCTAATGGCTATCTTTCTGAAAGTTTTGTTTGGGTAGTGAGCTCATATTTATACTATAGTAAGGGAAACCAGGAAAGTCTGATGCAGCTTATATACCGAGGAGCCAAAATATTATGGCCACTTTAGAAGTCAGACATTGGTTTAAATTTGTAAAAAAAATACCTATTAGTTTGCTCTCTAACTTTGCCCATATAAAGAACAAACATTCTTAAACTCACACTTTCCAGTGAAGTTTCGGGGAATCGTGCAATTAAGGGACAACCCCCATACGAAGCAATTTTTTTGATAATTCTATTAAATAGATGGAAATTATTTGTAATTTTTTAATTACATTTATTATTAATATATTAGGATCGATTGTAGGATTTTATTAAGACATAGCTCATACTTTAAAAAATGCAGAAAAATTATATATACATTACAAATTTTTACGTGTTTTTTCCCCATTATTCTTAAAATTTACATCAATAGCTTAAAAACTTTACAGAAAAGACGTAGTTTTCCAAGAGGGATATAACAGTTTAAATGAAGTTTTTAAAAACTGAATTGATGATTATATATGAGTATGTAGAGGAAATATTCTCTTACTATCCATCTTCGAAATATATACATATTTCTGTCTTATAATTTTGTAGCCAATACAACACAGAAACTTACTAAAAAAGTTTAATTATATGTTATGAAAATTAAAAATATACCATTGTTATATTGAATTGAATTTCAGTCTCTCCCTGTAAGTAGCACCAAAAAAGAGGGGTCGTTCATTTGTTGGCAAAATGAAATGATTGAAAAGGTTGAAAATGTAATTTATAAACTTTAAGTACTTATTTGATTCTTATGCAATGAAGAGTCAAACTCTTGTGGTCACTAACTTTGACTCTTTAGTGTTATAAATTATTGTAACAAATAATTTACTGTATAAATTATAAATCATTGTACTTCCACGAAGTCGATAAAGATTACTATCCCCCGTTGGGGTGCAAATTTTGTTCTGGACCAGATATTTGTTCTTTAAATAAACAGTAAACATGGTTTTCCATTTTGATTTGCATATTTCTTCCTTTTTGTGTCTGGCCATAATTAGGGCTATCCTCCAATTCTGTCTGGCCCTTTTTAAAGAAATTCAACCATTTGAAATCTTGAGAATAGTTGAGAACTGAATCATTCAATATTGATTGAATGATTGATGTTGATGAATTTTTCAGTTTAGGACAAATCTTGATCACGTTTGATAGTTTTCTTTATTGAGTGTCGTGATATAAGCACTAAAAGAAAGAATGTTTAGGGAAATAGAGAATATGATACTTTCACACGCCGCAGAAAAAGGATGTGCCAGGCACTATACCCTTAAAGTACGTCGCCTTACCTATCAAGTTCGCATATAAATCAATTGCATCTGGACACAAATTGTCTAGATGCAATCGATTATATATATAAAGCTAATATACGTGGACATACTAAACAAAATATAATAATCGTAAAAACTGGAGCAAAAATGTAACAAAAAATAAAAATAAATCGGATGTTCTAAAAACAAAAATGTGGGTGGGATTTATCTACATACACACGCACATGTATACAATGCATACACACTGTATTGCATTACAACTGTATACACTTGCATACACATGAATTGTATGTAATTGCCTCTTTCAAATGTGAAGTATTATGAATTAATACTTGATATGCATACAACTTGATGCACATGAATTTCTTATGTATGTATGTGTAAATGAATTGCCCTTTTTAAGAGTTATGTATAAGAGAATGTAATTAAAATCATACAATGTGCATTTAAAAAGGCTTTTTTATTAAAAAAAATTGATTAAATGTTATAAAATCTTACTGAACCTGTCTGCTTTTATTCTTTTCACAGATACTGTGCAACGTTTTTGCTTAGATTCTTCGGGATTTTGGTTATACAGCGTAAATTAGTATTATAGTTTCGAAAATCTGCTATGAATACGAGCGAAAATTATTTGTCTCCGAAATTCCGGTAATTGATGGCAGCCAGTCACTTGTTCATGCTCATTGATTCAGATTGGTATCTTACCTCCGGACAGAAAAACGATTGCTTCTGAAAGGAGCAGAAAAAAATTCGTATTTTTCTAACTAATATTACTTGTTTTTCCTTCTTCTTCTTATAACTCAATAAGTGACGATGTTCCGAGAAAGTAAAGAAAAACATGGTTATAATTTGAATATTATTCTTCTGAACTGAGAATATGAATATGAAAATCCTTATGTAAATATTTTTGTGGAAGGTTTTCTGTAATATCTCAATACTTTTAATGCATTCAGTTTTAAGAATTTTGCATTTTATTTGTAATAGATGGACAGCACTGATATGATTGATTTAATTTTTTGAATTTCATATATAATTCGGAAATGAGACATTAAAATCTTTAAACATCGAATAAAACAAGTACTTTTTCAATCTTATATCTCATTAAGAAAAAAATTAGAATGAAATAAATGCTGTGCTAGTAAAATAGTCTCCTTCCTTTTGGACAATTAGTAACGATGTTTTTTCTGAAATTTAGGTATGTTATAGTAAGTTAAAAATACTTTGAAGGTAATCTGCACCTTAAAAAATCCATAAACAAGGAGGGTAACAGATAGTATCAATTTATGTTTCAGTAAAAGAAATGAGAATTGAAATTTTTCTAGGCCTGGGCATCTTATTTAAAGACACGTGTCGATTTAGTCATAAAAAATATGATATGTGTATCGTTTTTTTGTAGAAACTTGTTGGTATACTTTTAAGACATATTCAGACTGTCAAAAGTTGTTAGATCAGTTTGGAGCAATCAAATTCATTTTCAAGTATAATCAAATTTTATACAGCACTGCATAGTTCCAGATGTGATTTGAATTCACCCGGCTGCTACAAAATCAAATATAGCTTCAAATCAGTGGAAACATGATTTTCATCATCTAAAAAGGGTATAATTGGCCTTGTCAAAAAGAAAAATGATGGTAACAGTTTTATGGGTGGCGACAGAAATTCTGATGACACGCTACAAACCAAGGAGTTGTAACTCAAGATGCTTATTTCGCTAAAATCTGATATATGAGGTTAACAGTGATTTCCGTTACACATATCAAAATCTTAACTCTAGATATAGCATAATGGTGGAGCATTGCTTTAAATACTGCTTTGGTTACTAGCTGATGAGGAATTTATTAAAAATGGGTGGATCTTAAAAATGAACTGTTATTTTTCTCGTCTCAGACCTTTAAATGATGCCATTTTCACATTTCTTTCTTATGGCTTTATTGTATTTATCTTGAGTTACATGTGTTTAAAGACAATGTCTAATGCCTTACAACAATAAATTATGTTTTTTAGAGTCTAAAAGAGCTTTATATTGCAAGGATTCCCAACCAGTAAAGACTAAAGCCACATTGAAAACTTTATCCATGATTTCGGTTCACACTTTCATAACTAGGCAATTTTTAAAGCTCTTCAAGTAGGACAGATGTACGAGTATGAAATAATATGCATAATTTAATTAGAAATAAAGGTTTAGTCATTTAAGGTGCTTAAAGAAGTTGGATTCCCTAGTATGATAAAATATATATATGGGGCTCATGACTATTTGTAAATTTTTAATGTAAGAATGAACATATTAAATTAAGAAATCAAAGTAGAAAAGGATTTTTTAAAGGTTAAATAAATTAAACCACTTGTATAACTATTTTACTATTGCATAAAAATTGAATTAAAATGAGCCAAAATACATTATACTCCAAACAATTGAATTTTGAGGACGATCACTGATTATTGACACTTTAGTTAAAATAATTTTGACAAATGGCAAGAAGAAACAAATATCACAGAAAGATGAACTAAAATTAATAATATAATCAAGATTAAATTTAAAAAAGAATAGTTTGGAGGGAGTATTGTTGATGGTGAATTATATCAACCATTGAACAAGGGAAACCACCAGCTCTGTAAATACTAATCTCAGAAGATAAAGAAAAGATGAATTTGCAAGTCGAGTTCTATACTGATTTTTACTAATTTCATCAATGAAAAACTTCGAAGCTGTGAAACATTTTTTCCCCAGAAAGCTTTTACAGCCACCGAAATTGACTACATACGGCTTGCGGGTCGCCAGTTGGAAACCTCATATATTGTATCTTAAAGCTGTTTTGGGCGACCTAAAATAATTGAAATTCTCCCTATCCTCTTTTTATTGTTGATTATTTAGCCCGAAGGGGGAGACTGATATGTAAAGAGCCAGTTTTATTGTGTGTTAATAACCATGAATGTAGAGAAGTGATATAGAAAGATGAAATAAAAATGGTTGGATTATTGAATCCTTATGGGCGTAAAGCACGTGGGCAAGCAAATCAAATTTATCTCAAGAACTAATTGTTTCATTGGTAATATGTTTTATAATTATTCATTGCTTTATAAGAAATAATTAACTTGTTTAAATTTGGGTTTTTTAATTACAATAATTTGGACACGAATCAAGCAATACGAATAAGTTAGATTTTCAAAATAATTTGGTCATCGTCAAGGTATATATGAATACCAATGACGAATTTTTTTAACGGTTAATTCTAATAACACTAAAAAATGCAGGGGAACAGGTAAATTAGTATTAATTTTCAATTTAGAGTTAAATACTCGTTAAATGATGTAAAATATATGTGAAACTTACCTTATAAAAAAGAGTACATTACCTAATAAAAGAAAAAAATTTTCATTTAGCTGTAAATTTTTTCACAATACTTCACTCGGAGACAACTGTTATATCTAAATTAGAATAAATAGTATGCTTAACTATATTTTTTGTCCTGCAATGTTACTGCAAAAAGTCATAGCCATCTGAGATTATAAAAAACTCAAATGTTTTAAGCCTTCTCTTGTAGATATCACATTACGCCTAGTTTCTTTTCTTTTTGTTCCCATATAAAGTTATAAGTTACAACATTTTATTTTAAGCCTTAATACTTTAAAATAATAGATGGCATTCGCTACTGTTACAGTCACCAAGCGAACCAGGTATTTAATAAAGATAATATTTATGATCCATCTCCTTTATTTGAATTTTTTACCTGGACGTGATAATATATATCAGCAAGAAAAAATTTAATAATCAAAAGCTGCTTGAAATACGAAATTCTAGCACTGATATTATTTTTAGTAGGAAAAATATCTGTTGAAATTCCTATTAAATTCTATTTATGAGTGATATAATAATAGATGTAACTAAGGTCTAGCATAAAACTATTTTGACAATAAGATTTTACTTTATTTTCAGGAAGGAAATTGAAATATATTTACTCAGAATTTAGAGGAGGTTATTAAACCAATTAGATTTCTTATAAGAATATATTTCAATTAATCTAAAGTTATACAACAAAATTTCATTATAGGGAGATATTTAAATAATTCTATTCTGTATTATTTCTTTTAGAGCTAACGTAATAAATATTGAGTACTTAAAAACATGTAAATATATTTTAAACGTTTTCTATAAACTTATGTAATTTGATTTAATACAGTCGCAGTTTTAACGCATAATGTTAAAGATTTAAGTCAGATGAAATAAGATCAGTTATGTTTGAATAGATAGGGGTGCTGGGTTTGTTATCCAGGATACATGAGATCCAATCTTATTGTTGGTAAGGATTTTCATAGCTGAATTGCCTTTAAGTAGTAATTACCGAAAGTGCTCAATACAGCAGACAACCTTAAGGTTCATGTCTTAACCTAAGTAAGTAGTAAATTTTTTACTAATTAATTATCGGGTTACAAAATATTGGCTGTAGCCCCCAAACAAATGCCCATTCTTATTATACAGCAATTAAGACAAATGCAGGGAAGTTAAATGTAACTATTACCATCATGAATACTCTCTAGCAAAAAACAGCATATTTTTCTGCATTGTGATTAGAAGCGAGATAAATAACATAAGACATGATTTATTATCTCTTAGAAAAGGCGAATAAGAATAAAACGATTTTCTCTTTTCTTAGAAAATACTAATTTAACTTGATGTCGAGGAAATTCCAATTCAAATCTTATTGTTAATGACACAAACTTTTCAATGGGCCCGACAATTAGAAAGAGATTCTAAAATAAAGATAAATTCCCCCAGATCTACAGTTTTGGCAAGGGAATTTTAAGACCACTTTACAATATAGCTCCTTGAAACAAGAGGGTTTTTCTTTTTCATAAATAGGGAAGAGGGTGCACATTTTTCTACTTTTGGGTTGTAACATGAGATACTTAAGTAGTGAATGGGAAAATTCAGTCAAAGTGACGCCGTCCATTCTTTCCTAACAGCAGCTGTGAGAAAAATCTTTCTTTAAGATGAAAAGGGGTTAGAGGAAAAGGGACCTTTGACAGAGAGGGTAGTGAAGAATACGATGGAAACGCTATTTTTCTTCAAGATACTCTTTCAGTACATCCTGCAGGATGTGAACACTATAAAGAAAAGACAAACGAACTAATGGATAGTAAGAAGACAGCTTAGCATAGATATTTTAATATGATAATTTTAGTCATTACCATTTTACTACTGTTTAATATTTATAAACACTATTTTAAACCTTGTATAAACATTTGAATGTAGTGCCATAAAAAAACCTGCATATGATGTGGGTGGTTTATAAGAAATTGCATTTAAATATAGAACTTTATTACTTTATTTATTTTGATTTGAAGGAACCACGGTAAAAAATATTTAATAGAAAATAGTCGACAGTATTTTTGAGTAAAAATACTTTATCTTTAAATACTTCACAGATTTTTCTGATTGCAGGATATTGTCTCTATTTTAGTTTGTGACGTTTACTCAAGTTGATATCGCTTCAGAATACTATAAAGAAAAGACAAACTAATGGATAGTTAGAAGACAGCTTAGCACAGATATTTTAATATGATAATTTTAGAAGTCATTACCATTTTACTTCTGTTTAATATTCTGTTTAATAATAAAAACCCTGCATATGATATGGGTGGTTTATAAAATATTGCATTTAAATATAGAACTTTATTACTTTATTTATTTTTATTTGAAGGAGCCACGATGAAAAATGTTTAATAGAAAAAAGTCAGCAATATTTTTGAGTAAATATACTTTATCCTCAAATACTTCAGATTTTTCTGATTGCAAGGTATTGTCTCTATTTTAGTTTGTCACGTTTATTCAAGTTGATATCGCTTAGGGTTGAAAACCTTCCGAAAAAAATTCGATTTTAATAAAATAGAATTTTATTTCCTAAAACATAGGTGAAATTCTCACTGAAATCGACCGATATTATAAAAACTGCTTCATAATCATATGCCTGAGCTACAACGTTTTTCAAGCATTATTTTTAACAGGGTGCTCCCAAAAATAATCATTTTTCTAGACTTTTCTAAAATTTAAAATTAAACCTAAAATCTAAGCATTTTCTAAAATTTCTAGATATTTTACTTAACGTCTTAATTTGAAAACATCAGGTAATATCTGACAATTTGCAATATTATATAATAATGTAGTGTATGTATATATATATATATATATATATATATATATATATATATATATATATATATATATATATATATATATATATATATATATATATATATATATATATATATATATGTGTGTATGTATATATATATATATATAATATATATATATATATATATATATATATATATATTTATATATATATATATAATATATATAGCAAAAAATTACTCATAAATACAAAATAGCTTCCTGGTTTTTAATTTCAAATTTCAGCGGAAACAATTTGAGATAATATACGCATAAACTTAAGAAAAGAAGAAATAAAACTGAAAGAATGTATTATAGATTAAAGAGTGTTTTCATCATTTTGATCGATAATCCAATTATTAAACTCCTAAAATCACTTCATTAAAAGGGACTATGTTAAGTGCATTTACTTTCTGGCATACTGTAGCTGATTTTTATTTTTTTAAACATGGCTTGGATTACCCTTGCATAGATTCAACAACATAATGAAAAAATGCAAAGATAGCTTAGAAAAAGCAAATACAATCACAAATCCAGCAGATCGGACATATGATCAAATTTGCAACTTTCTCTTTCATCTACAACAAAGGCATTATACTGGATTGAAATAACTGAAATGAAAAACCCTACAATTGTCTTATATGTAGGTAGATAGCGTTTGGAACCAGAGTTTGTTCCAAAGAGAGAGATCATAATATTGCTCTCCACACTTCTTGTAGCTCTTCACAATTGACTTCAAATTCCAATATAGTTTTAATTCTAGTAGTAAATCATTGTCTGCTCTGCTCTAAATAAACAGACAAACCAGAAGCCAATACAATGTCTTTACTTTGTAGAGTATATATATCCTCATTCCCTACCCAATTTCGTACATTTTCTTGCACGACTTAGTCATTTTCCCTTTTGTTTCCTTATGCATCAGATGATTTTCCTTATATTCAACAATAGTTCAGAGGAGATACATTATGTGCTTTACGCACTACACCATTGAACTCAGATCTGTGCTAATTCAAATACAAAGATTTCCCAGCTTAGATTTGTCCCGATATATTGTTTTGTACTGATAATCTAAAAACGACTATTAAATCAAAGTTATAAAATATACCTTCTTACTCAAATAATTATAAAAAAATATACTCTGCTGCATTGAAAATAAGGCAAGAGAAGTGGCAAAAATCGGAAGGAACGAAATACTTTCAGATTTTTGAAATTTCACAATAAAATCACGCTATGTTTTTCCTAGAAAGAATAACCAGAATCCTAAACATTTAATCAGTGAATACTGTTTGCCACTGCTTTCAGCAGTTTTAGTTTATTGAAGAAATGACGAAGTTCCATTTTAATTCTAAATCCCGATAATAGAAATAAAATTCAAATGTATGAAATTTATAACCAACAAAACTATATATTTAGAGCGACATTTTAAAAACTAATGTGATAAATGTAGTTGCTCTATTCACATGTGAAATCAAATTTCATTTATTTTCTATTCCAGGATTACATTTTTATCAATTTGTCTTGCTTTTATCGGTGTTCTTGCTAAAGCAATTGCCACTAGTAACAAAACTATTGACATCCATTCTCGATGAAGCAGAATACCTTTTATAATCTCGTAAATATAACTGACTCTATTAAGTCTTTAGATAGAAAAAATTTAATTAAATATTTATTGTCTATTTTGTAACAAAAATATAATGAAAGATCGTCAAATAAAGTCTCTATATTCTTTTCGCTTATCTATAGAGTAAATTAGGAATCACCTTATATCTTTATCAAGGAAAAATTTTCACATAAAGTTTGAATTCTCATTTAAAGCAATCGATACCAGAAAAAATTAATAGTTTTTATAATAAGAACTAAAATAATATAAAACTTTCTGATTATATTATTAAAGAAATTATTCTAAGGCTATTACCAAAATAGCACTTACTTCTAGTGAGTAATCATATAGTATCTAAAAAAATTTCAAATAAGATTTTATTAGTAGAAAATAAGTTCATTTAGACCATTAAAATATATGAAAATTATTTGATAAAGTGTTTCAAGTTGAAAGATTTTTTAGTAAGTTTTAATTTACATAACATTCACAAAAACATGCCTAAAGACTGTCTTCAATACATTTCATTATAGTGATTCTAACAAACATTAACCAATTATTCTTGTATAAATATAAGTTAAATACAGATACAATTAGCTATGTGTATTTTTCTAGATGTGGTATTTCAGAATTTTTAGGATAATTTTAGATAAATTTACATAACTTACGATGAAAAAGTTTAGATAAATTAAGATAAATTCCAGCTTTACAACATTGATTAGTTTCTAAAAATTTGTAAGTGACTTTCGTAGATACGTTAAGATTTGTTAAATGATCTTACAAAAGAAGTAGGTGTAGATATGTTTTCTCATACGAAGCAATACTTACTTTTTGCAGGCATCGCAGTTTTCAATAACGCATTGAAAACTTTTAAAATGTAGATTAGAAAATTATGTATAATCAAGTATCTGTCATTTAGGAAATTAATATATAATTTATTTCATATTTTACAAGATGCTGTACGTAATACACTTAGTATATGTTCTGATTATTATAAATTGACCAAGGAACAAGAAGCTTATATATGGCTGTTTCATAAAGGCTATTGATAAACTAATTACTTAAAATGTTCTCTCAGCCGGACTTTAGAAATTTGGATGTTTTATTCTCAATAATATATATATACCTATAAAGTTAGACTCTAAATAGATGATTTACAGATAATATTAAAAAAAAGCTTATCTGCTTTAAGTGAATCCCGAATGTGTGTCACACAAAAAAGGCCATATTAATAACATATTTTGCGATAAAACATCCTGCATTATAAAAGCCTGAAGCGTAAAATGCTAATCACGATTAAATTTACTTTTATTATCCGACTTAAAAATAACATTGTTAGCTGGGAGCTTTTATAACTATCGTTCATTGTAATAGGAATATGCATGTAATTGGAAGGAATTAGATATAATTATAGAGTTTATATTCATATTACTCATTGAAGTTTAAACCTTATGCACGAAAACTAATTCTTTATGTAATTACATATTTTAAAGCTTAACAATCGCATCTTGATTAAATCTCCTTCGTTTTTGTTTTTAAGTAAAGATAATTGCAATTATTCTAATGAGATAAGAGTAAGTCTGGTTACTGAAATTGATTTTTAACCAAAAGGTTAAGTCTAAATTTAACAGTAATTATATTAATTGACGAATATCTGTGTTTCCCTGTCTCAATCTTTGCTTCTATCGGTAAATAAAGAAAAGTTATTCTTGGAAGAAACTGCTACATAATTCCCCAAACTCTAACGATTAAGATTTATACAGAAACGGTTTATCTTCCATTAGACTAATTGACATAAGAGAATTGATTCATAGAATTCAGAATGAAGACGTCCTTATAGGAATTCTAAACAAACTACTATATCGAGAATTAGTTTATTTCCGCAGTTCAATTGAGATTACATTTCGTACTTTTGATTCGGACGACATTTATACGATAATATAGACATTTTTTTTACTTGAAATTGATTATATAAAAAGTGTTTAACAGCCTTATTTGCAACTGTAAAAATATTCCTTTTGTTACCTAACAAAAGGCAGACATTTAAAACTGAGTTATATGATTGAATGAGTCTTATATGGGAAAAGATCAATCGTGTATTCCTTGATATTAATTGATTTCGCTTGTTAACGACCCTCTGTTTCGAGAGATTAATTCACAAATATTTATTTAATAGTCTCAAATACATATATAGTTTGTTAATCAAAATACCGTATATTGCTTTAAAACAGATTTAATCGAAAAATGTTCTAGAAATTTTAACATGAAAAATATGTACAGGAGAGTACAAATCTTTGTTTAGTTCTATGGAAGTATATTCCCATTTTCTTAAAGATTGCATCATAAATTAACATCAAGATCCTATTTTATGTTTTTTGAGTTATATGATTGAATAAGTCTTATATGGCAAAAGATCAATCGTGTATTTATTGATATTAATTGATTTCGCTTGTTAACAACCATCTGTTTAAAGAGATTCGTTCACAAATATTTATTTAATAGTCTCAAATACATAAATAGTTTGTTAATCCAAACACCGTATATTTTTTAAAATGGATTTAATAGAAAAATGGTCTATAAATTTTAACATGAAAAATATGTACAGGAGAGTACAAATCTTTGTCTAGTTCTATGGAAGTATAACCCCATTTTCTTAAGGATTTCATCATAAATTAACAACATGATCCTTTTTTATGTTTTTTGAGTTATATGATTGAATGAGTCTTATATGGCAAAAGATAAATCGTGTATTTATTGATATTAATTGATTTCGCATGTTAACAACCATCTGTTTGGAGAGATTCGTTCACAAATATTTATTTAATAGTCTTAAATACATAAATGGTTTGTTAATTTAAAAACCGTATATTGTTTTAAAACGGATTTAATAGAAAAATGTTCTAGAAATTTTAACATGAAAAGTATGTACAGGAGAGTACAAATCTTAGTTTAGTTCTATGGAAGTATAATCCCATTTTCTTAAGTATTACACCATAAATTAACATCACGACTCTATTTTATGTTTTTTGAGTAAATGGAAATTACTCATTGTACTGTTAATTAATTTAAATCTAATAGACACCTTTAAATTTTTAGAACTATGATGAATAGGCTGTATTTCTTTTAAATGTTTTCCACGACTATAATAAAAGTAAATTAAGTTAGGGTTTGTAGTGGTGGGGGAAGTATAAGGTTTAGATCGCTATGGTCTGTTTTCTACACTAAATAGATCCAGATCAACTGCTTAACGCCGATACCAAACACCTGCGAACACCCATGATATTTATAGAATTATAACCCACGGACACCGACATCAAAAAGCATTGCCCTACTGATTCGTCTATTGTCCGGCTAGGGGAGATTGGTTGGTAGGCTGGGAACACTGCGGTCTACTTTTTTGCTACCCGGTGGCTAATGGAGGAAGGGAGAAGAATATATATATATATATATATATATATATATATATATATATATATATATATATATATATATATATATATATATATATATATATATATATATATATATATATATATATATATATATATATATATATATATATATATATATATATATATGTATATATATATATATATATGTATATATATATATATATACATGTATATATATATATGTATATGTATATATATATATGTATATATATATATATATATATATATATATATATATATATATATATATATATATATATATATATATATATATATATATATATATATATATATATATATATATATATATATATATATATATATATATACATATATATTAACGAAACAGAAATGCGGCTGAGAGCATGCAGCTTTTCATTCGGTTAGATGCTGCTTTCATTGAAATTTTATAGCTTGACGAATAGCCCAACTGCATCAAAGGCATCAAAGGCATCAAAGGTGGTGATGCAACTGGACCATATGGGCCGAGCCCGTCAATCCAGAGGCTTCTGTCAATAAGCACAAAAATGACAACGAGCTAAAAATAAACACATAAAAGAGCAAAGATATAGAAGGGTGGATTCGTGAGTTCATAGCACAACTAGAGAATAGAAAGTTTAAGGATAGAAAAATATAAAATATTTTTGTGGCAAGGGACATCAGTACAAAATACTCAGAAAATAATATATTAAAATGATCAAAATCGAAAAAATTGAAAAATTTGGAAATATAAAAAATAAGTGTTTTAAAAAATAAATAAACTGCATTAAAAATCCGAAAGAGGCATAAAAAATAATAAATAAATATAAAAGACAATTTTTATTAATCAAAATTAAATTATTAAATTTTTGTCATCGTCTTATTGGGCACTGCCTTTTTTAACCCGAGGCCTGGGTTGAAATCCCAGAGGAAGATAAATTGCTTACCTGCCACAAAAATTCTTGGTATATAATAGGTGCTTTGCTCGTACCACGATGTAAGTCAAATAGGTAAATATTTTACAAATCACGTTGTTCACTAAACTAAATATGCTACCTTTTTCAGCTATCCTGTTTTCCAACATGGAAACAAATAGTTCACCTTTCTTACAAAGGGTAAATTTAAATTTTATTCCAGAGAATTTTCTGCAAACAGGTCTTTCTGTCTCAAATATATAGAGAGAGTCTAAATTGATTTTACAATATTAGAATAGTGATAGTACCCATACAAGCAAGGAATAATTACAATAGAACATAGGGTTCGATACCTCTATGAAAGGCAGAAACGAGTAAAATTAGGTTTCCACGATGAACTTAAAACAGTATTGGGAAAAGGAATGGACTATACTAAAAACAGAACAATGAGATTTATTGTACAGAGTAAAACTCACAACAACTACACAAAGTTGTGACCACGCTTGTTGTAGCACAGAAATAACCAAATTACTCAGTCAACCAATGATTTATGATTACACAAAATACAACTATAAAAGGAAACAACCACATTCACCACCAGATGAGCACAATTAAAAACAAACATTTAATTTTGTTACGTAAAAAACACTTAAATCTCAAACAAAAAAAACACCGTATGTTATATCCCAATATAGTTGAAAAAGATTATAAACAATAAGAAACAGTAGGTTACATCGAAATTCAGGTGAAAAAATTTTACACACATAAAAAAGCCTATTCTGAACGGATACGAACATACATGCCACAGCGTGATTCGAATCCACTAACTCCGGTACCGAAGGACAGCACCCTAACCAATGGGCCATCGTTCGGCAGTCGTGCTCCAGAGATACGCCACTTCTGCAGGTTCAAAAGGACGTCAAACGTGATGATATGTTCATGCTCGACGAGTTTCGAGTCCATTTTTTAAATTTTTTTTCTGACTCTTGGAGTGGAATATAACTCTATATTACATGCTGGTTATTAAATTCCTGCATAGGTACTATAATCCCTCTTATTTTGTAAAAACAATTTACACTCACTCCGTATACCCTAAGTTTAGTTAGAAGATTATCTTTAAATATACTTTTAACGTGTTAAGGCAATAAAAAAGCCAATGGGAAAATAATAATATAAAAAATCATTATATAATGTGACATATACTCATTGATAGTAGACTATAAAGATTTTAGAGACTATAAAGAGTTTCGAGTCCATTTTTTTTTACTTTTTTTTCTGGAATATAGAGTGGAATATAACTCTATATTCCATGGTGGTTATTTATTTCCTGCATAGGTACTATCTTCCCTCTTATTTTGTAAAAACAATTTATACTCACTCCGTATACCCTAATTTTAGTTAGAAGATTATCTTTAAATAGACTTTTAACGTGTTAAGGTAATAAAAAAGCCAATGGGAAAATAATAATATAAAAAAGCATTATATAATGTGACATATACTCATTGATAGTAGACTATAAAGATTTTCGAGTCCATATTTTTACTTTCTTTTCTGTCTCTTAAAGTGGAATATAAATTTATATTCCATGGTGGTTATTAATTTCCTGCATAGGTACTATCATCCCTCTTATTTTGTAAAAATAATTTATACTCACTCCGTATACCCTAATTTTAGTTAGAAGATTATCTTTAAATAGACTTTTAACGTGTTAAGGCAATAAAAAAGCCAATGGGAAAATAATAATATAAAAAAGCATTATATAATGTGACATATACTCATTGATAGTAGACTATAAAGATTTTTTATTGTAAGATAACTATAAATAATTCCGAAATGGGCCTCGAAAATAAAATATTTCCATTCTTTTATATTTTTATTCTTTCCAATTCTGTACAAAGACAGACAACACCATCTTTAAAGTATCGAATCCTTCCATTATCTGCATGATTTATTTTGATGCATCTCCATCATATTTTTTTTACCTGATATTTTAGATATAATAAGAAATTCTCAGACTTTTTTACCATCCATTTACTCCTTTAAAAATGTATAGCACCATTTTAAAGTTTACCATATTTTAGACCGGAAATTGATGGAATTGCTCCTAATACTACTAGAAGGAAAATAAATAAATTGAAAAATGTTTAACACAAAAATTGCTCTTCGAAAAATCATTTCAGAGAAGAAATTCTAAGAATTAGGATCATTATTCTTTTGAGACGAATTTATAAAAGGAACAGTTTTCGAAGCCATAAATATTATGTATTGTGCACGAAAAACTGCGAAACATGAAGATTGCGGTCATGCCATAAAACATGTGAGAACATTGATTGATAATTCGCTTTTTTCTAGAACGGAAGAGAAGGTGAATTACTTGCTTCTAAAATAATCCCCAACTTCTTATTGACTAATTTACCAAGAGTCTCTAAACTAATTCATACTTGTCTTTGGGATAATGTCCTACATTTTATATCGACGTAATTATTGACAAATTTATATTTTTATAGAATTAATAGTATGGACTGCTGTAGAGTATTAATAAAAAATACATATTAAATATAATTTAATTTATTTGGGGGTAAAAAATGAAATATTGAAGGTGTATTTTTGAGAAAAATCTCCAATTTAGTGTTTACTTAACATATTGTGTGCGGGTACATTTCGCAGCGGAATTGTACCGGGAGCGGCTTTTTTGCGCGTAAGTTTAGCAAAGTTTTGCGCATAAAGTCTATGTTTCAATAGACTTTATGGACTTCAATAGACTATCAAGGAAATAGAAATTTTAAGATTTTTTAGAATTTTAATCAGAAAGGCCTACATATAGGAGGACCTACTTATATTATCCTTATCATTCTTTCGTCAGTATATTTTGTTTTGTGTATCAAGAATGTAATTTTACAATGGTTTGACTGGACGCTAATGGGAATCGGATTGTACAGGGACAAGAGTATATTAACACTAGCCTCAGAGAGCCTAGCCAAGTTTACTTTTAAAAATACTTTTCCCAGGCAATTTTCCTTCCGATAAATAATAATGCATTAAATGTTAGAGTACTATTAAGAACAATACAAAAACTACTAAGGAGAAATTAAAAGAATCTGTTGATTAGTTAAAATTTTATTTCAATACATTAACATATTGTGTTCGGGTACATTTCGCAACGGAATTGTACCAGGAGTGGGCCTTTTGTGTGTAATTTTAGTTATTCAGTTAAATCTCAACAGATCTAAAATCATTTAATTTTTTAACCAACTTTTCGTATTGTTTTTTATTTTCGTTTGTTATTTTCGTATATTGAAATATATAAACAAATATATACATACATACACATATATATATATATATATATATATATATATATATATATATATATATATATATATATATATATATATATATATATATATATATAATATATATAAATATACATATATATAATATCATTTTCGCAAGGATAAATAAAAAGTTAATTTTAAATCTAAATTGATTTTTTAATCAACCTTCCCTTTCTGTGGTTCCTTATCGACTGTTGTAAAAACTAGTTTTTATTTGTCTAAATTTTTCCAGAATCTGTTTAGTAGACAAGAACATTCGGCTTCGTTTTCCTGTATATACCGTTATTTTTGTACTCACAAACAAACCATGATATTACACTAACCCGTTATAGTACGTTTCCCGCATACAATGTGTTAAAACAAATTTCATCAAAGTTAAAATTTACACAAATTCAAATATAGCGAATAAATTGGAGTAAGTAAAATCAATTAAATAGCAATTACAAGTGAAAAGTAGTCAGTTTGGGGCCACATACATAATCGATTTATCTATATAGAGTTTGTGGGTAGATTTAATCTTTTTATTATTTGGTGTACACATTTTATGTTTTAAAATATCTCACTCGAAATGACATAATTAAATAGTTTTCAATAAGTTTAAAGTCTTTTCAAAAAACTACTAAACATTTTATTCTAAACTGACTATAACTCATTTTTTATACTGAATCCAACAAATAATGACATAAAGAAGACTTATCGAATAGAAAAATGTGCCCTTCAAAAACTACATATAAAATTCATTTGTTTACTACTACTTCTTTACTATTCAACACTATTTTAATCAAAATCCTCCTTTTTCTATAAATAGTAGGTGCTATAGTATTTTACACCAAGAACAGTATTTTACATATCCAAAACTTTTTTTTACGCAATAGTAAGAAAAATTAAATATGTAACTATCATATATTGTTTAATAACCACTAGAGATTTCAAACTAGATTTCATGATTATTCGTTTATCTGTAAAACTTGAATGTGTTTAAAATACATACTATAATTTTGCTGAGAAGGGTATTTTTATGTACTTTTCAAAAGTTACCATAAAAAATAGGCTCTTTTAGAAGCCTTCAGGAAGTTTGAATGAAAGAAAGTTCATTTGCCATTTTTATCAGGATATTCGTGATAAAGAAAAATAATTTCTTCTTTATAACATATCCATTTAAAAAATTTAGTAGAAATTTACTGTTGATAATTAAATGACAATATTTTGTAATTATGTTCAAAACATTTTTTTTTACAGAGACTGATTATTTATTGTAATGTTATAATAAATTCTGTTTGGGTAGATTGAAAAACTAGAAATCTTTTTAGGAATTATATTATCTTTTAATTTTTCAAGAATTAGGTACTGAATTCAATCTTATACGTGATTTTATTTTTCAATTTTTACTTTTTGTGCTTCAAAGTATAAACGTAATATTGATTACAAGAAACATGACTAAAAATGCATAATAGCGGGTGTGTAATATACCTGAAAAATACACTATTTTTTATCGGGAATGATTTAGTTTGGAGCACTACACCTAATTTTTTTTTACTGGATAGCTAATTAGACTGATATCTAATGCTTACAGTCAATTTATTATCTAAAAGCTAAATTAACAACGGGATTCAAACCCAAGGATTGCGGCACTGACAGTCATCGTTCTACCTATTAAGCAGCTTCTGGATTCTTCTAAAGGAATTATGGGCTCCAAGAAAGAATTTTAAAATAAATTGAATTGGTTTTAGATTACTGTCTAATCATTTTAAAGTATGTTTGATATCATTTATAGACAGTCATCGTTCTACCTATTAAGCATCTTCTGGCTTCTTCTAAAGGAATTATGGACTCCGAGAAAGAATATTAAAAGAAACTGAATTGGTTTTAGATTAAAGTCTAATAATTTTAAAGTATGTTTGATATCATTTATAGACAGTCATAGTTCTACCTATTAATCAGCTTCTGGCTTCTTCTAAAGGAATATGGGCTCTGAGAAAGAATTTTAAAAGAAATTGAATTGGTTTTAGATTAAAGTCTAACAATTTTAAAGTATGCTTGATATCATTTATAGACATTTACACACAATAAAGCAAAAAAAAAGTGTTTAAAAGATATATTTAATCTAAATCTTAACCAATTTTATTATATAAGAAATAATTATGCCCAAATGGAAGAAGATATTTCACACTTTTTGTATTTGAATTACAAATTTCATTCATATCTGAAATACCTGGGAAATTTCTGATGAAAAGTGTAACACATATAAAAAAAAATCCCCACCTCACAGTGACAGAAAACTATTGGAAACACAATCAAAAACAAATTTTCGATACGAAGCAAAAAACACACGTATTCGTGATCGCAACAGATAGCGAATATATGATGATATAATGATATCAGATATCTGCTATTGATTCTGGGATGTTCTACTGTGATGAAGAAAAAGACAGTGAAAAAGAGCGAATGGCAAGCATAAAAATAAATGACGAATAACTTTTATTTTCTTTATTTGACAGCTTAAGTTAATTTTCCTCATCTACAAATTAAGCCTATAATTTAGATTGATAGGTAAGAAAAAAATTTCTTATTTTCAGTTGCTTATAAGTTACGGTATTAATTATACCAACAACGAGTATTGAAACGATAATTAGAGAATATTAGTTTTATAAAGACAGCATTTAACGGTTAATATGCATAATGTTTTAGGCATATTAAAGTTCAAAGAGTAGGACTAAAATTATTATTTGAAAGGAAGTATAATTTGAAATAAAGCCTTAGAAAAAGGTCAGCATTTAATCATGTCTAATTTTAAAAAATAAGGTACTAACATGCAATTTAATGTGATAAATTAATAGTAAGTAAATGGTTTAATACTTTTTCTTTGTATTTATAGCTAAGCGAAGGCAATATTTTTGCTTTTCTAATACTGAGTATTGGTTAAAGTATTAATTTGATGCTCTTTGCTGTCTGATATTTTTATATTCATATGGTAGCGCATGCATGGGATCATGTTATCACATTCAGAAATATAAATTACAGTGCATGAATTCCCGTCAATGGTAACCAGGAATATAATTTGAAACGGCGTGAATTCCCGTCAATGTTTACGAATGTGTTAACAGACCTATTTGTATTCTATCCTGTATCTGAACAAAAGATGAAAATATTGTTTAAGCATCTGAATAAAACCCATTTAAAACCAGTTTTTGATTCTTTTACTAGTATGTTCTTTTTAATACTTGATAATAGTTAATCAATCTGGCAAGCAGTAGTGTAACAAAGCACTGAGGCTTAAACTAATCTTAAACAAGTTAAATAATTCCTGATACTTAAAAATACTGCAACAATGGCCAACGCATTCAAATAACTTGTAAAATAATTTGAAATAATATTTAAAATAATACGAAATGGGAATGCCTACAAAGCATTCCAGTGATTTGTAATAAAGTTAGAACTATGTAATTATTACACTATTTTTCTATTTTATGATACGATTAGTGCTCTGATTTCACTTTTTAAAATTTCCCTTTTGAATATATTATTAAGTATTGTTTTAACTAAAAAGCATTATTTCACATGAACCTAAATTAAGTTACTCCAAAAACTTATCAAAGGTAGTAGTGTTTTGGTATATATTGCTTGCATTGGTTTGGTTTATAGCGCTACGGTCTACTATTTTACAACACGAAGGCTAACCACCGAACATTAGCCATCCATTGTAAATGGTACATATAAATGGCAAGAAGTGTTTTTGTTTGAACTTTCTTCCTTTACAGTTAAGTATATAGAAAAGAGTTTTCAAAATTTCGGGGTTCTATAAATGTATTTTTTATCATTAGCTTATTCACATTTCAAAGATTTTCATTTTTTATAGAATAAAATATTTTAGTTTAAGAACTTGAAATATATTATTACTTTATTTTTACTTTATATTAATTACAGACATATGGTACTGAGTTTTATAAGGGTTTGATCGCATATTAGGTTAGTATAATAAAATTTTATAAATAATAATGTGCCTTAAATTTGAAATCCATTTCTTCTGCACCTTATTTCCTTTAGGTATAATTATAAGTTTTTCGCCTTTTAAATATTCGTTTCAAACAGATTATTTACAATGGAAGAAAGCTGTGTTTATTCGATCAATGACAATAGAATTTTATTAGTCTTAATATAAAGTGATATCCTATTTTAAAAATTTTATCAGTATTTTTATGGATTGATTTTAAGTAGCCTCTGAAATTAAGAATTAAGATGAAATATTACTTGTTGAAAAATACAACTTATTTTAAACTAAGATTGTTCATAAGATATTTATGTTGAACTGTGTTCAAGCTGATTTGCTTCTAAGAACTTTAACCTAAGCTTTTATGATGGCCTTAATTCTTATCAATGCAAGAGCCCTAAAAACCATCTTAAAACCCATTTCGAAAGCTTTCAAATCTCCAACAACGCTCTCTGAAAAGCACTAACCCATCTAAAAATGGAATATTAGGAACTCTTCCCTGCTTAATAAAGCTTTTACATTCCATGAGAAATCTAATGGTAGATGTATGAAAACCACGAAAAAATGAAGGATAGTAGAAAACTACTTAAAATAAAAAACATTTAATGCAGGAATATGCTAAAGAAGAAAACGAAAGAAGTTGAAAATGACACTCTGTAACTGACATAAGAAACATATCGCATTAAAATTGTTACTTGCATGGCTATACCGATTTTTATTAATACTCAATGATTTACAATATTTAGGAAAAAATAATAAATTATTTACAAATATCAAAGTTAAAAAACAAATCATTTAATTTAAATGACACAGTAAATAAAACTAAAATCCTTAATAGATAAGTTGAGTATAACATTAACCAATAATTTTCTATATTACTATATAAAATTACTTTAAAATAATTCTCACAATTCTGAATTTTTCATGTCATTATATTTAAATAGTACTTTAAAATATATATTTCAAAAAATTGAGCTCGTCTGTTTTCAAATGTTCAATACTTTAAAAGGAATTTAAAAAATTACATATTTATATTTTATACATAAAAATTTTATCTCTTATTGTTCGAGACAGGTTCTCCTAAACTCATAAATTTCTTTTGTTATTCCAGACACCCAGGCGTCAATGTATTATTTTTAAAAGGACAAGATTTAAGAAATAGAAACAGTGTGATTTCCAATGTCTACTGCTACGGAAACATTGTCTACCGCAATACCCCAGAAATGTCCCATGTTATTCAACGTTCAGTAAACTTCCACAGCAAAGAGGTTAAAAGAATTACGTATGTATAAATAATTTTTATGTTGTTGTTGTATATGGTAAGAAATGAAATTAATATCCAAAAATAGTCTTTTCTAGTTAGCATTAAAATAAAATTACCATTTAAAATATTAAGTTATTAAAGAATACCAAGATAATTCAAATTGTGTACGATTACATATGTTCTTATTTATACCAGGAGCATTCAGAAAGTAAGCTTCCCTATTTAAGACAAAAAAAAAGGAACTCACACTTTCATGGACATATTTATTGGCAACAAGTGCAGCAATGTTTCAGCTATTTTTCAACATAGCCACCACCAGAAGTGAGACACTTGTCGCATTGTGGGATCAACTTTTGTACACCTCTGTCGTAGAACTCTGCCGCCTGTGAATGGAATTAGCCTTCCTGTCCCAGAATACCGTGCACATCTCTTTACGTACCGACCGAAGATCCACTATGATGCCAATGCATTGACTGCTGCTTGGTTTTTGGGGTAAAGTGCGAAATCCAAGTCTCATTGCCCGTGACGATCCTGTTGAGGAACTCTTCGGTGTCGTCGTGATACCGTAGCAGAAATGTCAGTGCTGCTCCTAAGCATTGACTTTTGTGTTCGGGTGTAAGTTTCGGCTCATATACCTGACAGAGCTGAAGACGAATTTAAATTGGAGCAATGCTTTGTGCATTCAAGATTACCCACCGAACTTTGCAGGCGACGGGAGAAGGAATTAGAGTTTCCATTTCGGACCACTGCTACTCTGCTATTGACAAGAATCGGGATTTGTCCAGCTGGCATATGATAAATACGTCATAGATCTGTTACGCACGGGCAATTGACACATCTAATTACGTTTACTTTAAAGGGGAAAACATCAAAAAACTTACTTTCTGGATGCACCTCGTACATTTTGCAGCATCTCAAAGTAAAAAACTATATACTAAACTGAATCTGAGCGTTGTTTATCATCTTTGGAGTAATATTGGAAATTTTACTTTGAGTAGCAGAAAAAAAATCATTCAAATTATTATTGTTAATTTTTTAAAAATTACTTTTCAGATTACAGTTTGATTTTAAATGCACAAACAGCAAATAATGCAGTCTTTAATATCTTAAAACTATGACACAATTTTTGAGCTTTGTAAATAAGTTTTCATCTTGCTTCGACAGATTTAATAAATATAAGTTCAAAAAATAGTTTTTGATGTTTAATCGCAATGAAGATAAAAAATTACTATCCTAAAATTTTAAGAAGCTTTTATTGTTCAAGGAAAGAGTTTTTAAGGGGGTTGGTTTTACATTAAGCAGAAAACATATTCTCTGGTTAAATATACTTCTTTTATTATCGCGCTGCATAAATTTACAAGAATTTATTTCGGCACTATTTCAAAAATGCATTTTTAGAGAGTGAGCGAGAACAATTAAATGTAAAATGAAGATTTCCACATATCGTAAAACTGTGAGTTATGTAATAGATTATAAATTTCTTATTTTGTTATCTTTCTAATGTAATGATTTATAGTAATTACGTTAACATAAAAAGTTTACGAGTCATTTTTGAGGTAGATTACCTTGTTGCTGTTAATCTCTTTTTTAGCTACCTAAAGAAAGATTAAAAAATTATTTAAGGGTGTATAAGTTTATTTTTATGAGGTATTTAATGCCTTTCTGAAATTCATATTTCGAACTCAATAGTTTAATTCCCTTTTGAGTGTTTATATATTTTGTGTGCATGTAACTTTAGCAACATATTCCTATAAGAAAATTCCCCATTTTTGTAACTGGAAGAGTAAACCATATATAAGATTTTTGCCAAAAATTAGGTTAAATATTGATATTTTTAATATGGTTATTTTTTAAAGAATTTACATTAAGAAACTGTCACATGAAAGTTCCTAACTTCTGATGGTTATTCTTTTATTTAAAAAAATTTACAATAACCAATGACATATTTTTTCTATATTGTAAAACTGGCTGAAATAAACTTCATACGTAGTTCTAAAAATCATACATTATCGCAAGCATTTTCCCTTCGACAAATAATTTATTGCCTATTTTAGAAAGAATAAATGAAGATTAATGTCATAGATAATTAAAAATAAATTCACAATTATTATTATTTTAATGACTTTAAATGTAAATATTGCTTTTGGACTTTCAGGAATGAAATATTTCGGAAAATATTAAAAATCGAGAACAATTAAATGTCTCCAAAGTATGAAAATAAATTGTTGCTACTTGAGCATTTCAAAAACCAAATAAACTCTTTTATAACAAATCTGATGCATTTTTAAAGCAGTTCTTTATTTTGTTTTGCATTAAATGTAACTTAAAGAATTTTTCTTTAGAAAATACTTTAATGAAGCATATTTAAAACGACTAATTGCATAAATAAGATATTTGAATATCAGTCTTCTTTACTCTTCAAAAATATATTTGTTGAAAATTTTTTTGATAAAAGCTTTAAAAGATGTATCTAAGCAGAGATTCATCTGAAATATATTAAATGATGCTTCTTTACTTTAATACTAAAATCTTCTTTTCTAAAGGTAATAAAACGCTATTAGTAAGAGTATTTTTGACTAATTCACCAAACCGACATCCTAGATTTCTAGGTTTAATTCAAACAATAGCAGAACTATGTAATGTAGATCCAAAAGTCTTATCTATAGTGGTCAGGGAAATGGAGGAGAATTTAAAGAAAATTCCAGGATCATTAAAATTAAAACATCGTTAAAATACAAATTTGCTTTTGTTGGAGGAAATTGGTAAATGCTTTGCTATTAGAGGATTAATTTGATAGAAGATAACATACAAATGATTAAACCGGTTCCATTGGCTACAAACGGGCTTGCTATTATTGGAACCTCTAACTTCTATATTTCTGTTTCTCCAGCGTATTAGTCTAGAAAGCTTGGGTAGAAAGCTTGCAGAAGCTGCTAGTCAAAGTAAAACCAAAGACTAATATTGTTGGGTGTACGTGTGACAAAAGTCAAATCGTGGTTTTCGTGCTTCAGGTCTTTGGAATACAGAGAAGTTTCTTCTGTTTGTCCCTTCATTACAAAGCCTGTTGAAATGTAACACATTATCAAGTAAGTATTTTTATTATAGTTGCAGTAATATTAGTTACAGTTATATTAGTATAAGTAACAATAGTCTTTTAGTTGTTAACTCCAATATAGACAATCAGAGGCATAAATAGTACAATGTCATTTCCAAAGATGCTTTTAGTACATCAT
Source organism: Pardosa pseudoannulata (assembly GCA_032207245.1). Lineage (NCBI taxonomy): Eukaryota > Metazoa > Arthropoda > Arachnida > Araneae > Lycosidae > Pardosa > Pardosa pseudoannulata. The sequence continues at coordinate 74,334,447 of CM063502.1, read as the reverse complement.
GAAAACTTTTTATAAGAAGAAAAAGAAGCGATGCATATTACTGTTTAATACTGAGCAATAAATCAATTTTAGTTATGGAATCAGTTTGAAAAATGCATTACCTTTTCTATAAAAGTAATGAATTAAATAATCATCTCTGCCTATTGTTTTATAATCAAAATACTGAAAGGATTTTAATAGAAAGTAAACTAAATAACCCCGAGGTAATTATACTACAATAGAGAAAAGATTGAAATCGTGAACAGGTAATCCTCTAGATAGCCATTTGTTTAACAGCTTGTTTTTAGAGTTATGAATACACAATCATTGATAAAATAAAAGCATAAATATCGATCTAATTTTTTGTAAAATATATAGTTGGGATAATATTGTTCATAACTAACGGCAGTTTAAAATAATAGAATTTTTGGTATTTTTTCAGACATTTTGAAAGTTTATCAGATAATTATGTTTTAAAACAATTGATTTCCTTACTCTCTATACAATTTCTTTAATCGATTAAAAAATGTTTTGAATATCTTTTACGTACATGGAAATCTTGCCCTCATTTACACCGTTAAAAATTTTGGCATAGATAACGGCAAGGTTTTAAAAAGATGTCAAGAATTTTGATTTTAACAGTTTAGCTATGTAATAGTAAGGAAGTTTGCTATAAATTTTGTAAATAAGAAAGTATCTAAATTAAAGCTGGTAAATAAAAAGTGTGAAAATAATACATGCATCACAAAATTAGAGATCAAATCTCTAGAAAATTAAGCTACAAATCACTGCTCTCTTGCTACAAATATAACATATGAAATTGAAGAATAAATAAATTACATTTATTATTTAATTTTTTTTCAAAATTTCAATGTTAAATTTCTTTTTCGAATTAGAAGTATCGAAGGCCACGTGTTTGAACTCCGGTGGTGCCATAAAAGTTAGAAGCCCTAGATATCGGCTGTAAGTAGTAGATTCAAGTCTAATTAATTCTCTTGTATCAGAGACTTGACGGTAGCTTTCCCAATTTACCAATAGCCTAGAGCTCTGTCTTTTTATTTTTAGTGACTGAAAAATCATTAAATTTCATTTAATATTATTTTCCACTTTTTTTAAAAATTGCATTGCTTAAAATTTACCCTTACATTTACAGCTATAGCGAAAGAAAAGGAGATATTTTCTAACGTTACACATTTTTTTTTATCTTTATACTATCAATCTGATTTATTTAATTCATTTGAAGGATTCTAATATCACAAAGAAAAGCATTTAAAATTTGGCTCCTAATACCCTTGATAAAAAGCAGTGATTTAAATATAGCAGAGTTAGTTTTTAAAAATATATGAAGGGTATTAAGTAATAGATGTTTTAATGGAATTTACAAGCAGTACAATCCCAACCATATATAGGTATCTTGTTCTATAGAATTTATTAAAAATAACACCAGAACCTTAGTTATTATTACTTAGAACATTTTGTTAAAGATTTTCGTTTAAATAAAAGCCTCAAAACTTCTCATACGACATCTATCTACTTTCTTTTATTTCAGTTATTTTGAAAAAACCTTTTTCTCCACTTTCTCTTACTTAAAATTGTCTTAATCAAGATTCTTCTTTACTTAAAGTTTTTTACGGTTTCAGCTAAGCATTCCACGCAATTAATACTAACCAAAAAAGAATCAAGCAGATTAAAAAAAAAAGGCAGAGTGAGTGAACTAAGATTTCATAGAACTATCAGCGTTATCCAGCTAGAGAAAATCTGGGGGAATTGTTCTATAATAGCGAGTACTTCCCACCGAGTTTCCATAGCAGTCTCCTTTTAGCTTGAGTTACGGTTTGCTGACACGGCCCATTGGCGCTTCTGTAAGCACTGAACGCCTCTGCAAATTAATGTAAGTATTCTTGACCAAGAAACGAAAAGCTTTAGAAACTTGTTTTTCATCTATTAGAATCCATGGCAATGTGGGATGCATGTTGAGCATTTTAGCGATATCCAAGAAGCAAGTTTAAATGATAATTATAATAATTATTTATCATTTTAGTTTTAATAATCAGAATTTTGAGAAATAGCAGGTAGTAATTCGAGGAAAAACGCAAAAATTAAAAAAAAATATATATGATGCTGACAAGGGATGTTAATTGTCTGGTGAAAACATATATATTTTGAGGCTTAATTATGTTAGAAATATTTTTTGAAACCAGTCTATCTCAAATGTAATGTAATTATTGGATAAGAATGACTCTAAACGTGAATGAAAAATGTTAATTTTAAATGTTGAATGATTTTTCTCCAAATAAATATCTATCAGCTAATATGTATTGCAGTAAAAATATAATTTTAATGAGTTACATGCTGGAGATGGACAGTAGTAAGTTTTTCAAAATTGTAAAAATGCCATCTGGTGGTCAATTTTTTATTAGTTAGTCGAAATATTTCTAAATATTGAAAATAAATAAGCAATCACTATGTTTTCATAAAAAATTTAAAAATGATTGATTACTTCATTATCAGTAAAAAATTGATAACATTTAGATATACTACACAAAGTGTAACGAGATGACTTCTCATGCATACTGACTTATACAGAATTAAAAAAAAAAATTCAAATACTTACAAATGTTTAATTATTAACTATTTAAACTGCTGTGTAAAAGTAGTTAATTTTTTTTATTTAAAAGAACAGTTACTATTGGCTCTTATAAGGCTATACGCTATCTTACTTACAATCATTTGCCTTAGGCGTCGGTGATACACTTATTTCTATACGAGTAAATGTTGTCAGATAATCATTTTATATCCTTTTTGTGTGGAAAGATAAATAACCAAAATACAATAATATAACTACAATAAAATATAAATGGCAAAATATTTTTATTATAAAGTTTATGCAAACAAAAAGAAAACATAGCACATTTTAATTCTCATTATTTTAATTTTTGTGTGCTTAATAGCTCCAGTGTTTAAACTTTTACAAGCATTAAAATCCCGTTATCAAGAAAAATGTGTAAACCGTGCAAATTCAAACGACTGCCGGATGCACTATGTAAAATATTTATACGGGATAAAAACAAATTGAATGTGATATAAAATTTTCCTCATGCAGTAAGTAAAAACATAGATACACTCATTTATTAAAGAATTTTATTTTATTATTATATAAAATGAATTATTATATGAAATGTTAAATAATCAGAAAACTTAGGATTGTGATGTTTGGCATTTGATTTTAATCTCACAGCATTAGCCGTTATCCATATTCTAATGAAATGTTATCAAATCAGTTGGGTTACAGATTACTTACTTTTCAACATATGTATTGAAACTCAAATAAATATACTCTGCATCTAATGTTTGTTTCTACATTGTGTAGAATCATAGACATTTTCTCTTTGACAATAGTCACAAAATAAAATTTATTCTGAAATAACCTGTATGAAACACTAGGAATAAGTTAAGCACAACTAACTTACGGTTTAAGTTGTTTATTGTATGGTAAATACTCTACGGCAAATTGCAAACTTAAGGCAAAAATTACGGTAAATGCTCTAATGCAACTTGATACGAAAATAAATAGATTATGAAATAGTTGACAACTTCGTGAATTTTTTTCTCCACAGAAGTTTTTAACCCTAATATATTTCACAGGGCAGTAAATAAATTGATGTGATGAATAAATCACAAGCTTTTTTACTATTACAAAGATTTAAGTCTTTTAAAAGAAGTTGAAATGACATTCACTTTATATCCATTTATGAACATCTATAAACTCTCCTTATAAACTTTTCTAAGACGTTTATTAAATTACAGAAGGAAAAAGAGAATAGCCAACTGAAAATAGCTAACATAAAGAGAGAATTGGTAGAGAAATGTATCTAAATGGAAGGTTACAGATTGTCCTTTGGGAGGTGTGAAACTTTTATGACGCCCTATTTTGGCACTCATATTGACCGTGAGGAAGCAGTTATAGAAAGGAATCATTAGTATCCCGGTATATTAACCATGCATATGTATTATTTTGAGAAATTATTTGATGTTAAAGGAAGCAATTTTTCTCTTATTATTATATAGGATATATTTGATGGTTTTGGGCTGAATTAAAAGTTGTCTTAAAAAAGAAGAGATTTAAGAACTTCAAGGGCTTAAAAATTTTTAATCGAGAAAGAAATGGTTTATACCAAACTTTTCTCTCATAAAATTCCTTTACTTCCTATTAAAGTGTATCTCATGGATATTTATCATTTTAAAAAATTAAGATGGTTAATATGTTTTTATATTCTACTAAGTTAAAATGTAGAATTTTCATCATTGATCATACATATAGTTTTTCTTGTTTTTTACCAAATTGTAGATACATTTTAGACAATATATGGTTGATTTTACAGTTACGAAAATTTTTCAGAACTTTTTGTTAAATTTAAGTTTTTTAAACCCATTATCGTTTCAAAACTAATATAAACACAACTCTTTATTAACACATTGTATGTGGAACACGTACTAGTACGTTTTCTGATGATTGATACTTGAGCGCGGGTCACGTACTAGTACAGGCTAGTGTAAAAACATGGTTTGTTTGTGGGTACAAAAATAACGGTATATACAGGGAAACCAAGCCGAATGTTCTTGTAATATACATAGATTCTGAAAAAATTTAGACAAATAAAAACTACTTTTTACATCAGTAGATGCGAAACCACAGAACGGGAAAAAAATTAAACTATATACTACTATTTCTATTTGATTTTTCATATTTACGATACTATTATAAATTTATCCACTAAAAAAATATTTTTTGTTTACGAAAATATTATGGTTGTTATTTATATATTTTTATTTATATATTGGTTTATATATTTCAATATAAAATACAAAAAGTTGGTTAAAAAGTTAAATAATTTTCGATCTATTGAGATTTGACTGAAAAACTAAATTTAGGCCCAAAACGCCCACTCCCGGTGCAATTCCGCTGCGAAATGCACCCGCACACAATGTGTTAGAAAGCTAAATATGTATTAATGTATAAATAAAAGACATTATTAAAAAGGTGTTAAATTATTTTAAGAAAACTAGTACTGGGAAAAGCACTCCGCTAATGTAATGTACTGAATATTATTTAAAAAACCATACTTAGTGCGTTTGTATCAGCAAGAAAATCCTCATTCTTTAGCTATTATATTTTATGTAATAGTTATTTAGTTGAGAAAGAAGCATTTTGAAAACCATTCTAGAGTCTTTAAAACAAGTCTCCAAAACGTTTATTTCACAGAAATACAATTATTCATACAATTATTTATGTTTCACTTAATATTGCACTTAAATTTAAAAATAAATTTAAATGAGTATTTCGTTTTTAATACGGAATTACTTTGTTATGATGTTCAACATGACAAAACACTTATTTATATATATGATAAAAAAAATTCTTTTCGTTTTAGTAGCTAAAAACAATAAAAAGGCTCATAAAAAAGAATACACTTAATTAATTATCTATACTTTTTTTTACATTTTCTTTGTTTATAATTAATATTTCCGGAAAACTTAATCTTTGAACTCCAAAATCAATTTTCAGATTTTTGTTTCTATATGATTTGGTACCGAATAATTAAAAAAAATTAATTGTATTTTTAAAAAGTAAATTGAAAATGAATTCTATGTCATTTAAAACCACCCTAATTAAGTTTTACGCTGGATGATAATAGGAATTAAAAACTTAAGTGGTAATGTAAAATGCACTGAATTGATATTCTGAAGAAAATCCGAGATTTTTAAAAACTGTAACCAATATGTCTGCTCTAAAGTTCTTTTAATCATTTATTAAAAATGAAGAAAATTAATTTACTAGCATTAGAAAGATTTCTTTTCTGTAGAACGTCTAGGAGAAATAAACAGTCAAATGTTTGAACACAAAGGAATTTCAATGAATGATTGGTATAATTTAAAAACAGCAGGAAGCTAGAAAATTAGGTAACTAAAGAAAATACAATTAGGGGAAAATATTTAAAAACATAATATATTCAAGCTGCTGAATATTCAATACAAAACCTTCGGTACATATTTTTACTAATTAAATCTCTGTGGCATTTTGGTAAGATACAAAAGATAGACTTTGTCGTAAGTTTGATAATTAATAATACAATGAAAAATGTGAAAATAAGTTAGCTGTTATTTTTTTCACTCATAGTTGAGAGATTGGGACTTTATTCCCTTATACCTTAGCTAGAGCGAGAAATGTGGATAACTTTGAATTGCCACATTATGATAGAAACTTATTGTAGACCCAAACGGGATGAATTTCTTCCCCTGGGGAATGGTATAAGTAGACATCTCACATTTATGAGGAGAAAACATTGTATAGTTTTTACTATCTTTTCGAACAAGTTTAAACCCTTTCACAGTTTGAATAATGTACTGTGTTGTTTGTTTGTGGCTCGGAAGCTCTAGAATTATCTTTTTACTACACTAGGGCTAATTAGACCGAGAATTACTTATGTATTCTTAAAATGCAATGCTTGCAAACTTTCATCCCCGAATTAGACTTCCTATTATTTCAAGATTCTATTCTAAAGTTCTATTATTTTGTAGTTATTAAAAATTAGCAATATAAAAAATATTTCCTTTATCTTTTTTCCTCATTGTGCAGAGGTTGGAATTTTATTTTTTTATTTTTACGACAAAGAAAGGAATGTGAATCTCTCCACTGTTCTTGGTATTGCTCAGAATGCTTCATAGATGATGGAACTATATTGCAGCAATTAGGGAGACGAATAGGTTTCATTAAGGTCTTCTGTGAGTAGACAGGTCACATTTACACGAGGAAAACTTTATGCGATTTACACTACAGATTCCACCAAGTTTAAATAAGTTTACCAATTAAAAGATCATTCCTGTATGATTGTGAAAGTTCTGATATCCTCTTTCTATTATACGAGAAATAATAAGACCTGAAATTACTTATTTTGTATTGAAATGTAATTCTTGTAACTTCTTGACTACGATTGTATTATTTAATTATTTTTATAACATTTTTATTATAACATAATCATAAATTTCTATTAATCTCTATTTCATAATATAATAAACATCAATAAAATATTGAAAAATCAAGAACTTCAAGAACTGAAAAATCCTATAGAAACGTACACAGTATGTTATAACTGTCATGCAGTTATGCTATTGTGTTATATTTTATTATATCAGTATATGAGCGAATATAACATATTGTAATACTGCATTAGTAGCTTAAATATTTTAAAGTAACTAGTAAGATCATCAAACCGTTTATAATCTCTAACTACCTATGAAAAAAGCTTTTAGATTGGTGTAGTACAAATTACTTCATTTTATTTGAATCCAATTTCTATTTTAATTACTTCATTTTATAGTGTAACTTATGTCTAGGCTTGAAATCGATAAATATGAATATTTGTTACTTCCACTTCAAGAATAACTTTTGAACTTTTATCAGTATGCTTTTCTATTATAAGTATTGTACACAGATTGTCCTAGACTTCTTTAACAATTAAATTTCATTTCCTTGTTGAAATATCGATGCTTTGAAAGGAAGGAAAAGCATTGTATAAAAAAAAAACGAATTACAGAAAATTTAAGATTAACGATCTATATTATGATGGTTTCATTGCTATATTTAAATACACTTTATAAAATATTGAAGAAAAGAGAATCGTTGCAGAAAAGATTTAATAGGGTTTCACTTCCTTGTTGAGCGTACCCCATTCATGAACTAAAAGGCAAGAGAGATAGAGAGAGAAGGGATTGTTACAAAGACGATTGTTAATAGATTGAAAAGAAATATTTTCCCCTGCGATTCCGTATCCTAGAAGGAAAATGATTCTGTTGTAGAGAAAGACATCCTGCCAAGCTGTCCTCCATTGCTGTCTCATTTAGTCTTGAATTACGGTTTGTGGACGTGGCTTACGGGTGCCATAGGACTTCATTAAATGCCTCCACAAATAAAGACATGCAATCTCGGGAAAGCTGAAATGACATTCCAGAAAACTACTTTATGTATGTATGTGGAGTATTTTCAAAGTTAGACGATAGATTCTATCTAATTTTTTTGTGAATCTACCGAAGAATAACTTAACGAATAATTTTTTTAATCGGAAAATAAAAATATATTCTGTGGAATGGTAATTTTGTAAGTTAAAATGATTATTCACAGTTAAATTTGATAGTAAAGATATTTAAAAATACACTGAGGTATTAGTTTAATTATTTCCGAATAAAATGATCACTGATGGAATTTGATCGTGCAAAATTTGTTCAGTGAAATGGAATTAATGAAGAATTAGAATGATCTCCTCTTAAGTTTATCGTGGTTAAAGTCTTCTATATTTTGCGATTTTTACAGCAAATGGAAAAGAATAAACAACTAATGTTAATGATGTATTTATTAATACTATATACTGAAGTATGTTTTGGGAATAATTTAATCCCTTAAAAGAGAAGATTGTGACCAGAGCCGATTATTATCTACAACAGTAATATTTAGTAAAATAACTATTATAGATCATCTCAATTGTATCATTATAGCTCTAGTAAGATTATTATAAACGCATCACTATTGTATGATACCACTGACAGAATAATGCATTTTTTTCAATTAAATATTATTTAACCATTAATTATCTTACCAATGTAGTACTGTACCACTTTAAAATATTATTTAAGAAACGTTAATTCCTTTTTTCGTTAATTTTAACCAGTGTTTGTACCATTAAAAGGCATATAAAAATTAAAAATAATTATTTCTGCAAGGATTTTTGTTCTTTTTATCAGCATGAGTGAATGTAATGAAAAGCTTCATACAACTAACACTTTATGCAGTCTTTTTTACACTACATTAAACAATATAAGTCATACATTATCGGAAATTTCCCACTGTCTTCCCGCGAATAGTTCTACGAAGTACTTAATTCTTTGAAAGAAAAATGGCAAGTGATTATCGATATTGAAAGACAAATAAGACCATTTAAAAACTTAGAGTTGAAAAGGGTAGAATTTCTGTCTGAATCAATATCAGCTTATCTCAATGGGAACTCAATTAAACTCTAAATTCGCAATGACACGCAATTCATCAAATTATTTTCATCAGATATCAATCGTCATCAAAAATGAATAAATTTTCTTCAAACTTCATTAATTTTATATCTGCTGTGAACGAATTCGAGAACCCACCTCACCGCATGCAGTTATTAATGACGAACTCTGTATAACTTATAGTCGGATAATAATGCATTTTTCGCAAAGTGGATGCCAACACTATAAATCAAGCGCTGCGGCTTCTTGACTTTCCATTTAGATATCTGATGGACTCCAATAAATCAAGACTCTTAAACTTGGTGATGTTTGTAAAGTCCACTCCATCGTAGCTGGGTGAGAAATGGCTTATTCATTGGATAGTTTGGCTCCAACATCACATTAGAGCTAATGACGTCACCCTGAGTAAAATCACTTTGGACCGTAGAAGATATTTTTTTTTTCAAAAATGCTTTGTCGCGTTCCACTAGGAAATTTGATTCTGTAGTCAGTTGAAACCTGTTAAGATGTTAGTCTTTAAAATTTTGAAGTTAAAATATTTTTGATAGATTTTTATCACGGTAGTTATGTTTTTCTAATAATTTTGAGGATGCTTGGAAGGGTATAAAACTTTTAGAATGTAATTTTGAGAATGGATAACAAACATAGTTAAGTCATACAATAAAAAACACAAAATGTTTCATAAGCGAGTTTGGAAATTTGATTGTCAGTGGAGGATAAATAACTACATATGAGAGATAGTTATCAGCATACAAAAGTACCACCGAGCTTGGAGCTCATTATTAGCAGTGAAAATGCAATATATCTTTCTTTATCTTAATAGACATTACCATCTATATTCTTAGATTGAAGAACTGTAAATATCAGCAATCGTAATTGACGGCAGTAGTTCCTAAAAACAACTCAGCCAAATTGAATACAAATTGTTTGACATGTACTCCATAGTTTTCAAAACTTTAAAGAAAAATATGATGGCACGAGGTTAAGAAAAACCGGTGGGTGTCCTACACTCCTCTATTAGTCTTGGTGTCCTGGTACGATCTTACGTTTGTCAAACAGGGCGTTGCCATTTGAAATGGTGTGAAAAATTACGCCATCTTGTGTTGCCTTTCGGCAATGAAATTTACATCTGTAACTGCATTATCTTGTCACATTACTGCATTCACTTTCCTTTTGTATTCTCTCCGCGTCGTTCCAGTATCCTTTAGGATAGTTTTAGTCCCTCTCTTATTTCTGTAAACAGATAAAAGAATTGTATCTCTCTCAACATTCGGGATCTCTCAGAGAAGACTAAGGAAATAGTTTTTCTTTCATATTAAGCATATAAACGATTATAATAAGCTTTGAAATATTTATTAGAACTGAGTTAGTGGGAAATAAATGAAACTTAGGAGTAATTGAGGTTGAATAAACCGATGAAATGCTTGTAAATTATTCATTTGTTATAGTATTAACACTTCCAATGTAAAAATATTATTTTTTAAGTTAAAATTTTAATTAATATTAAAAGGATAGAAATTGTGCTCGCTTCATGATAAAATTATAGTAGTACAAAATTTTTCTACCAAAAAAGGTGGAGAATGAGATTTAGGAGAGGAATGAATTAATAAATTAATTCTTTGGCTAAAGCTTTCTATAATAAGGTACTTATTATCATACTTCTCAGAAAATCATTTAAAATGAAAAGAAGAACCATTTTCCAAATGCTACCATAACCAGTTAGGACAAAGATATATTAGAAAATCTTATATAATGAATAAAAGAATTAATTCTATTTCTAAATTTCCTCCTGATTTTTTAAATGTAATTGTTTTAAAATATTTCCTAGACAAGCCAAGGAGCTATTATGCTTTTGATGTTAAAATGCAAAATATCATTATTTATTTACTATATGATGGAATAATTTAAAGGGACTATTTGTGCTTTAGAACGGTATTTCTAACAGCGAAATGACGTTTATAAGTAAAATCTTAGATAATTCTAAAGTAATCTATGATATCCGTTCTCATGTATGAAAAAAGAATATCTTTATAAAGTGTTTAAGATCGCTCATTTAGGTGAACTGGTCGATGAAAAACGATTTAGCTCGTGTTTTACTACACAATAAAGAAACTTAACAAATTGCATTTCACCATTTTTATCCTTTTGTGTCTCTTAATGGTCCAGGTAACTTTGTTTGTGGTACTTTCAATCCACTATAAGCCGTAGATACGATCCTAATTGGACGGATATAAGCTAGAAATAGATCCCTAGTATCAAACTACGAAACAGGATTCATGCATCAAGAGAAGTAAATAGATTTCTCCGGAGAATACTTTCCTCGCTCACACGACTGTTGCACTATATTGCTATAAGAGTCCTTTCGAAAGAATTTCTCCAAAGAAAATATGTTTATGGGCCTTGATGAGGATCATTTTTAAAAGTGTTGTGATTCAAAGGGAAAAAGGGATATATAAGTTATATAAGATACAAAATAGTTTTTATAAATAAAGCATTGCAGTAAAAATACTACTTGTTTATTACATCAAATAAGAATATATATCTTAACTGTCATTCGAATTTTCCTAGTGATATAATAGTTTAAATCTAATTAAAACATAATAACATTTAACATGAGAGTTTTATGGGAATGATTTTTAAAGACATATTTATCTGAAAACCTCAAAAAATGTATAAGATAAAAAGTTAATGGACTACTAGTGTTGGACCTTTTTTATATATTGTTCGTCAAGAATGAATAGAATTAAATAATGATAATATTCAATGTAGTGCGAAAAGCATATGTGAATAGTTTTAAAGATATTTTTATTTAAAAATCAGTAAAAATATTTAAAATTAAAAAATATTATGAGGTACCAATTTTGTAACTATATTTTTCCTCGTTCACTTTGAATATTATTAACTACGAACCATATTTAATGCTTATAGTTGATGAGAATAAATATTTAAAAATATATTTATCCGAAAAACCATAAAAATATTTAAACTAAAAAAAAAACGAAGTACTTATTTTAGAACAGTTTTCTTAATGTGGTACCTGAAAATTAGCATTGCTTAATGATCAAAATAGGCACTAAAATTTGCTTTTTGCTTCATTTTCATGGTGACAGGGATGTTTAAAAAATAATTAATTTTGTTTTAAATCAATGTTCTTGAAAGTTTACTGCTTAAATAGTAATATATTTATATAAAAGAAGTTGAAACTCCAAAGCAAAATGACAATTATTTATTAATCTATTAATAATTGATTGTTTTGAAATAAACCTTTATTCGAAACATTCCACCCGCATTCCTTTTACTCATGATACTGCCATTTTCAGTTACAGGATACCTTTAAATCCTTAGTATAAAAGTGGTCACATTATAAGAATTCAAAGAAAATAAAAAAAGAAAAACGCAACATTAGTGGAAAATTCATTTTTTTGTACAAAAAAACTAAAATAAACACAAAAAATTCTATTGTATGCTGTGGTGTTAATTGAATTTCATGATAGTATGATATATATACATACATACATACGTATATATATATATATATATATATATATATATATATATATATATATATATATATATATATATATATATATATAATATATATATATATATATATATATATATATATATATATATATATATATATATATATATATATATATATATATATATATATATATATATATATATATAAAGCAATTTTTGTTTGTCATTGCTAGTAATGTTTCATAGTTTGAGATAGAAATATCGAACTGTCATATTTTACCCATTTAAAAGTTCATTGCCGTCTTAATATAAAGAGTGATAAAACCTATTTTTCTTCCCATAGAATCTGATATTATAACTGAAAATGTTATAATAAAGTTTTAAAATGTTTTTCTAAATTGACATTCTATAGAAATTTTATTGCAAAACAGTACATAAAATATTTTAATAATGTTGAACACATATTCTCTGCAATATCTTCTTTCGTGGAAAAGTCTGCAACAAAAGTTATTTAAGATGGAATATAGCATTTTTTTTTACTATAATTGTATTTAAACCAGTATTGGAGTTAATAAAGTTTCGAGGTGCATAGAATATGTCTATTGCGTTCTCCGTGTTCTGCATTTATGATGTAATAAAATATTACCAAACAAACCATGCAAGAGATAAAGTTGTTCCGGTTTCAGAATTATTGTAATTATATTTATTTTCATATTTTCAAGAAATTACAATATCACTGAGACTGTACTGAACAACACAAAAAATAATACCGTAAAATGATTTAATTTCATCTATCACAATTTTTATTTTATTTCATTTATAAATTGTTTGATTTTCGAACGGATGTGAAATTATACATTATAATAATTAGTTGTATATACAAATAAGACACAATATATCCACACAGTACAAGTGATTGTATGGTGAAAAATGTTATTGTTACCTGTTTTATTATAATATTGAAGAAATACTCTAACACCAATTTTTCCTTTTGAAATAAGGACACAAAATAAAAATTATGATTCTGAAATTTCCTTTATAAAATTTTTCATTATTTTTCATCTGTAAAGTAATTAATTTCTAATTAAAAAGAAACATTACAATTTAAAAATAGCTGTATTATATTAATGCACAAAATATTTACTTTATAAAAATTATTCTATGGTGCAAAGTGTTATTGTCACCCGTTTTATATACCACTGAAGAAATCCAGTGAATCTAATTTTTATTCTGGAAATAAATTATGAGTAAAGGAATGCTTATGTATATTTTCCTGGTTAGTCTATGGTATATGTTAGAAATTATATAATACAAAGGTAAAATATATGGTAATAGTCTTTGTTATATTAATGATTTGACTCTGATATTAATTGCTGTTTGTAATACAAGATATAATTGTTTAATACTGTTCATTGTCACTCATGGGAGACATTTCGGAGGTTTTTGTTTAATTAACCTTGCTTCATTGACTTACTGGTAATAATATTGAAAGAGGAATTCATGAATGTACATAAGAGAAAATATATGAAACTAATTATACTTGCAAATTTTATCGGAAAGAGTATTTAATAACTTATTCTGGTGGTTAATTAAATTCCAAATATTTTATACTATTTAAAACGCTAATGCTGTCAAATTTTATAAATTAATTCCATTCAAATGTTATGTATTGAATGAAAATTACATTTTATAAGATTAGTTCTTATAGTAGGTGATATATTTACTAAGAAAACAAAAGAACAGAAGCTTACTTGAATTTATAGATTTCAAATTAATTACTCTGACATATCTCAGTGTAACGATTAAAATATAAAAATACACCATATAATTTAAAATGGGATATTTGAATTATAATACACATAATTAAGCATTACGATATCTATGCATTACTTATTCAAATATATGATAATATTTTAAAAAAATTGAAAAATTACCCTTTAATAAAAGGTGGGAGATATTATAGACAAAACGTAATAACTTTTACATAAAAGGAGATATGCTAGGAAGAATTTCTGCGATATATAAGTTAAATTTGTCAAATGTAAGACGCGTTCTGTGTGCATGTATGTGAATACGATAAATCAAAAACGCAGCAAATTTCATTTAACAAAAACACTTTTTTAAAATATCTATGTGTCCTCCTTACGTTATTATTATTACTGCTATTTAACTACCGTTTAAACACCATGCATTTTATTTGTAGGTTATTGTACAGTTTTAGCTGCCTTAAGGCTGGACAAAATCATCTTTTATACTACTATCAAACTAAGTGATCCATTAAATACTAAATAATTATATGATTGTTAAATTAGTCTTACAAAAATTGTCCTTCGTCTCCAATGATTTTCAAAATGATACCCATCACAATGGACAACACCCACAATTACTACTGCAAGATTTTTATCAATCAGCTTTCGTAATTATATACATCAAAATTATTTTTGTAAGTAATTTTGGTGAGTAAATGCAGAAGTTTTCATTTTTACTTCTTTGGTTATTAAAATGACTTCCCATTTCGAAGTTATATTTGTAAGAAACAAAAGTCACTGTTATACTAATACTTAATTTTAGAATTATTTTCTTGTTATATTAGTTGTTATTTAGATCTTAAAAACGAAATTACAGACATTTACAAACTTATTATATTACAAACATGAATTTACATAATATTACGGATATTGCCTATATAATTTTAGCATTTTCTCATAAAGTATTTATTATCCCACTCCAATTTGGTGCATACTATTTAGATCTTAAAAATGAAATTACAGACATTTACAAACACATCATATTACAAAAATGAATTTTCATAATATTACGGCCATTGCTCATACATTTTTAGCATTTTCTCATAAAGTATTTATTATCCCACTTCAATTTGGTACATATTGGGATCTCGTTTTGTTGTTAATAAGAATATCCATAATAAACTAGAGCACACAACTCTAATAAATCCTTTTAGAAATTGTTATTCCAGTTAAGCTTAGCAACATTTTTTATGAAAAGATAAAGTATTGAATAGCAGCAGTTATTGAACATATGATAAATGGTTTTAAAGTCTGTCGTTTCATTCGTACTAAAGCAAAAACCACTTTAAATGTTTTAAATAATACCTATTGAACAAGTGTGTGGCTTTAAAAGGCTTAATATAATTACTAATGTAAGTTTTCCCTTAAATGAAATTTTATTGGAGACAGTTACAAAATTAATTTTAACATAACTTCATTCTTATACATACAAAACAACTGTAGTTTGTTGTTATGTATCTAGAAATACGAAGAATTATCGAAGATTGATTTACTTTGGTGAGCTACAGTATACGGTTTTACTAAACGAAAGCTAATAAGGCTATAACCTACTGTTTAAAGCCGATTCCAAATTGTTAAGAACATCCAAGCTAGCTGAGGTTTTCGAATCCCCGAATTCTATGGAGATGGTTTTAGAAAATTTTGCAAAAAATCATGTTGTTTACTATACATTGTACTTTAATAGGTGTGCAAATGAGGCTCGACATTAACCCATTGCCTTTGAAATATATTTGAGAGAAACGTGCCAAAAATGGAATTTTTCTCTTTAATTTTGTTCATTATTATCATCCAAATGTCAGAAATAGATTATTTTTGAAAAAAAATTGAAATAACATAACTACTATTTTCAATATTTTCTCATATAGGAGAAATATTAATGCATAATAGTAATTTTTGTTTAAATTACAGAAAAATTAGTAAAATGGCATAATTTTCTGGGTAAATATAACAGATTAATACAATAATATTATTATTAATATCAACTGCCAATAACTCCATGTCCCTCAGATTCCTTTAAATTTTACAAATCCTTTAAAGTATCCGAGAAATAGCAACAAATGGCTTGAAACTGTAGAAATTTTCAAGGAAAAGTATCTCTATCTTTTGAGAAAATGACAAATTAAATATTATGCACTGGATCAACCAATTTCGAGCTTCATGGAATTGAAATACCGTTTTTTCTCTTGCCCAAACTCAAGTTGAGCATTCCAAAATTAGCGCGAATTTGCTTTGCCCGAACCGAGTTAGGGCGTCACAGGCAAGGGATTAAGTTTATGTTTAGTGTTAAATAACGGTTGAAATTGACGATTGTTAAATAACGGTTGAAGAGGTACGGAGTTGTACTTTGGTGGAATCCAACATGATCAGAAGTCCCTAGTCAGATCTACTCATGTCTGATAAAAGTGAATCTATTTAGAATAGGAAATTCCTTTTTTATATTGAATTTGATTACAAACACCTATGATTGTGAGTTTCTTTCGGGAATGAAATATATTAAAGGAAACATTAAATTTTGCTAAAAATTCATTTCCATTACTTCTAGTATAACAAAGAATTTTAATACAAACAATAAAACTAAATGGATACTCTCAAAAACTTTCTAGGGAATAGACCCGAGGAGCTAATGAATTTTCTTCCATTTTCGACTAGTTTTGCCTTTACATTAAGAATTATATACCCTGGGTACTTGCCAACCGGGGTGTCTAGCATTTTCAGGGAGATTATAACGAAGTTTATCTGTTCAAATAACACTGTTAGCATAGATGTTTGTGACATTGTGAATCGTTTTCAAGCAGTAGGCCCCGTCTAATTAGCTCTCGTTTTGCAAAACACTGTCAATAGAATTTCCATCCAAATTATGCCCAAATCCCTTTTTAAAAAAAATTGAAGATATTTTTCACTCAATCCTGGTTAATTAACTAGCATTTTGATACATAGATTTCAAATATCCATACTTAAAGACAGCTGCTTTACACCGATATTTAATTTTTGTATACATATTACTGCGAATCTTTGTACTCCGAAATAAATTTCAGCAAGTTGAAATATCGTTCACATTTTTATCAAATGTTATGCCAAGTGTCTAAGATCTACCTAATGATCTATGCCGAATATTATACTTCTTAATCAATGATAAAGTAATCTTAATCTAATTAAACTTATCTATTAAAGTACTATCTGTTAAAGTATCTAGTTAAAGTAATCTTATCTATCTATCTATAATCTTAATCTAATGAAAGTAATCTTCTTAATGTTAAAGTAAATATTTATTAAAGCTTAAAACGGTTTTTGACATTATTTTTCCTACTTATATTCTATATTTTACATATTCTTCAAGATTTTTGAAGAATTTGTAAATCTATAAAATAAATAAAATGAAATTTGAATGCGTACAATAACTGAATATGAATGAAATGAAAACCTGTACCTAAATTGTTACGACTTGAAAAGTGTAACGATACAATATTAATACCTATTTTTTCTTAAGATAAGATGTAGATGATTTATTGAATTGGTAGCAACATTTTTTAAGCGTAACTTCAATGAAATATTTTCAATTTTCCTCTTACACTAAATAAAATAGAGTTGATGCGCATTTCATGTTAGCAAATA
>CM063502.1:74279008-74311508 GCA_032207245.1 Pardosa pseudoannulata | reverse complement strand
ATTTCAATTGGGAAATATTTCGCTCTTTGTATTTTATTTGCTAATAATTTTGTTTTTTAAGCAGATATTTAATAGGTTTTGTACTTATATTCTAAACTAAGCTATAAAAATTGTAACGTTTATCATTGTATCAAACAGCGAGATTAAAACAGTTAAGTTTGTGCATATCAAATAAATCTCTGTCGAATGAGGCAGCTTCATTTATATTTTATTATTAAAACATTTTTTAAAATATCCTGTTATGCAACTTATTTCATAAGGAATAAAAACATATTCCTTCCCTTGATACTAAAATAGAATATTTGAAGATATACAGTTTTATATGCCTTGAGGCATTGAAAGGCGAGAGTTTTAGTTCACACAAATAAAAATAACTTTTAAGATTGTGTAAAGAACATGACTTCTTGTGTTATTTTATACTGAATTTTTACTGTCAACTCCGTACGTCACAGATAAAATAAACTAGTCAATGCGAGTTATATAGATGATCAAAATTGTATTTTAATTGTGCAATCATTTTTCTTTATTTTTCGTTTGGAAGAAATTTTGTTTTTCTGTAACAGTTATTTAATAGAATTTGTTTCTAAATTCTCAACGAAACTATGGAATGCTCTCACATATTCCTTTATAAGAAAGAAAGTAATCTATTAAATCTACTTGAGCCATAACACTTTGATATTGTGTGAATTACTTCAATAACATGCTTCTCTAGTTACATCCAAAATAATGAATTTTTGATTCTGTTAATTAACCATTAAATGGCGAGTGTTTAGGTTACACAAATAAAAGTGACATTCAAGATTTTATAAATCACATTGACTTTTTTGTGTTACATTGTACTTCGATTTATGTTTATTCTACATTTCAAAAAATGAACTACATTTGGTTATAAATAGCTAAAACAAAAACTTGCCAGTACTAGCTTTATAAGCAGTCAAAAATAATGAAAATAGAGTTTCAATTGTAAAAATATTTGTTTTTTCATTTTATTTGAAAGTAGCAACGTTTTGCTTCAGCAAGAACTTAATGTATTTTAGAAAAGATCCTAAATTAAACTATGGACTGTTATAACATTTACCTTCATAGAAAGGAACATAAGCGATTAAAAGTGCTTAAGCATTAACCCTTTGGAAGTGAGTTGGCTACTTGAGTAATTGGCTTCTCCAGCCGCATTCGTGATATAGATTTTTTGTTTTCGTTAAGATATTTGTCAATGGAGCCACAAGTAGGCAATCTGTTGACTAAGTAGTACTCTTTACATTGCCTGACATGACGGGAGAGACCGACCTCACCTTGCATGCTAATTTATTTTAGGTGTTGGCTAATTTCTTTCTGAAGTGCTTTTCTCTACTTACTTTTAAAATTACTCCATTAAAAGGGGGCATAAAGGGACATTAGCACTTCACACGCGTACCCAATCGTGCCCAGTCCTTAAATCTTTCCAAATTTGCATATGTATTAAAATATTACTAAGCGTCATTTGTTTTAATAAGTGAATATTATGCTTCAACAAAATTGAATGAGGACATCTAAGTAATATGTAATAGAGATTCCGGGAAAAAATTATTTATAGTCTTAGTACGTGTTCCAAAATTATACACTTTATTATAAGACCTGTTTTCAAAAAAAGAAATGGCGATCATTTTCTTCTCTGAATCAATTTATATTACATATTATTAGTCGTGTTAATTATGTGACTTCATTTTAAAGAGATATTAACAAGGATGAAACCATGTAATATCTTACACATTATAAAACTAATCAATTATCCTTTAGAAGATTCACGATTAAACAGTGAAAGTTAAGCTTTAAGTCAAAGTGTCATGGTTAAAAATTTAAGCGAAATACGATAATTACATCTTATCATACTAATATTTATTTTAGCCTTTTATAGAAGTGATAGTGAGTTGCAAGATTCGAAGGTGTTAAGCATTCTTAATGGAATATTAATGTAATGACATGTAATTTGTATCTTTTTTTTTAAACATTTTGATCATTTCTAAATTGACGTTACAATTTCTTGTATTTACTAAAGCCAAAACGAAACATATAAACTAATGATAAGCTTGAGATATACCTAAGATCTCGACTAATTCATTTATTTAAAATTTATTATGCGTTTTTTATAGAATAAAGTAAATGTAAGTATAAATATAGGTTATACTTTCATTTACGCTTTTTAAGTAACAACCAATTTACAAAACAAAGTTTCTGAATATTACTTCATTAAAATGGTATAAATATTACTCTAAAAAATTTTTAAACAAGTTCGATTAGCCATAAACATAAGCTCATGCTCTCATGCTTTCATGATTATATTTCTATAATTTCAATTCTCAACATTTCGATTCTTAAATAAATGAGAATGCAACTGTCATTAAATACGCGTTTCTGGTAGTCATCGGATATCAAAAGATATGATTTATTTTTGAACAAGATTTACGTTTTTTTAAAAAGCAGCAAAAAAGAAGCCTTTTTTTGAAAGTCTTTGTATGTCTTCACTGGAGTTGTCAAGAACAGACAAATAACGCTCATGTGCTCATGATTATATTTCTATAATTTCAATTCTAAACTTTTCGATTCTTAAATAAATGAGAATGCGACTGTTATTATATATTCATTTCTGGTAGTCATCGGATTTCAAAAGATATGTTTTATTTTTGAACAAGATTTTGTTAAAAAACGGTAAAAAAGAAGCCTTTCTTTGAAAGTCTTTTTTATGTCTTCATTAGAGTTGTCAAGGACAGATAAATAGATGAACATAATATTTTACAAATATATGAGAAAACTTTATACTTAGCCTTAAAAGAAAATTAAATATTTTCAAGTTTGTTGTTCCATAATGCTCAGTATTCCGTATTAAAAAATATTTATATTTTCCTCTATTAAGATGAAGGATCAGACTGTTAAAATAAATACACTAGAAAATAAACTCCGAAAATATACCACTCAATTTTATGCATTATTTTACTTTTACCTCCAAATAAAAGAAACGATGAGAAATCCCTACATTTATGAAGAGGTAGAAAAAGTTTTGACCTAAAAACTTCAACAAAGTTATAAAAACTTAAAACTCCAGATTCCGGATAAAAATCACTTAAACTACTTTTCACTTGAATTTTTTTCTCCCTTCCGAGTAGCAGTGTTTGAGAGTGTTTTGAAAACAAAACTGTTTCATATCACCCTAAAAACACCATAAACAAAGTAGAACTCGTGTGAGGAGATACAAAACACTTACCAAAAAGAGAAATATTGAATCTGAGTTTTATTCGACGTACAGTGTCGAATCTCGGCAAGTATTCATTTTTGGAGCGCGAGAGTGAAATAAATCATTTCTAAGCGAGCAGTTCTTTCGAGGAAAGAATAAAAGAAAAAGGATGATATATTTTTGACAGTAGCTTGAAATATTACTTATTACGTGAGCTTCCGCATAGGGTGTCAAAAAGAGGCTTAAAAGGAAAAACTCCAATATAAGAGCATCTGAATGCTTATTTCAAATTTTTGAATCTCTTTCACGATGGATTCACTTTCTTTCTCTCTGTTATTTACTTCCACACAGAACGTAATTGCACTCTCGATTACTTTGGCAATAGTATTCGAAAGCGGAATGTGCAGTGGTTTCGGCATTATTTGTTTTTCAAAGTTCACATTCCTTGGATTTAACTTTCAGGTGCGTGGAAATTGGTTCTTTATGAAAGGATTCTTTATGGTTGAAAATTTGCATTTTAGTTTCCACGTAAAGTCTTGCCAATGCAATATCGAGATTCCCCTGGAGTAGCGGCAGAACTTTAAATACTTTAGATTACTCACATTATTACCATAACTTCTCACGGGAATAATACGTAATTATTAATAAGTAAGCATTTATAAGCTAAAAACATTACATTTGTTTCAAAGGCAGTCCATTTATATATAGTTAAATATTTTTAATGTTATATCACAAAATTAAAAGATTTATAATTAATTTAAGTTTAGTTAAAATTGTTTTATTTAACAAAATTTAAACTTAACATTTAAATCTTTTTACTAATATATAATAATAATACGAAATTATTAACAAGTATGGAATTATAAGCTAAAAGAAACTGCATTTGTTTCAAAGGCAGATTATATGTCATTATAATATAAGTAATGGCATAGGGTAAAGCATTTATAAGCTAAAAGCATTACATTTGTTTCAAGGGCAGTCCATTGTTATATCGCAAATTTAAAAGATTAATAATTAATTTAATTTTAGTTAAAAATTGTTTTATTTAACAAAATTTAAGCTTAACATTTAAATCTTTTTACTAATATATATAATATATATATATATATATATATATATATATATATATATATATATATATATAATAATACGAAATTATTAACAAATATGGAATTATAAGCTAAAAGAAACTGCATTTGTTTCAAAGGCAGATTATATGTCATTATAATATAAGTAATAGTATATGGTAAAGCATTTATAACCTAAAAGCATTACATTTGTTTCAAAGGCAGTCCATTCATATATCGTTATAATATTTTTAATGTTATATCGCAAAATTAAAAGAATTAGAATTAGTTTTAGTTTAGTTAAAAATTGTTTTATTTAACAAAATTTAAACTTAACATTTAAATCTTTTTATTAATATATAGTAATAATATGAAATTATTAACAAGTATGGAATTATAAGCTAAACGAAACTGCATTTGTTTCAAAGGCAGTCCATTCATATATCGTTATAATATTTTTAATGTTATATCGCAAAATTAAAAGAATTAGAATTAGTTTTAGTTTAGTTAAAATTGTTTAATTTAACAAAATTTAAACTTATAATTAAATCTTTTAACTAATATATAGCATCAATAGATGTATGCATAAAGATATTATATTTGTTTCAAAAGCAGATTATTTATACGTTATTATAATATTAGTAATGTTATATGGTAAAGTTAAAAGATTTATAATTAAGCTAATTTAGTTAAAATATGATGATAATCCTTAATGCAATCATTTAGACTGGCAGGTGGGTGTACGTGTATTTAATAAAGAAAATTTTTTCATGAGAAAATGTACTTTTCATCAGTCTAGTTTCGGGCGAATTGAAACCAAGCATATTTAACGTCAAACCAATGACGCTTGAAATTCTTTATCTTTAGATGATAAAACTTTTGATGTCTTTTACGTATTTTGCCACCAAATAAGAATTTAACATTTGAGCTGTAAATAACTTTAGTTTTGTTCTGTATTTGTTCGGAACATAGTTTCTTTAGCTATTAAGCTACATGATAGAAAGATGAAAACGAATGGTTATAAGAAATCGTTTTTTAAGCTGTTTTATTTTAACAATTTAAGATAAATACCGATTGGTTTAGAATTTGACTTTTAAAATATTGTATTGGCCAGTCTTTGTATTAGTAATTATTTTCTTGAATTTTAAATATAAAATATTACTTTTTTGCAATCTAAGAGTTTTTAAGAATTGAAACTCATATTGTCTGTGTGTCAGTTAGGAATAATGGAATCCTATTATTTTAGTTGAATAACGTACAGAATGTAAGAGTAATATCTCGTATATGTTGTTTCATTCCATATTGAAGAAGGCTTCGGAACAGTTTATATACCCTTGAAGGCAATACCATCGGCGAATGAGATTGAATAGGAATATGTTTACGAAGGAGTTAATTTTGACTGATTTATATCCTTTATCAAAGCTCATCCCCTACATTGTTCATATTAAAGGATTATAATTGAAACACCAAAAACTATTTGAAGTAGCATTTAGAAAATTAATGTTAATAGGTAATGTAAATCCTAATATTAAAATGATTGCAATATACACAAATTAATAGAATGAAACTATAAGACTGTGTTTTGTCTACTATTCTCAATATTGAATTAATTCAGTAATATATTTGAAGATTGCTTGATTGCTTTGATAAAAAGAATTAATAGTTAAAACGAATTATTTGTATAGAAAAATAAATATTGAAATAAGATATTACAAAGAATTTGCACAGGTAAATTATTTTCACTTTGGTTTTATAAGACAGCAAAAACCATTACTGCACCTGAAAAATATTACTGGTTTTTCAATTTAAATGAGTTTGAAATTAAAAAATTGTTGTGCGTATAAATTTAGGAGATTTTAAAACCTTTGCAAAGGAGTTATTTTGAAGATAATCCTTCTTTAATGTTTAAGAATGATACGAATCTTGTTGTTTCTGAATTTTGTTGATATTAGATTCCGGATTCTAGGGTAGGTAATGCGCTAACTTGCAGTGAATTTGGGTTTGATTTCTGTGGAAGGTATTTGTGTTTTTCTGTGATAGAGAGTTGTGTTCATCCCTGTTCACCATTTATATGCTGCTCCCATACTAAAAGGGTCGACAACCAAAAGGCGTAATTTCAGTGAATTCTGAAAGGGCAAATAACTCAACCACTACATTGTGAATATTAAAGGATTGTAATAGAAATACCAAAAACTATTTGAAGTAACATTTGGAAAATTAATATTAACAGGATATTCTAATATTAAAATGATTGTAGTCAAACAAATTGTAACAAATTAAAAGCATGAAACTATAAAAATGGGTTTTTTTCTACTATTCTCAATATTGAACTAATTCAGTAACACATTTGAAGATTGCTTTGATGAAAAAGAATTAGTAGTTAAAACGAATTATTTGTATAGAAAAATAAATATTGAAATATGAGATTACAAATAATTTGCACAGGTATAATATTTTGACTTTAGTTTTATAATACAGCAAAAACCATTATTGCACCTGATGAAATAGTACTGGTTTTTCAACTTAAAAGAATTTGAAATTAAAGAATTATTCGTCTAATTTTAGGAGATTTTAAAACCTTTAAGAAGGAGTTATTTTGAGGAGATTCCTTCTTTAATATTTAAGAATGATCTGAATCTTGTTGTTTCTGAATCTTGTTGATATTAACTTCGGGATTCTAGGGTAGGTAGTGCTCTAACTTGCAGTGAATTGGGTTTGATTTCCGTGTAAGGTATTTGTGTTTTTCTATTATAGGAAGTTGTGTTCATCACTGTTCGCCATTTATATGCTACTCTCTTACTAAAATGCTCAACAAGCAAAAGGCGTAATATCAGTGAATTCTGAAATGGCAGATAACTCGCAGTATATAAAAATAAGTTCTGATCATTGATACAGAACAGATTCCCTCACTTGGTTTGAAACACAGGGTGATTTTATGGTATACATGTTACATTTAGTGGAATACTATAAGTAAGTTTGGTTAGTATTTTTTTTCTAATATAATCCGATTGATTTGAATGAACTTTTTGATGAAACTCTTGGAAAATCTCTCGCAAAATTTTAAGTTATTTTTACATAGTGAGAGTAAAAAATATAAATTTACCATCGTGTTTTCAGGATCAAATATTTTACTAAATGTATTATCCATTATAAACTTACATTCATAAATTAAGTGGTAGTTATATATTTTTAATAGTCATAATTAAATATGATGGTTATAATTAATTATATATTTTCTGTATGGCTTCAATTTAAAATTTGTGAGAATATCTCGAAATATGAGAAGTCTCGAATTTAGACGCATTTTTTTTTATCTGAGTGAAATGTTGCCCTATGATTAAAACTTACTTGTATACCTATAATTCAGTACGTATAAGTATAATACACTATTTTAAATATAGTTGTATTATAAAACTCATCTTAAAATTTTAATTGTTAAAAATAGTTATTTGGCACATTTAATTAAATTTCTATTTAAAGCACCTCTGTGAAAATGAGAATTTCTTAGAATATTATAGACATTACGATTAAGAAACAATTTACTTGTTACTCACTTATAAATAAAATGTTAATTATTCAAAACAAAATAGAAAATAGTGTTAAAATTTCATTCGTATTACATATATTTTCTAAAAATCTACTCACATTGCTATTAAGCTACATTTTATTATAAAAGATATTCTCACAAGAAAGTATGGAATTTTAAAAAATGTTACAAAACTGTTCCAGCGACACACATTGTTGTACCCCGAGAAAAGTACAGAAACCTAAAAACTTTCATACAATTCATTTACATATGTAAAAAAAAATATCCAGCCCCATACGTATCTCGGATAGACATTTAAGTCTACTTATGTTTAAACATTTCGAATTATTTTATGATCTCTTTCATCTTACAAATTCTGTCAGTTTTACAGCTGACACAGAGCTCGATCTTCTGGACTCGATAACAGTCGATTCTTCTTCTCTATTTTTATAAATATGTACCTAGGTTCAATTTTCAAATCCTGTATAACACCCGAATAGGTTAGGCTTTGGTTTTTTTTTACCAGAGCTCGTCGGATTGAATTCTATAACTAGCATGGTTATTCGTAACCGTTCGGTAAAGACTTTTAGCAGTTGGTCCTGGATTCTTTAGACCTCGTGTAACACAAAATTAGACAAATCAGCAAATCATCGACATTATTTTTATAAATTTTGTGTGAGTGATTGTATGTATCACGACTAAATTTCAGCTGGGATGAAATTAACTCCAAAATCAGTTTTTTTGTTTTATTCCTTACTCGTCGCACAGTTTTCACAATTTTTATTTTGAAAGATCAAGAATTTTTATAATGTCTTTTATTACTTATAAAATTCATAAAATAATTAATATAAAAACACCACACTTTTGTTTTAATATGTTTAACATATATAAAGTTGTTGATAAAACTATTTTATTTTAAGGTTTTGGTTTTTCCCGTATATCTACTGTAGGCAAAATAATTTAAATGCAGGCAGTAAAGATCCATAGTTTGGGCAAAGAAATATATGCGCATTACATAATGTACGATATTATCTGCAAAAGATGCTGGTTTTATTCAGCACCATAATAGCTATAAAACGTTTTTAAAAATTAAATATTTTTTCTATGTGTTACGGATTTCAACATGGTATGAATAATACTTCATTCCATATTTACAATATTACCATCTTTTCCTAATTGGATTGATAAATTAAATTTACATGGCTCTTCACCGTATAAGCCAAATTCGTGCAAAATACGGACATATAAATTGGTCACCCGGATGAGATACGGAAATGACGGGAGAGGATGGAAGAATTTAAGGGGTTAAAACAAAGGGAAATTTAACTTCTGTCATTTCCCATTTCTCAATTACCTTTCTAGATAAATATCATAAACACGTAGCTGAAAAATATAATTTTTTCATTCTTGAAATTTTAGAATTTTTAACATTAGAAAGTTAAATGGAATAAAATCCTCCCATGCATAATACTAGTATTTCATTTCATGTTAGCATTGCAGCCAGAGGAAATAAGTTGCTTCGACGAGAGTAGCAAAGACTACAGGATCATCTTGCAGAGGTTGAAATAGACAACGAGTTCGATTTATCTGATCCTCAGATTGGGGCATTAGATAGTGACCATGATAGTGAATCTAGATTAGAAATATGGATTAGAACATGGGAAACATTAGTATGCTATTCCGAATGTTATAAGTTTTTGTAAAGTTTTAATTTGTAATGAAGATTGTAAGTGAAAAACACACAACACTGATAAAATTAGAAATAAAAAATATTAGTATAATAAATTGAATTTTACTAGCTTATCTAAAAAAGACTTTACAAATTTTATATAGAATTTCAAACAACGGTTGCTCAAAAACTTCCACAGCCAATATTACTAAAATTGGCCTCTTATGATATATATATATATATATATATATATATATATATTATATATATATATATATATATATATATATATATATACATATATATATATATATATATATATATATATATATATATATATATATATATACATATATATATATATATATATATATATATATATATATATATATATACATATATATATATATATATATATATATATATATATATATATACATATATATACATATATATATATATATATATATATATATATATATATATATATATATACATATATTTATATATATATATACATATATATATATATATACATATATATATATATATATACATATATATATATATATATATATATATATATATATATATATATATATATATATATATATATATATATATATATATATATATATATATATATATATATATATATATATATATATATATATATATATATATAATGTTAAAATGATAGACTTTTAGGTATGTTAGATTTTACTACTTAATGTTATATTGTATGTATTGTAAAAAGAATATTTTCTAAAGTTCCATGGATTTATCAAAACTCATTTAATTTAACAAATATTAAGGGGTTACGTAATGAGTATTAACTGCTGTTAAAAAATTTACTTGGTACAAAATTCAGGGTTTTGTTTCTGACGTTTGGAAACAGAATAAATGCTGTTGATATTTTTTTTAAATGAAAATGTGTGATCGAAAAATCTTAGAATGAAAGAAAATATTTTAATAGACCGGGGGAAACATCCAAGAAGGTTTAACTTTGAGGTGAATTGCATCCCACACGTGTAATAATGTAACAAAGAGAGACACAATTTTGCATTTAATGTGCCATTTTAAAAGTTGTTTTCCATAAAAGCAAATTTATGAGACGCTTTCTTAAATAGATATTGAAACACTTATTTGTGTTTCGGGTCCGACAATGAATACAAAAGTTTGACAAATGCAGGAAACTCAGTTTTAATCACTGTTATTACAGGTAAAACAGAAAATAAATAACTTTCGACTTAATTTTCGAAGTATTTATTTGCAAAGGTAAATAAGCTATTTTGTCTCTTAGAAAATTAAAATACATTATACACAAGATTTAAACATTTTTAGACTCCTCTAAATGTCGAGAAACTTTTAAACCAAAACATATTTTAATTCATTTCATTTTATGTTCGTACTTGCCTCAATTATGACAAGCGAAATAATTAGAAATATTATGAAGAGAAACATTTTTTAAATGTTTAGAAAACTTTCGACTCATTTTGCAGCTTCGTTTAGCTATGAAAATCAAGGCATTAGTTGGCGAGTTATTCTTTCTAACAGTTTCCTGTATTGCAAAAAGAGTTCGGTTTAGTTGAATTTAAACACACACACACACACACACACACACACACACACACACATATATATATATATATATATATATATATATATATATATATATATATATATATATATATATATATATATATATTAGTTATTGTGCATACCATTAAAGATGCATTTCGACTTTTTCAAGCATTCTCACATTTTAGGATTGAAAGTGTGATTCATGTAGAATGCATAAAATCACTTTTTTACGTGTATCAAGTGCTTTTACGTGCTTTAAAGTCAGTTTTGGCTCCAGCCCATGGGTTACAGAAAACATTTCGTGCATGAAATATGACTTTTTTATACCAATATCAATCATCCAATGCCCAGCAGACAGCTACGCTGGAAAGCTTTTATCCGCTCAAAAACAACTTAGAAATTTTTCTTCATTCGGAAAAAATCGAACACCTGTTGATACGGTGAATACATGAATGTAATGTTTACGCCATGATATTGTTTTGAGAAAAATAATATACAAATAACCAAAGACATGCATCCTTTCTCTTTACCCCGTTACTTTTTTCCATCTGATTTAATCTTCATGTTTCTTGTCATATAAGCGTGTGTTATTTCAGTAGCATTTAAGAAAAAACTTTTGAACAGCTGTAAGTCAAGATATAAATATAAATGAAAGTTTATACATTAAAAAAAAAGATGTAAAAACTCTCTATTCTATTCTTTTAAGGTATCGACCATTTTCGAAACACAGAACTTTTAAATAAGTGTTTTTAGAAATGCTATAAAATTTATTGTGAAATTATAAAGCTTCTAGTAAGGTAATAGGAAAATAAACTATAATAATGTCGAATTTTAGTTAACGTTTGGTAAAAATTTAAAAAAATATATACTTTAAGAAAATATTTTATAATAAATACACAATAAAGTGTTTTATGCACTCGCATAAATGTAGAGATAAGTCTATCAAGCATTCATTGAAATAAAAGAATGATAATGTTTAAAGGCATAGAAGGATTACAGTCAGTTGAAGCATTAAAAACAAAACTGCAATGTTAAAATATTAAATTTCTGATTTAAAAAAGCAAACAAACTGTAACAAAAAGTTACATTCGGTTCAGGTTTTTTGCCTCTTCCCATGAGTCATCGTCAAAGAGATACCAGAACAGGACCGGTTTGAACTAGACAGAAACTTCTTACTTCCCAACCAATAGAAAGTTCCGTTGGTTTGGGGGAATCTGACCCCTCACCGTTATGGTGTGGACCCCTGTTTTTTCTCCGCGAGACAGTCTGATTTTTTTAGCCGACAAGGTTGTTACCAGAGGAGACAAGAGAGGAACGCTGCTGGCATTCGTGGCTTGCGGTATAGACATTTTTTTTCAGCGACACGAGAAAGAGGAAAATCATCGCCATATTGTTTTTTAGGGCCGACGCCGACTCGAGAGCAGTCTTCGATATCTACAAATGATAAGTTGATTCCAGTTGTATTCCTTAGGCATTTATTTAATTGTATAAAATCATTTAATCAAGATATATTTGTCCATGTGTTTTTTAATGAGTTTAGATTTCTTCTTTCTCAAACACTAGGCCAAAGTAACATTATTTTTACACTTTTGGTTTAAAGAGTGAATTTAACTATCACCTTGCACCAGAATCTTTTTCTCTACACCCAGGGTAAAGCTCGTCGTTGACAACTTCAAAAATGTAGTAAATAACTTTCTACTTTACCAATAACTGAATAAGATACTATTTACCAATAGCAATGTTTAATAAAATTACACAGGTTTTTACACGCTACTCCATGCTTTGATATCCTAATTAACACTTCTTAATGACAAGTATATTCCGTAAACTGTCTACTAGAGAAGTAATTGATGTGTACGCAGCGTTGAAACATGAACCCCCATGAAACCAACTCGAAGACAAGGCAAAAATTCATCCACTATCTACTAGACACAGTATCGCGAAAGGCTATTCCTTCTCAGTTTCTATTCTTCTAACTTCTTCCAGTTCTGCTTATTTCCATTTTTCTAACTTCTTTCGATTATACTCTGTTGCTTACTTTCACCAACTTTATACTCCGTTGCCTCTAAAGTTGAATTACAGCAAAACTTCTTCTAATTCTAATTTACAAAAATCTTTCGGACTCATGCTGCAATGAAAAGTAAGAAGGCTAGGTAAGATTCTGATATATGAATCTGAAATGACAATCAACAAAATTGTGCACCTACAAATTTGCTTGCAATTAGTATTGTAAAATCTTCATCTGGAAGTGTGGGTTATTCAACAAAAATTCAGTCGGATTTAGTGTAATTTTTTTTTTTTTACTCATTAGGAAATAAAAATAATTGCATATCTGTAACCAGTGATCTTTTAGCAATACTTTGATATATGACACATGTGACTGGAACTAGGTTTCAAATTTGGTCTTTGAGTAACTGTTGACATGGAATGGCCCTTATATATATTTAAATATGTATATATATATGTATATATATATATATATATATATATATATATATATATACTATGTAAGCATATATATGCATAAATATGTATATATATATATATATATATATATATATATATATATATGTAAGCATATATATGCATAAATATGTATATATATATATAATATATATATATATAATATATATATATATTGCTAGTTAACTGAGGTAGATATATATGTGTGTATATGCATTATATCGCTCTCATGTGGAATCGATGCTGCAGGTTATTAAGAAAAGTTCATAATACATAAACATGATACCGCTCTCTGAATATTGAAAAATATCACAAAAGTTTATGAATAGTAAGTAAATATTCAATAACCTAATCATCGCTTTAGAAGATTGAAAGAAATTGATTTGTAGAAATACAAAGCTGTTTTAGGACTAAATTTTTTACTTATGACTTTATATTCACTTTAAGTTTCAACGTAAAAATCAAAAGTAATTTCTTTAAGTGATTCAAACAAAAAATATTTAAGCTATAAAAATTAAGATGAAATACGACTGTCATGTTGATCAGAAGTATTATGCATCAATAGGTACAGTATATGAAAATGGAGTAATTTGAGACTTAAAATTATAGTAATAAAATATTTTAATTTCATTGATGGGGTTTCTTGACTGAGGTGATTTGTAAGTCAAATAGACTTTTATAAAGTAGAAATGAGTATGTCTTTTCTGTTTAGAAAATTAATTTTATATTTTACTTATATTTGTTTGTTTGTAGGTTAATCGAGTTCTACGTTTTAGTACAGTGTTATTAATTGATTAGAATTGGATTACAAAGCACATTTCGAACTGAAAAATCTTTATCGAAACAAACCATTTTTTGAATATAAAATAAAAGAAACTGTGCTCTGTTTTGAATAAAATTTTTCTTAGATGATTAATAAAGGTTTAATTTTATAAGAATTATTTTGTATTGTTGTATAAAGCAATATATCTTTAAAAAACATAAAATATGTACTCCAAATAAAAAAAAAATTAGAAATCCACCCACTCGCAAAATCGTTTATAATTTGTAAATTTTTAACTTATTTTTAATATTAAATAAAGGCTATTTATGACTTTTTCTCTTTTAACTTTTATTAATAGGGAATCCACCCACTCGCAAAATCTTTCACAATTTGTAAACTTTTAATTTATTTTTAATATTAAATAAAGGCTATTTATGACTTTTTCCCTTTTAATTTTTATTAATAGGAGCATTATATTTTATTTAATAGCATGATAGAGGCTGATTTTTTAATATTTTTGGAAGTTATGGTTTTTAAAGTTTTTAAATTTTAAAATGTCAGGCACTTCTAAAATTTTAGTTTACATAATTAAACATCTATTTTACTTCAATTTGGTATAAAATTGTAGTTTATATTACACTTATTTCAAAAGTTATCTTGAATATCAGTGAATTTCCTTTTTTGATTTGGTGTATATTTGTTATGTTATTATGGACAAAACTAAACATTTTTAAAGCCAAAGTGTTATTAAAATCATGTATAAAATCACTATAAAAGAAACTAATGGTATATTTTAAGGTGAATATAAAAAAAGCTGTTCTAATGATTATTTTAAGCCTTAAAAGGTACAATCCTTCCTTAACCCTCTAAGCGGTTCGCACGTAAAATTTCGCCAAACCGATGGTGTTTTCAAAACGTACAGTTTTCGACCTCCAAAAACGCTCCGAAAATGGATGTAGTTTACATTCATGCCAGTGCTTTTCCCCATGGAGTTTTGCGGTAGAAGGATTAAGCTGATTGTTTAGGAACTGCACCCCTCTTTGACTGACATTTATTGAGGGATGCACCCCTACCCCCTGAAGCACAAAGACGCTGATATCTTTTCATAGCTTTGTAAATCTCTATAATCGTTTGCGGTAGCAGATGTATCTATAATTGCACCACTTAAATATCTTGGATGACTTTCGTAAATAAAAAATATTAATAAATCTCTCAAAGAATATTTTTATTTGTACTTTTAGAATCCATTATTTCTTAAGTGATAATCTTCAAGACTTGACAAGCTTTATGTGAATTAAAAATTAATAATCTATAATATCTATTTA
Source organism: Pardosa pseudoannulata (assembly GCA_032207245.1). Classification (NCBI taxonomy): domain Eukaryota; kingdom Metazoa; phylum Arthropoda; class Arachnida; order Araneae; family Lycosidae; genus Pardosa; species Pardosa pseudoannulata. Next base: position 74,295,903 of record CM063502.1, on the reverse strand, counting down.
TATATCTATTTATAACCTTAAGTAAAGGGAGAATAATGAGGGTGGGTTTCCAGTATTTCTTTCTAGTCGACAATGGGTGAAGGAAAAATTATAGAACGCTTTGGTCATTGACACAGTAAACCTTCAGCTTATTTTTGGAAACTTTTTTCCTCGATGGGTTTTGCTCGGAGGGTTAAGTTTTAGGTTCCATCCATTTAGTGAACGATAGCCGAATGGTTAGGGAGCTGACTATCGGTACCGTGTTCCAAAATTTTAGACTGTAGTGCTCCAAACCACACCAAACCCATTTAGTTACTCTGTACTTGAAAAACTAGCCGTGGTGCCCTAAAACACACCTAGTAAATAAATCTATGTAGTAAATCTAGATATGTGGATATAGATTATGTAGATATTATTTTTGTAAGCATATGCTATTAAAATTATTGCTTCCTCACTTTTACTTTCTGAGTTGTGCTTGGACTTTTACCGAAAAACACACTTTATGAAAGCGAACAGAAAATATATTAAAGGGAAAAGTTAGTACATAGTAAATAAGCCTTCTAAGAACAGAACTCCTGGAGTGACTGCTTAAATACTTAACACTATGAATTAAGCTCTGCCGATTCAAAAGGATTACAATTATGTCAGGGGAGCCAACGTGACACTTTAAATCAATTTTAATCAAAATAAAATTAATTCAACGCGCTCTCCCAACAAAAATATTAAACTACGCTATTTTATAATACTCCATTCAAAAGGGTTCTTTGCATTAATTCTAGTTACACCAGAATCAGTGTAATTACAAACTTAAATATGGCAAAAAAATGCAGTAGAAATCCAGAATAGCAAAATAATCCATTCTATGATACGCAAGTATATGAAGAATACTAATTATATAATATATTTAATAATTTAGTGAACGAAATTTCGCAATTGAAATCAGTTACATTGAAATTGTATTAAAGTCTGCAATTTTCAGATTGATCATTTTCCCTGTGATTAGCAGTTTGGGAATTTTTTTTATTTGAAAAGAATCAGGAGTGTATAACACATTTCTGCGTATAGCGTTGTATTGGTGTAATATAGGCGTGGATTCATATTAAACTTCGCGTGATAAGACCCTAACAGATATTGCGTTGGCTCTGCTAATAACAATATGTAAGTAGTTATAAAACCTCATTGTTAATATGCAAGCTTATTGTCCATCAGAGTTAGCTTTAAACATTAGGTTTTGGTATTAGTCTTACGGTAGCAAAATTTTGACCATAGCGGTCCATGCCACATTATACTCACTGCTGTGGGTTCTTCCCTTGTATTCATGAAAGAGTTTGACTCACACTGTAACACTAGCGTTAAAATGCTTGAAAGATTGAAATTATAATAATCAAAATTAGCTCAAGAACATATGGGTAATATAATACTAATGTATAAAAAAGACTAAAACAATTTTGATTCCTAGGCTATCGGTTCGATCGGGTTCGAACACAGTGAGTCTATCTGCATTAGTGCTTTGAGGGTATCGAATATCCGTTGTTTACCGTTTATACAGAATTTAACGATTATAAAATGAAAAAAACAATAAAACTGATATTAAAACTGAAAAGAAATGCTGTATTTATACGCAGATAATTTATATTGACATCATTTTTTTATTTTTAACTGAAGATCGTCTGAAGAGGATACATTAATTAATTTAAAATGTTGTTTTAAAGTTAAACATTATATACTTTCGTTAATGTGTTGAAACAATTAATGTAAAGAACAAGTTTTATCCATTCCTATTTAATCGACTATAAAATTTACTACTTTAAGTTATTTCAGGAGGAAGTAAGTTTGTAATTTAAATTGCATTAGTTCTGCGCTTGAAATATTCACTGTCTGGCAACTGAGAGAAACAGTTCAGATAAACGACGATACACTGCTTAGATGTAAATCACAGACATGTAAATTCTATGTTTCCAGTCAGAAATAAATCATTATTATCTCTTCCACTACGGAAAGTCTTGAGAAATAAGGCTATGACTCATAAAATAAACATAGATAATCAAGTTTTATAACTTATTAATAACTGAAGACGCAATAATAGATGATTAGTTTTTTCTGAAATATCTAAAACAATAATAAAGTATTAATACTTTAATATTAAAAATTTACTGTTTGTCTAATAGAAATAAATTTCTTTTATTTATATGATTACACTACAAAGTAAAATAATGAATGGTATAACATCAGTTGTTCAGAGATGAAATTAATAGACTGGATAGTTTAGAGCATTATGATCACTTTTCTAGAACATGACTTAATTATACTTAATTCCTGATTTCAAATAGTTGAGGACTTCTTTTTCCTCAGATTCTGAAAAATAAAAGCATGTCTTACCCGTTCAACCATTTAAAATTGTGTCAAAATATTTTATTTTTCTTCAAGCTAGTTAAATTATGAAATTTACTTCCGGTTTAGCAATAAGAAAATCGCGGAAAACTTATTTTCTGGAATTAAGAAATCTCTCATATGTTCTTAAGGAATCATTAACATGGATGCTCATAGATAATGATGTAAACGGATGAAAATGTATGAAAAAAAATTCGGTCTTACTTTAAAAATAAATTGTTTATACAAGTACATTTATTGAAAAAGTGATTAAGCGTATTTGGGTTTCTAAAATATGTGGTTCATAATAAAGTGGTTCATAATAATAAATTAAATTTTGAAACTTTTTTCCGATTAATTCTGGGACATGATAAAAATTATTGAAAAATTCTTATTTTGAATTTTAAACTATTTGTTAAATACTTCATAAGGATTGATTATCACGGATATGTTTAGATAATAACGTAATTTTATGACAATAAATAGTAAAAAATATTATCGTAATTAAAAATAAATATTTTAATAATGGTTCTCGTTATTGAAAAAATAATCACTCATATTTTACTGTGTTTTTTAAAGAGAGTTAATCATGGGTCTTAATAATTAATTAAATAATGACATTTTCCCGATCCATTCCTACACAATTTGCTTTATTCTCATAAAAATAAATCACACGGATTAAGTAGATAGAGATGTAAGCAGGTGACAATAAATTGAAAATTTCCTGCATTGAAATAAACGGGTAAATAATCTACTTCATGAGAGTTTAGTAAAAATTAACGAATTATCAGAGAGTCAAGTTTATTCAGCTTTCAGTAGTAAAATCACAGAATTATCATTCAAGTTCCTATCTCTAAATAACTATAAATCATATGTAATACCCTACCTATTTCGTTTCTAAATATATTTTGAACGAAATTATTATATATGTATTCAAACATAAGCTTAATTTTGTTTCCTATTTCAGATCAGATTTTGCTTAACTTTGACAGCAAGAATGTATTTAAACAGGTATAGAATAACAAAATATGTTTACAATTAAAACAAATTAAATAATATTATGTAAAGGATATTTAAAGAAGATTGCAATCTAAAAAACTTTTGAATAGATAGCAAGGCATTAGTGCGGCGTTATCTCTAGAATATTAAGATTAATAATCCAGAGATAAAATCCGGAGGAATACAATGTTGACTTTATTACGGTTTAATTAATACCCATTACCTTTCACACTTCATTTTGGAACTAGGATTATATTTAATGAAGTTTCTAAAACAATTACTCACGTAACTTTCTAGAACAAAGGATTTCAAAGAAAACGTGTGCGAAAGCTCCTCTTTCAATTAACTGTGCTTGAAAGAATTCATGTAACGTAACAAGAAAATTTTAATGAAGGAAATGACCATTTATTATTGCATAAATTATTATGTAAGAAATAATTTAGGTGAGATAATTTATACTTGTATAAAAGGAGATGATATTTCTTTTTATACTCTAGAAAGTACATACCAGAATATTTTTATTTAAAAATGTACATGTTGGAAGTATTTCTTATTCATGAACTATATTTAATTCTACAGTCGTCATTAGATTTTAATTTTTTCCTTCTTTTGTATATTTATTGGAATTATATATATATTAATATATGAATATATGTGTCAATACAAAATATTTGCAAATATGGGGCTTAATTGAGTTTTATATAATAAATATGAAAGTTAAATAAAAGTTCTATGAAATTAAAATTTTTTTTATTCGAAATGTTATTGAAATAATTTATAAGAATATATTGAAATATCAAGTCTTATTAACCTGAATTTAATTTTGATACGCACAACATTATTCAGGTTTTATAAAGCTCTTAACTGGCCTTTATTCCCATAAATTTTGGCAACATATGCTTATATACTTATACTGTGTTTAAACGCAAAAATGTTTCAAATGTATTCATTTTTTGGTATTTTAAATAAAAAATTCAATTTTGTGAAAATTAAAAAAATCTGAACTGTTATAAGTATTCCGTTTTCTATCATTATATTTAGAAAAAAATTGAAACACTTACAACACTCCTCTTTGATAACAAGTGGTCGAAAGATATATTTAACCCTTAATTTGGCTAAGTCTGGCCACTACACCGGACATGTATATTTATAACAACTATATAACATAATTGTCAGTGTTCGCCACAGCGGACATTAATTATCTCAAAAATGGAAAATGATATATTTTTTTGTTTATTTCACAGAGATCCTAATGTCTATACAGACATGGGAAAATAACAGACATTAAAAAAAATATATTTGAAAAACATCTTGTCAAATTAAGGGTTAAGTTCCAAGTAATAAAATTAAAATATATTTTCTCTTTCCTTGAGGGATCTGTTAAAATATTAATTAGGAAAATTAGAGTTCTAAATAAAGTTGCAGCGTTTCTTTTACATGGAAACGGGGGAAGAACCCCATTTACAAACGGGGGATGCATCCATAGTAAATTTGTTTTACAGACTTCTTTTTAAGCAAAATAAGGTCTTAATAACTTTTCCCGTTTTTCTACCGCAAATTGGATGCGGCAACCTGTTTTTAACCAATTCCATAGAGGATGAAAACAATATTCAACTTTTTGCAATACTTTAATTTAGTTATATCTATCGATTTTTGTCATAGACATGTGGAACATTTTGTGTTAGAGTTCTTAGGAAAAGCTTCAATTTTTACTTAATATAAGGGTAGCAAACGATAAAAAGTAAAAATTAGATTTTATAATATTCGTAAAGGTCAACTTTTAAATCTAAAAACACCATAAATGAATGATTATTTTATTTCAAATACATCTGTATTAGAAATATAATTCCAACGGTTGTGGAGAAAAAGACAAGTTAAGGATTTTATTATGTACCTTTTAAGAGTTCTTTCAGATAATTTTAATTCAGATTATAAAACAAAAATGTGTCTCATTGTCAAGTATTTAATGGTTATTTAACTCTAGAATCTTGGCGTGTCTGTTAAAACTAGAGTTATAATTGTTTTTCTTTCTATGCGCAGGCACTTGCTTTTATTAACATTGACCTCTAAAATGCCACAGATTGTGTTGATCATTTTATTAAGGGATCAATTATTTATTATATACTTAAACATATATAACTCTAGTTTTAACAGGCTCACCAAGATTCTAGAGTTAAATAACAACTCTAGAATCTTGGTGAGTCTATTAAAACTAGAGTTATAATTGTTTTTGTTTCTATGCGCAGGCACGTTCTTTTATTAACATTGAACTCTAAAATGCCACAGATTGTGTTGATCATTTTATTATGGGAGCAATTATGTATTATGTACCTTTTAAGAGTTCTTTCAGATAATTTTAGGTTTCCGAAATATAAAACAAAAATGTGTCCCATTGTCAAGTACTTAATGCTTATTTAACTCTAGAATCTTGGTGCGTCTGTTAAAACTAGAGTTATAATTGTTTTTCTTTCTATTCGCAGGCACTTACTTTTATTAACATTGACCTCTAAAATGCCACAGATTTTGTTGATCATTTTATTATGGGAGAACTATATAAGATGACTAACATTACTCTCCAAGAAGAAAGAACATAAATACATCCAAGTCTTACTCAGAAATCGAACCCAAGACCATCTTGTGGATGTATAATACACTAACCATTATATAATCCAGGTGACATAACTAGAATTATAGTGTTGGATCCTTTTGAATACTGTGTTACAAAATGATACATTTTCGTATTTAAAAGACACAAAATTATTTAGAAAAAATATAATCTCCATAATGTAAATTTCATAATTTCTAATAATTTTTGTCTAAATCAAATCCACTGAAGATAGAATCATTCTCCATTTGTGTGACATGTAGACTATTTATTTCTTAAAATTTACAGTAAACTTTATATAAATCTAGATAAATTCCATTTTGTAAACGGTGAGATAATGCGATCATTCCAGTATAAGATTTTTAATATACTTTCTGGTTGCCTAACTCTAACTGAATAGTTTAACTACTTTAATATTTAACAGCAAAAGAAACCCTTGAATGCAAAGTTTGGAAGCGTAATTTCCATTCACAAAAGAGGCCACAGCGAGAGTTCGCCAAAGCATACGCCCCCTTTCGATCAGCAACCTGCTTACGATCATGTCTCACAGCTGACGCAACTTCGCCACTATCGGACGCCTACAGTGACGGATATTAAAGGCTTTTCTTATTGGTTATCGACGTGTTTCTGATAGTTTGCTGCATAATATTCTCATAATCGCAGAATCAAATCTTTTTCACAAAGTTTTCGCTTTTTTTTCTTCAGTTCTAAGGAATTAAATTGGGATAAAGTCAAAGCTTCAGAATTTATGTTATTACAAGCCTTCTGTAGTACAAAAATTTAAATACTTTCAACAGTTCATCAAATCAAAATGACAATTTGCTTATATGAGACTGAATAGTGAATAAATACATACAATTTTCATTTTCCATGTTTTCACTTATTTATTAAAGGTAACTCCTATTTAAAGAAAGTAATTTAATAAAAATAGGTTAACTACAATGACGTAGCGATAGGAGAGTGTAAGTGTTATAACTCTCATATATAGATTGCTTTTTATATATATATATATATATATATATATATATATCAGGTCTGAAAAAGGGGTAATTGGAAATTACGAGAGTTATAAACGATTTTAAAAGCGAACTCTTTTATAATAATAAAATAAATGAAAAAGACCCATGCTTCCGTAAAATTTTGGAATAATTCGATCAAGTGGAAAGATATTTGAAAAATTTCATGATTAAGTGAACTGATATGAGTTAGATGGATATGGAGCTATCAACACCTTTTCATGCTTATCTCTGCCACGAACAAATGAAAATGGTGCAAGTTTTGCTTTTGAATGAAATGATGATTTAATAAACTTATTTATAACAAGAAAGACGGTTTTCCATTCTCCTAAACACTGGACCATGTCATATATATATATATATATATATATATATATATATATATTGACGAATATATAATTATATATATATGACATGGTCCAGTAAAAGGGTTCCTGAATTAATTTCCAGATATGAGTTGAAGGGGGAGAATGTACCCAGATATAGAAATTTTCTACCTACGCTCCTGATTACCTATAATTATAACATTTGTGAATCTCGATAATGCATTTATGAAACAATATTGATAAATATTATTTCACAAATGCATTATCTGGAAGTAAACTTCAATTTGTGATATTGAATTTCGTGAATGAAGTTTTTTGTGTTAAACTAAACTTACTTTTTATCTTACAATAAAAAAAAATTTGTGTTAAAACAATTTTATTTTCTTATTAAAATTAAAAAATTTTCTTACATTTTATGCTAAAAACTAAATACTATTAATAGACAAATTAAGTATAAGTAAAGCATTAACAAAACAACCAATTTAAAATAATGAAAATGTTTCTAAAACTGTGCATTTTTATATTAAAAATATTATTTACAATTACGCTATTCGTTTGTAAGCTTTAAAGGATATTCCTTTATAAATTGCAAAGACTTTCCTAATGGCTTAATATGAAATAATTTTCATCCCACTGCTGAATAGATATCTCATAATCTTCGAATTAATTTTTTCAAATTGTTATTTTCTTTTAAAGATAAAATGAATGAGCCTAATTGAATACCATTATCGGTATGTTTGTCTCTAAACAGTATTAAAAAAAATTTCTCATTGCCGACCGGAAAGTAATTTAAACTTTTCTCAGCTTGCAAAATTTTACAAGCTTTTATATAATGCTTAAATGAAACTTTGCATGTTCAAATAATGTCAGAAGTTAATTAAAAACTCGAAAATAATAAAGCCATGCGTGTACATCATACCTAAACTTTGACTCTTTTATTTGAATTACATATCGTTATGAAGTAAATTTTGATATTTTGTTCAAATGTACACAGTTCTACATGACTTTATAATTAAATTTTTTCGGCCAACAGCAGATATTGTAATTTTAATAAATATAAATCAGACAGGTTTGGAAATTCAAATTGAAAAATAAACATTTTTTAATATTTAACTACTATTCCGAGGTGATATCCTGTCATGGGGTGAAATGCTGATTTTAATACTGATAATATTTTTTGACAGTTTCTAAGAATAGCTATTCAAAGTTTAGCTACATTTAATAGAAAATGGGTGGATTTGTCGAAAGAAAAAATGTATAGTTCGATGCGCTACAGTGTACTATTTGCTCACGAGGGACTTGGACCTATTGCTTAAAGCCAGTCCCGAATGGCTAAAACATCCATGCCTGCAGCAGTATTCGAACCCTCGAACTCCAGCACCAAAGATGAGAGCTCTACCATGAGACCCTCGATCAGTAGAACTAATGTATAAAAATACACATTCGGTCACCGTCCGGCTAATTACACCTCATCACGCGACCATGTATATTGTATTTCAGAAATATGCACTGTGGTTTTATGCTCTTTGTTATGATATTATAAGGAGATAACCATTGAAAATTGTGCACATTCGGTCACCGTCCGGCTAATTACACCTCATCACGCGACCATGTATATTGTATTTCAGAAATATGCACTGTGGTTTTATGCTCTTTGTTATGATATTATAAGGAGATAACCATTGAAATTTGTGCACATTCGGTCACCGTCCGGCTAATTACACCTCATCACGCGACCATGTATATTGTATTTCAGAAATATGCACTGTGGTTTTATGCTCTTTGTTATGATATTATAAGGAGATAACCATTGAAATTTGTGCACATTGTATTGATTTTTCCATTAAAAAATTTAATTAATAAAATAATCAGATTCAAAGATTAATGAAATATTCTGATTTAAAGATCAGATTCAAAGATACATATATTTTTACAATTTATTATTGTAATGGGATTTAATAAACTTTTTGGGACTAGTAAATTATTTGATGTAGCTACTAAGGATATGCAAATTAAATGTACCCTAAAGGGGGTTTAGGAAAGATTAAATATACATTAAGAACCTGTAATTTCATTTTTCTTAAAGAGAATCAACCGTAACTGTCATTTCCTGTATACTCCCTAAGTTAAAAATTAAAGCTTCGGTAAAGCCCGCTATTTAGAGGTTAAGGTGTACAATTTAAAAATCTTTTATGTATTTGATGAATTAGATAAATGATTTCAGTTATAAAATTTTATAAAACTTAAAGCTTCGGTAAAGCCTGCTATTTAAAGGTTAAGATGTACAATTTAAAAATCATTTATGTATTTGATGAATTACATAAATGATTTTAGTTATGAAATTTTATACACATCTAAATTAAAGTGTAACTATATACATAAAAATATATATTTTTAAATTAGATAAAAAAAATGTATTTGAAACATTTTTTTAATCTTTCCAGTGCTCCTCATGACATAACTTTTATAGATTCCTACAAAATGTTTATGAAGCAATTCTAATATATATTACATAAAACTGTATCCGAATTCATTTGCATGGGTAAAATTCTATTCAAGTTTAAAAGAGTCAGAAAGTTTATTAAAATTCAAAATATCGATATAAAAATATTTTCTTTAAATTTACTATTTCACTTATTGACTAAACAAAACTCATATATAGTCGAAATTCGATTTAAAGTTACAATAACACAAAATTAGACGAAATCTGAAAATTAAAGCATAAAAAGTATTTTAAAAACTAACAAAAAGTTACAGAAATTGAATTTTAAAACGTTTTTAAATGGGATTAATTAAGTTCTTTTTCAAAACATACATGTGCCAAGTTTCATAACACTAAGATACTGATTTACAGCATTGCATTTTAACGTCCATCGACCTCTTAGAAAGACAAAGGGAAAAAATTATGAAAAAATAAATGTAATAAACGAATAAATAAAAATTGAACTTTAAAACTTTTTAATGGGATTAATTAAGTTTTTTTTCAAAGCATACATGTGCAAAGTTTCATAACAGTAAGATACTGATTTACAGCATTGCATTTTAACGTCCATCGACCTCTTAGAAAGACAGAAAGGAAAAGATAAATTATGAAAAAATAAAAGAGGAAATCAAAATGATTCTCTCCGTAATAATCCTGTCAATCGGAACAAAATATTTCCTGTTTTCCTACTAAATATATGAAGCTCTTCTATATTTACAAACAACTTCTCCGACTTCTTTTGCATTTCTTTTAACAATCCAATGTTTTTAATATAAAAAACGCGTATATATATTGAATGAAGAAACTGGATTTTTGATCCAAAACTTTAAATCCTGACAGCTTTAAGTATCTCTTCGATACCTAATCTGTAAAGAAAACAATGCCTCGAGCATAGGCTATCACTTTACAGGGAAGAAGCTCTGTCTGCTTTAGAGGTGACACCCCAGAGATTCTGATGACACCGTCGAAACTAATCTTGAGGTTTTATGTCAAGGAATTGTTGCCAACCGACAAACAAGATCTTCGAAAACAGTTCTTGCTTAGGCGGGAAAGATGATGAATCGATTCTCTCTTCCATAGGACAGCTATAAAACATCTGAAGACTTTTATTTTTCGTTTTTCTTCGATGAATATTTCTATTTAGAAAATGTAATGGATGAGAGTATAGAGTTTCGAGGAGGGCATTTTTGCTTCTTTCAATTAAAAAAGTAATTTGAGGAGGATTTTTTTTCGTCACATTTGTTTTCTCGTCGCGGAATACGTTGGAGATACTACGAGATAATCGCAATGATATATTTGAAGATTTAACATCATCCCTAAGTTTCTATTGGAAAAAATAATTGGTCTCACTTTTTCACGTAGGTAATATATGAGCAATGCATTGATGTCAAGAGAACATGCTCTAAATATACGATTTAGATGAACTATAGTGCTTTAAAAATTGCAATTAGAGATTAAATAATCTACTAATAGACGAATTCATGTATACTCAAGTAATAAGTTTTGAATTAATTATTATTTTTAAAGGTAATGATGTCAAGAGAACATGCTCTAAATATACGATTTAGATGAACTATAGTGCTTTAAAAATTGCAATTAGAGATTAAATAATCTACTAATAGACGAATTCATGTATACTCAAGTAATAAGTTTTGAATTAATTATTATTTTTAAGGTAATGATTTCTAATGCACTAGGTGTAGTGCATATTTGTGTATGCTTATACTGTACGTAATATATGAGTATACCAGCGATGTCAATAGAAGATTTTGCTAAAGATGCCGTGAAAATGAGTTGCAGTGGTTTAAAATTTGCAGTTAGAAAATAAATTAATCACTAATAGAAACATTTATTAATATTTATGTAGTAAATTCTGAATTAACAAATGGTTTTAAAGACAATGATTTCTAATGCAACGGCTGTAGTGAAAGCATACTTATAGATGGTTATTTTTAAAAAAAATTAACTAGAAATAATTAGTTACAGTGTTCGGGATTTTTGCAAAGAGATTTATAATAAGGAAAGCACAAAAACGTCTATTGTCTATCGGAGGATGCACAGGAAATGAATTTTAACTACGAGTGATTAAAATTAATTTACTCCTGGAATGATTATGTAAGTACGGTATATTCATTCAAAGGAAAGTAGATGGTTGAAATTTGCAATATATAGTTTTTAAATTGAGATGTTGTGAAGTAGTATTAGAAATGGATAGAATAGGAAACTAAAACTCCATATTTATCTCTTGCTATAAAGGAATACAGCACACTAACAAACATGATATATATAGACACGTATATCTTTTGTGGATTACAGAGATAATGAATGTTGCATTCTGTATATATTCTCAATGCTTCATTTATTGTCAAAGTACCAAAACAACATTTATTAGTACACTTCATGAACAGATATTCTATTGTCTTTCATTACCTAAACGTCATTCGTATCCCCAGAGAGGAAATTTAGCAATTTCATGCAGAATAAATGCATAGATATATTTAAGCTACCTTAAATTTAGATATACTATAATTTTATGATTCGCAATATCCAAATAAAGAAATAATCGAAAAAGCCTTAAATCAGAAAAGATTTCCCTAGAAATAGATACTCAAGTCTTTAAGAATATAAATACAGCTTTTAATGGCTTAGATCATTGTGCCCATATTTTATTACCGAAAGTAGAATTGAATTCGCCTTGTAATTACTGAAATGATTATTGGTGAAATGAAATATATAACTTAGAGAAAACATTTTAATTTTTCGTTCTTTCTGAAGTTTCAGCGTCATATTTTCTATCCAAAGAAAAGTTATGAGATTTCGCTGTATTACACGGATATTGATTTAACAGTGTTTTATTACTTGTGTTGTCGAGTTGAATTAGAAAGATGGTTTCATTAAAATTGAAACAAATTGTATGGTAGGATGGATTTCTTCAATTAAAGATAGAATCTTGAATGATACTTATAAGACTTGTGTAACTGATATTTACAGATGTTTAGTGTTTTTAATTTTCAGTAATAATTATGTAATGTAAAACTCTTTATTTTTAAGTCAAATTTTAATTTCCATTTACTTCCTATTTTATTTTAAAGTTGTTATACAAACCTACACGCACATATATAGATTTATATAATGTGTTATACACACACACACACACACACACACACACACACACACACACACATATATATATATAATATTTTAGAGTTGTCAATCTCCTTTTTTCACTGCTTGTCAATAAGAATTTCTAAACAAGCTATACATTTACAGTTCTTTAGTTTTTTAAGCTGTTGTCACTCATAAAAGATAAAATAAAGTAAAAGAACTTAAAATGTAATTTCATATCAGGATTGTATTTTCTTCTAGTAAGAGGATTAATTTCAAAGGGCTTTTCAAATTTTTTTTTAAAGTTTTGTTATAGTGTCAAATTTATATCGTAGTCCTAACAAAAGAAGAAGGGTATTATATTATTATAGAGATAAAACTTTAGCTTTTAAAGAATTTAGTTCTGTAATGTTAAATTTTATATTTACTGTGTTTTCTGTTTTATTTTTTACAATTGCCAATAAATATTTTCAGTAATTATCTATAAGATTTTTCTAAACAAGCAATATTTTTACTGTAGTCCATAATTTCAATTGTCATTGAAATACGGAATTGGAAGAAGAATTAAAATACAAATATTTGAAGCAGAATACCAATTTCTGGTTAGTATAGCTGTTTCAGACAATTTCTTTGAGGAATACTAACTTTAAATTGCATTTAAAACAATTTTTTTGAAGTTTAGCTACAATGCCAAATCAATTTGGAGAATTGAAATAAAATTTATGTAATTTATTTTCTGCTAAAGTGTTAATATTTATCCCTTATTGAAATATTTTGTATAAAATTATATTTTAATATTGTGATATATTAATATATATAACATATTCATATATGATATATTAATAGATTGATATAATAATACACACACACATATATATGTATATATATATATATATATATATATATATATATATGTATGTATATATATATATATATATATATATATATTTTTAAAATTATAACAATGTGCATATAATTTTAAATCTGTTGTTGCTATTAATATAACAGATAAAATATTAGAATACTATCAAATTAGTATACTGAAAGTCAATTATGACAGTTCCTTTAAATGCAAAGATTCGTTCAAGGAAACATTTTGAAACTTTGGTGAAAAGATTTTATTATGTTATCAAGTTTATATTCTAAAATTAACCTAAAATACATGATTATAATGCTATTCAGTTAAATATTAATTTTATAAAATTTAATACTGCCACATTTTGCATAAGTAACCTCAAAGGAAATTAAATAGGAAAACAAATATAATTTATTAGGAATCAGAAAACAAATCACTGTATCAATAGCAGACATTCAAGAGATCAAATATAAGTCTGATAGAAATGTAATGCATTTATTACTTGGAGCAAAATCCTCCATTTGCTGGTTAAGTACATCGTTACCTATTTTATATTCCTTAGAGAATTTTGTTAAGAGACACGATCGACGGAAAGAAATCATGATTAATCCCATTTACATTTGATTTTGTTTCTTTACAAAAGTCTTATAAGTTGCAATTTTCCAAATGCAATAAGTATCGTTAGAGATTATCTAAGTATTGCATCTAATTATCACGGTTAAGTATTTTAAGATTTCTAAAGTCAGACATTGTATGACATGCCAGCAGTATATTTATCAGAGCACAAAATTCAGTTATTATATATTTAATAAAATTTACTTATTAGAGGGGGGTGATTACATCTACAAGCCTATAGTATATAGATTTTTAAAAATTATTTCCATCCTTTGATAATTTTTGTATTTCAAACAATTTTTTGAAATTCAAACAATTTTTTCAGATACCACCAAATAATTTTTTTCAGAATTACATCACACTTTTTGAGACTTTATTTGTTACTGTATAACATACAACTAAAATATTTAGTACAATTGAAAAAAAAATCTTTAAAATATTAAATCAGAAAAAAAATATTAAAATAACTTATTTCAAAATAAGTTGACATTATGCTACATTATTGCATATACAATTTACCAAATTATTAAAATTTTATGTATTTTAGTTTTGAAGTAATTTTGGCACAAAATTCAAAATATCACACAGCTTTAAGTTATGCATTTGTATCCATTTGCTATAAATTTTTAAGCATAAGCTCTGTTTAAATGGACGTATTGACCTATCTTTTCAAACCATTTCTTATACTTCATGCTATCAGATAAAATTCGAATAAAAAAATTCGAATAAAGATTTAAGAATGATCTTTACGACTAAGAACTGATATAATGATGTATTAAAATATATAGATAGATGAATATATGGGCGTGTATAATTGAAATCAATTGTAGTATTTATATAAAATCAAATCTATACACTTAAAGTTTCAATGCAAAATTTTCCTTTCTGTAACAAATCTTTTAGCATGATATTTTAAAACTGATGAAAAACATGCTACAACCTTAAGGCTCTTTTTAAAGTGTAACGTTTTGTGAATCCTGCCTTGGAGAAAAAGGGAGGTCATTATACTTTTTTAAACGCTTGCCTTCTCTCCAAAGAGTGATAGAAATGATAGGGTTTTACTCATGGCCGTCTAAAGTTGTTTGATGCTGTAGATTTTACCCTCCTTCTATAAAATTTGCTGTAATTGATATCAAGGCTTATGGCATTTATATTGCTATGATTAAATATGGGAGGAAAACACCTGAGATTATAAAGATCAAAACTTCCGTGTAAAACATGGTATGTCAGATTTTTTTTTTTTTTTTGTTATTCTTTAGACAAATAAGGATGTTTTTGTTTGATAGGATATTATTAATATTTGGGGAAAGGTTTAGAATATAAAATTTATGATTCGTTATTTGCTGCACATGTGGATCAGTGAGTGATACAGAGTTTGTGTGACAGAAATGGAGAAAGAACTTTGTGATTACAAAGGTAATTACAGGGTTGATGATTTATCTGCTTTAGAGGTTACTCAAAGTTCATTCAAAATAATAACAAAAGATAATTGCTAGAACAGAAATAATATGGCTTTGGGTCATTTAACATCCTTTTAGATGCTTTGGAAAATTTCAGGGCATTGTGGTTATTTTTTCATGTATTTCTAAATCACTTATGAATGGACGTGGCAAAAAATTGTTATTAATCATTTACATCCAAATTTAATAAACCACCATCGTATTATCTTGGGTGGTTATCTATTATACTTCTTACTTTTAATTAAATATAAAATCTTCAAGCTGTAATTAGGTCAAAACTCTTTATGGAGCCATTATTTTAGGACATCAGCAAAATATCAATGAACTAGCGTATATTTCTCATGAAGTGTGAAAAGAATTGTTCTTAGTCTGAATTAAAAATTGTAGGAATAAAATGGTAAACACCAAAAATATTTCGATTCACAATCATCTATGGTAAATGGTAGAAAAAATTTATATTAAACATTTACTAAAGTGGTAATCTGTTCAGTTTCTAATTTTCAATTAAACTTAAAGCTATAACTACTTCAAGCTATAATTAAGTAGTTATTTATTAAGTAAGTATTTTACAACATTAGAAAATTTTCAGTATTATAGCATATATTCATTATAGTCTTTATTCTAAATGTAAATGCTAAGAAGAATATAGCAATCAGAAAAACTTCTAGATTATTTTGTTTGAACTGTAATGAAATTATAAACATACTACATAGTAAAATTTTTAGAAAATATTAGTGTATCAGGTGCTGTAGGAATAAATTGTTTACTTCTTAAAACACCATATACACCTGGGAAAATTTTCCGTATTATGCTGTTTTTATAATTAATGGAGATATAGTGTTGGTTATAATGTAGAAATAATGAGAATTGTTAACTTTATTTCTTTACAGTAAGAATACACAGAATAAAGTATTACTATCTTACATTCAGTTCTATCTTACATATAGTTCTTTTGGAAGCACTATGTAAACTAGAAAAGGTACAAAATGTAAATTCAAATTATTTTCAACTTTAAATGTATAATGTATGACACATCATTATCATAGAGTATTATTTAAGTATTCTTGGTACTTTTCGGGAAT
>CM063502.1:74269008-74274008 GCA_032207245.1 Pardosa pseudoannulata | reverse complement strand
AATTTTCAATAATCCTTGTCAGTTATATTTTATAAAAAAGTGGCAGCACTGAGACAAGTTTTAAATATGCAGTATCTTTCTATTATAAGACTATTGATTTCTAATAAATATACTGGAAAGATATGAAAGAAAGGCGGTGATGTCATTTTATACATTAACTAGCACATTAGTTTACCAATGTTAACTATGTTTAGTTGGAACTTATTTCAAAGCTTACACCAAACTCGGCAACTTTCTCGTTTTTATTAAGTTTTTATTTGCTTACACTTAAACATGAAAAATAAGTTAATAAATAAGTAATTTTCTTTTATTGAAACAGTTTGAGTTTCAGAATTTTGAATTGAGAATTATTTATAACGTCATTTTAGTCTTTACAATACAATTTTAACACTTTCAGGTCTGAGCTACTACAGCCATATGTCACTTTATGGACTGAGAGTTTGGGGTACTTTTTATTATAACTCAGAAATACTCAGAATATATATTTAGAAGAACTATTATAAATAATTTATTCATAATTTAAAATTTGTCATGATTAGTTTTTAAAAACTAGTTAATGAGAAACTATTGAAAAAGGTTTAAAAAAAATCCAAACACAAAAGTTTTAAATTAAAGTTGTTAATAACATTGAATAAAACTTATTCAAATGTTATACCTAGATCTGATAATAGCTTTTATTTGTAAATAATAATATTTAGTACAATTTGCTTTGGTATAGTACATTTCAAAGCATGATTTTTCAAAAAGAATAACGCCACAAGTTTCGAAAACACTTTGTTTCTTTCTTCTTTATTTTGGTTTTGTAAACCTTACAAATTTTTGTAGGTTTATTTTTAATGGAAGATTCATAGATTATTTCTGAATAGACCACGATGAGTTAGAATTTAATAGAACAAAGCCTTAGAAGTTGACCACATGAGACAGTAGGGCTTATACTTTTTCAATGAAAACAGCACCAATAATAACATTCAGGCTTACTCTGGAACGATTTAAATGTTCTTAAATTATAAAAAAAGAAATTCCATTATTATTTTGCATCTAGGCTAATTTTCCATTTTTTATTGCAATCGTGATCAAGTTTTTAATAATATCATATAAGATGTATTTTATGATTAAATAAAAATATAATGAATTAAATATAATTTCTTAAAAACTGTTTTCCGTATATTTGATAGTAATCTCTTACATTCTGTTTTTCACAAGCATTAATAAATTAGTGGATTGTCTTTTAAGACGTTAATTGTCTGATATTTTATGCATGAACAAATTAATGGATTAAGTTCAAGATAATGTTGATGCACCCATTTAAATGGTTTACTTGATATTTTATTATTTAATGGCTGAAATTAATGTTGTTTTAAAATAATTATAATGGATTATCTATTTTAAATTAATTTTTGCTGTTAAAAAATAAAGTTATTGAATTATCTATATATATATGTGTTAGTTTAAGACAGTTATGTAAACATATTAAAGAATTATTAAATCTGAAGTAAGATTTGGATAAATTTATTATAGATTGTAATGTCCTGAAATTAGTTATGGTATCGCAAATTGAATATTAATATTTCTTTTCTAAACATCCAGTTATTATCAAATTAAAGAGTTGAAAGAAAATTCTCTTATTCCATATCGGGTCCTATTATACATTAGAATTATTTTCATAAAATAGCTTTAAGATAATTCTGAAAACAGATTATTTTTTAATAATAAATTATATCCACAACAATTTAAGTTAAGATTCAACTAAATTTTAATTAATTTTAAAACTATTACCGTTTGTCAGATTCCAAATTATTTCATAAAATCTTGTTTTAAGAATAAAAGATACACCCGAATAAAAATATAAAAAATAGGATTTGTAAACTACAAATCCGTACGTTCTACAGATAGATGTAGTTTCAATTTAAAATTAAGCAAAATTTAGTCCTTTATAGTAGAATAAACTTTTCGAAACTCTCATGTATTGTCTTATTGTATAAAATACAGTTTTAACGTAAAAAAACATCCATATAAAATTTTTAAAAAATGCTTATTATGGATACAAAATTTAGCTTATGATTCAGGCTAAAAAATATGGAAAAACATAAACTTTTAGATTACAAAAGGAATAGAATAGAATTAAAATTTAGATTATCTTCTAATTTATATGCCAGGTGAGTGTGCTTGCACATGTATGAGTCAACATATTTATCCCTCCAAGTATCCAATACACATTTTTTAACATTTACCAATATCATATCTGTAAATTTCTCAAATACGCATGACTAGTTGGATTCATTCATAGAAAATAATGTTTCTTTATCTAATCATATGTTAAAATGATAATTCTATTGTGATATGAATTTTTTACTCATTCAAACTCCTAAACCTTTATTCATATGTGCTTTACATTATCAGTGAAAGATCGTTTTTGCCAGTTTTCATAGATATTTAAAAGTGCTACTTTTAGGTTATAATATATGACATAGTTCGGTGCTAATGAAGATAACTTTTAAAACTGTAAAGTTTTCAAAATTACAACAGGAAGAAAAAGTAACGATTTTGATCATTACACTAGTCTCGTAATCAAGAGGACGTGAGTTTGAAATCCAATAGCGACGATAGGATTTAAAATCCGCTTCAATATTTATTTAATTCCTTTATTTATGTTCTACTTTATTATTGTTCTAGGACATTCTGGACATTTCTTTAGTTTGCCAGAAAAGTATTCTGGAATATTCGCCATTTCTCGGCATCGCGCGGTAAAACTTTCATCGCCTTCACAGACAGATTTCTGGAACTTTCCATGCTGCTATTAAAGACAAAAATCTCTCAGTCACAGAGGGTTCTGAGTTCAGAGCTGTGCAGAGCCTACAATTGTATTTCTCTCTTTGTGTTGCGCTAATAAATTAGATTAGCTTTATGTGTGTGTTGTGTTCCATATTAAGCCCCTACTTGATAATGTATCTGTATTTGTATATCTGTGTAAAATGAGAAAGAGAGAGAGAGAGAGTGAGGGTTTTGTGTGTTTCTATGTATGCATGTATGCATGGATTTGTGTGTTATATGTTTCAACGTTTATCTTTAAACACTATTATTTTTAGTAATGACCCTAACAGCATACCTGTTTCAATACACTTCCGGCTCTCATCTACAACGGCAGTATAACTTATATGGTAGCTTAGATTTTTTATATATGACATAAAATATTGCTGTCCCATCATATGTAACTTTACAAAAATTACCCAAATTTTCGTTCAAAAACATTCTTATATTTTATAGTCATAACATTTTCTATACACGCTGATGAAGTACGGTTGTTACAGCAAAACAAAAAGGATTTCAGAAATTGAATAGGGATTATAAACTTTTCAGAAACAAAATAAATATTATTTAAAATTAAAATGATATGAAATGAAATGTGTTACGAAGCAGGTAAAACGGAAATAGGTTTTATCTGAATAATTGTCACAATATATCAGTATCCTTATCGTAAAACTTCTCCCTCGTTAGCTACCAAATGCTATTCCGCATTCACTGTTGCAGAAACATTTTATCTAATCTTTAATTCTATATTTAGGGATCCGGTGACTAGTAAAATATTCCTCAGATCGTTTGTTACTTATATTTCATTCAGTAAGATTGTTGTGTGAACATCGACATGTGAACAACTTTATGAAATTTGAAACTAAGAATGATTTCACTTTATTGTAGTCGACTTACTTCGTGGGATAAATGAAATAATTATAGATCAGTTGAGGATTTATCTTTCATCATTTTCTTTACAATGTTGTTAAATTAAAAATATATAATTCATGCAGGATATTTCTACAATAAGATTATCAGAAAAACTTGATATAGTTAAGCATTAAAAGGAATAATTAAAGGGGCTCGTACTTTTTGATTGCTGTAAAATTCAACAAAATCAACCTTAATTCAATTTTCTATAAATTAAAATGTTATCAATTCATAAAAAGGTGTATTTATTAATGTCAAATTGTCTTTATTCTCTATCTATACTACATAGATTGTTCTACATTTAACAAGAATCTTTTAAATATTAAAGTTTTACTGAATCAGTTATTCTTCTCCAATTGTACACAGCAGTTGTTATTTCTTCAGTAAAAAAAGAAATAATTACAGAATGATGAAACTGTCTTTCTTTTCACCATATATTATATAAAACGTTCTAAATTTAACGAAAAAAAATTAATTATTTAAAAAAAAAAGTTTTTCTTTTTTCAGTTCTCAGATTGATTAGAGCAGAGGATTTCAAAAGGTTTCCTCCCTGTGTTCCGAGGTAGGTATCTAGAGTTTTTAAGTCAATATAAAAATTCAATAAGAATTTTTCAAACAACTTACACAAATCGACTAATGTTTATTAACTAAATTGAATTAATAAAGAATAATTCCTAAAAAATTTAGTTGTACATTTATTTAAAATAATATCCAGAAGTTTCTCATGCAGCTAAAAGCATAGACGTTTGGAACAATGTAGTTTTAAGAGGACAGTCATCTCAGTTTATATGGCAGCAGAAAAAAATGTAAAACAAATTAGATGTAGAATATGAAATAAGACTGACAATAAATAAAATAGTTTAATTTGTTATAATTTGTTAAAAAATGCAGGAACATCCCAGTTGCTAACTACACACTGCAAAATATATGCCCTAGAAAGAATTAGGCCACAACTACGATAGCATTTTAATGGCTTTTTACTACAGAAATAATCAAACAACAGGGAGTAAAAAGTATATTTTTACAAGTAGTAATCCAAAGAATGTGAAAATCAGTAAGTGGTTAATCCATCCCAGGCAGTTATACAAGCTGACACTCAGTTGGGCATGGGGTCTAAGTTGCCGTTGTACTCTGTGGTATATTTTGCCTGAATGGGTCAGCTGCTCACAGAAATGGGACGTATTTGTATAACGGCTAAATTAATCTGTCCAACATGTCTCTAATATGTTGATTTCTAAACAATGCTTATCAGGACTGCAAGTTAAATCAATTGCACAATT
>CM063502.1:74186508-74264008 GCA_032207245.1 Pardosa pseudoannulata | reverse complement strand
ATTAGAACTTCTGTTTGAGATGAATCTTATCGGGAATTCCAAAATTCCCCTCAGCTTAATTTTATTTCTGAAAGAATTCCAAGATTTCATCCAATCAGAAACTTTACAGAATATTCTCCAGAGTGAAAAGATTTTAGGATTTGTATAATATGTTCGACCTACATGCGTTGTCATACAAAATTTTGATAAGTGTAGAATTTACATTATTAGAGATAATAAATAGGAAGAAACATGACCAAATGTAGGTATTTATAATGTTATCTGCAATGAAAAAATTACAAATTTCCATCATAATACTCAAATAAAGGAAGTTTCAAAATACAAAGGTAGGTTTAATATTTTTCAGTTATGCATGTGAGCATTTGATAACTGCATTTTAAAAGTTCTTTTTGTGTATGTGGTGCAAATACATTTCTCGAACAAAGATGATAGAAACGCCGTATATCTACCAAAGCGTTATCAGTGCTTTAATGTTAAGAATATTATTTTTGTATTTAGAATAACTATAGAGTTCAAGGAAAGTATGTATTTCCCTCGTATTTAATATGCACTGCTGAATATCTTAAAGACGTACTATTTCCCCCCCCCATTTACATTTCTGAAAAATAAAAACCCCAAAATTAAACAATGCAACATTTTGCTTATCATAGTTTTGAAAACCATGATATTAGACATGCTAACTAGGGTCTACCTAAAATCAAATAAATAACTAATATTTATTCTCTTTCTATGAAATAATTACTATTGATACCCTATTAAAATCAATGACTTTTCAACATTATTCCGACTCTAAATATGAATATCCCGATGTGTGGAATCAAAATTTTTCACAGAATTATATCAAGGACTTAAAAAGGCAAAATTAATATTTGCCAAGATTGTAATATGAAATTTCTTGGCTATCGGCAGTTACTGTTGGAAAGAAAAGTTGTGTCTTAATAGACACATAAAAAAATCTCCCTAAATTATATGTTCCATCATTTTTTATTATATTTTAATTATTCTTTTATTACATTCTTTATACTTTTCAGACTATACTATACTATACTAGTTTCACTATACTAGACACATCTCTTCAACGACTAGAATACAGTTGAAGAATAAGGATAATGCAAAAATAAATCATAACATTTAAACAAAAATTTAATTGGAACAATTTGAAAAAAGCGTAAATCTTAAATTCATTTCTGTGATAAATATAAAGCTGTACTGATAAATATGATCTAAATTTGTCAGCAATAGTGAAATGACAGTTTTTTTATCAGAGGATTTTATTGATCCAATTAGGAATAATTTCTTATATATGAAGACTAGGCAAGAATACTTATTAACACAGTGTATTTATTTAGTATAATTATGAAATTGGAAATAGTTTTTTCAGTTTTAAATGAAAAAGATAACTACAAAATCATAAATAATAGTTATTAATTTTCTGTGAGGTAGTTACCAGATTTTACCTTTCTAAAATCAAAGACTTTTCTAGTTTTAACATGCTTTTTCTTATGTAACCCGATCAGCCAGTATGTAATTTCTCTCAAATGAAATTCTTTTCCAAAATAATTCATATCTTGTCCACTAATTCCTTGTGATTCTTGTCACATGAATTCAGCAATTTTTTCTATACAAACTGAGTTAGTTTCGAAGGAGAGAAAATTTACTAAAAGCTAATCACTTAGTATTTATTGCCATGAGATTAGGAGGATGTTCAGGCTCTCTTTTTGATCTTTCTTTCAAAAGAAATAGAAAGATGATTTTAATTCATTTGTTCCTGACAGGAGTATTTCCTTATCTACGAATATTAGACATTTATGATCAATAAGAAAGCGTATTTATTTAATATGATTGCATAATTGGAAAAGTTTTTTTTTTACAATTTTAAATAAAAATCGTAAGATAAAAATGTAACTGGTCATTATTGATTTTATTCGAAGTAATTAACAGAGTGTACTTTTATAAAAACAATGACTTTTCTACTTTAACATGCTTCTACTTTTTTAACCCGATCAGCCAGTATGTAATTTCTCTCAAATTAAATTCTTTCTAAAATAATTCATATCTTGCCCACTATGTCATTGTGATTCTTGTCACATGAATTCAGAATTTTTTTTATACTAACTGAATTAGTTTCGAAGGAGAGAAAATTTACTAAAAGTTAATCACTTAGTATTTATTGCTATGAGATTAGGAGGATGTGCCGCATCTCTTTTTGATCTTTCTTTGAAAAGCAATAGAAAGATGATTTTAATTCATTTGTTCCTGACAGGAGTATTTCCTTATCTATGAATATTAGATAATTATTGTCAATAAGAAAGCGCATTTATTTAATATGATTAATAATTGGAAAAGGTTTTTTTTTTGCAATTTTAAATAAAAATGATAAGAAGAAAAAATGGGACTTATCATTATTGATTTCATTCGAAGCAATTATCAGAGTGTACTTTTATAAAATCAATGGCTTTTCTACTTTAACATGACTCTACGTTTTGTAACCCGATCAGAAAGTTTATAATTCTCCTCAAATCAAATTATTTCGTAAAATAATTCATTCCTTGTCCATCAATTTATCATGATGAAAAGTAAATGCCTTAAGCATGAAGTTGGAAGGTTTCTCCTTACAAACTGAGTTTCGAAGGAGAGAAAATTTGCTAAAAGCTAATCACTTAGTATTTATTGCCATGAGATTAGGAGGATGTTCAGGCTCTCTTTTTGGTCTTTCTTTCAAAAGCAATAGAAAGATGATTTTAATTCATTTGTTCCTGACAGGAGTATTTCCTTATCTATGAATATTAGACAATTATGGTCAATAAGAAAGCATATTTATTTAATATGATTACATAATTGGAAAAGTTCTTTTTATAATTTTAAATAAAAATGATAAGAAGAAAAAATGTAACTGATCATTATTGATTTATTCGAAGTAATTATCAGAGTGTACTTTTATAAAATCAATAATTTTTCTACTTTAACATGCGTCTACGTTTTGTAACCCGATCAGAAAGTTTATAATTCCCCTCAAATCCAATTCTTTCGTAAAATAATTCATTCCTTGTCCATTAATTTATCACGATGAAAAGTAAATGCCTTGAGCATGAAGTCGGAAGGTTTCTCCTTACAAACTGGGTTTCGAATGACAGAAAATTTACTAAAAGCAAATCACTTTGTATCGCGTTCAGATCGGGAGCGAGATCGGGCTCTCTCTTTCTGTTCTTTCTTTCAAAAAAAGAAAAAAAAATGGGGTGGGGTGGCGTTAATGGAATTTAAGAATAAAAGATGACAAATGCTCAAAAAAAGTTAAGGACGCTGCAGGCAAAGTTATGAGAAACTTGTGTAAATGAAGGATTGGGATCGATGAAAGAGCAACTTCAAAGGAATGCTGGCATTTTGTCGCAATGTGCAATATGCAATAAAATGACAGCTCGCAAACATATGCATGTATACATATGCATGTATATATGTATATGAATCTATGTGTATACTTGAAAAAAAGTTTATAGGTACATTACTTTTTTTAATGATTTCGTTTTGTATTTCAGATGGTTCTAACACGATATCTTTATTTTCGTTTCAGTACATTGTACGAATTTTTGTTGTGAAAAATTGATGTTCCACATGAAAGAATATATTTAGGGATGAAAATAATGTTAGTAAATTGTTGTCAAAATGCAGCTTGAAAATTAAAAAAAACTGTACATTGAATTATAACTATTTGTTGTATTTTTATATGTATAAATCTAACTTATTTATTCGAGACAGTATTAATGCTTTTGGTAGCTATCATAATGAACTCTTCAAGAATGATCAAGGCGAATGAACTATAATGTTGCTTTTATACCATTGGGTTTGAACAATGCATTCATAATTTAGAAAGCTGCATAGTGAAGCGTTTTTATGCTCTGTATGGGATTTTGTAGAGCAAAAAATGATGTTTCACTTATAAAAATATGTTAAATGGTGAAAATAAAATTATGTTGAACTGTTGTCAAAATACAGCTTTATAGTATTCTTAACGTTGAATTAAAAATATATGTACACTGAATTTTATAAGTTGGGCCCCTACATGTATAAATTGAAGTTATTATTGAAGTGAACAGGTGTTAGTTCTTTTGATAGCAATCATGATGAACGATTCAGGAAAGCTCAAAACGAATGTTATAAAAAGATATTTTTACCACTGGGTTTGAACAATGCATTCATATTTTTGTAAATTGCATCGTGAGGAGTGTATTAGCTCAGAATTAGTAAATAAGATCAACAAATCTTAACTGTCAGTTAGTCTCTAATCATACAAATAGATTACATTTTTTCTTACCAGAATTGAAGCGTTTTGATCGCTATCATGATTAATTTCTTATGAATGCTTCAATATAATGGACTATAAGGCTTCATGTGTACCCCGCTATAAGTAATCTATGTCTTATTTCATTACTTAGCAAATCAAAATCTCTAGGAATGTATTTCATTTTGAATTAAGTAAAATATAATGCATTTATTATGAAATGTGGGGATCAGAATTACATTTGAAACTTTATTTCGGTACACAGCCAATTTTATGGTCTGTTAAAAGATTTGGTTAATTTAAGAATTAATAAAATACTTTTTTAAGAACAATGAGTACTTTAAATGTACATGTAATACACTCATGTCCATAAATTAAGGATAATTCAGAATCACACAGAAATTGAGCTCTAAAATAAAAATTTCACCTGTAGAATTATCACACACATCTTGAAGCAGAATATGCAAATTGCAGGAAACCACCAGATGTACGTTACAATGACGAGAGTGTATGAAAGGGGTATATAAGGAATGGTAGCAAAGAAGTAAAATTGTTCACAAGCACTTTAAAAGCCTTTCAGTGCAATAACCGCACAGTTATGGCACAAAGGAAGCATTTGGATGATTTTTTAAGTGGTAGAATTATCGGACGACTGGAATGTGGACGTACCCAGCTGGAAGTATCCGAGGAACTTGGAATCGCCCAGAGTGTCATCTCCAGGCTTTGGCAACGATTCAAACATGATGGTAATGTGAGTAGATGTTACAGCACAGGTCGCCCCCGAGTTACTACGCCGAATGATGATCGGTATTTGGCAGTTACTGACAAAAGAAACAGACGAAGCACAGCATCAGACCTGTCTCGTCAGCTCTCTTCAGCTACCGGTACGACAGTTTCAAGGCAGACCGTGTACAGACGCTTAGGGAACATTGGTCTATATGCTCGTAGGCCTGTCAGATGTGTTCCCCTTACCGCAACTCACTGTCGCCTGCGATTATGCTGGGCTAGAGAGCATGCATTGTGGACACCGCAACAGTCTTGTGTGATGTTTTCCGACGAGTCCAGGTTCAGTTTACATTCTGATTCTCGCCGGACTTTCATATGGAGAGCGCCAGGTACCCGTTACCACCAAGAGAACACCATTGAACGACACCGTTACAGTGGTGCAGGATGGCTCGTTTGGGGAGGAATTATTCTTGGTTCCAGAACTGACCTGCATGTTCAGAGTGTAACGATGACAGGCCACATCTATCGGGTTGTCATTCTGGAACAACATGTACGTTTGTTTTGGGGCGCCATGGGTCCTGAATTTCTGTATATGGATGACAACGCCCGACCTCACCGTGCAAACATTGTAGACGAATGCCTTCAATCGGAGGATATCACCCATATGGATTGGCCAGCATACTCACCGGACTTGAATCCAATAGAGCATGTGTGGGACATGCTTGGCCGACGAATTGCAGCCCGTCAACCCCCTCCCAACTGTCTATCGGAACTTCGGAGGGAATTGCTTGATGAGTGGTGTAATTTTCCCCAAGATCAGATTGATAATCTGATACTCAGCATGCGTAGGCGTTGTAACGCTTGTATTGCATCGTCCGGGAGACATACTCCGTATTAACCATCATACTAACCATGTTATACTGTTTTCTGTAAATAGGTTCTGTTTTGAAATTTGCTCCAAGGAGTAAAAATCGCAATTTTTATTAATTATGTCAAACATATAGCATCTTTTTTGCTCTTTACCTTTTGTTTAATAAAATAGACTTTACAAATAAGTCAAATTTGTTTTGCTTTTGTCTCTTTCATTGCCTGAACTTTATTATCCTTAATTTATGGACATGAGTGTGCTATTTGAACTTCACTTACTATTCTACTTTACATGCTTGTATTTGAAAATTCAAACCTAAGGAATAATAATAAGATGAAAAAAGGAAAACAAAAACAGCATTTTTAATTGACATCAAATTGTAAAAAAAAACCCTTAAAACCTCTTTATTGTATTATTTAAAATCAAATGATAAACTTAATTGCACAAAACATAAAGGCATGCAGGTTTGCTTACAGTGTTGCATGGGAGATATTAAAAATTTTGCAACCATCATAAATTTAATCAAAATAACAAAAATGAATGAAGTAGAAAAATCACATTAAAACACTTTTTAAATACTTAAGTTTTAACCATTAGGAAATATTCTCTTTAGAAAGAAATAAATTAGTTAAAAGTTATTTTTTATCTATGAAAAATAGTAAAACATTGATTTCATCTGGTACTTTATAACAGCTATTATGAGACACTTTTTATGCAAGTTAGTGGGTAACTCATATAAAGCTTCTTTTTTATCGCTAGGTTTCAACATTGCATTTATATTTTTTTCTGCAGTGAATAAATCCCAAACTCCTGGAAAATTTCATAAATTTTCATAATTTTTTTTAATTTAATAAAATGCAGATTATTTTTTAATGTCTAGTAAGAAGGGGCCATCAGAAATCCATTTGAGATTACATCACGGTGTGACACATGTTTCATGGACTAATTAAATTTTTCTTGTTACCATTTAAGCGTTTTCCTTAATGAAATACTTTATGAGCACTGTATAATTGAGCACTATAAATACACATTTAACTCTATTTTCTCATTATTGACGATTTTACCTTATTCTTTAGTGAAAAATAGATTTAAAACAAAATAACGAACATTAATGAAAATGAAACACTGTTTTTCATTTACACCCATAAAAATGTTTTAATACTTATATGCTAAATTAAAAGCTCAAACTTCAATAAATGTATGACAAAAACAAAATATCTTTAACTCAAATGGCTATATGGGGGAGATTAAAAGATTAATACCCACTATCAATTTAATCTGGATGACAGAAGAGAAGGAAATTGAAAAATATCATTAGTGAAAGAAAAAATATTTAAGTACTTAAATTGTATTTATCACCTTTAAGAAACATTTATTTTAAGAAAAAATAAGATAATTAAAAACCACATTTCCATTTGGAAAAAATGGCAAAACATTTATTACATCTTTGAAAAAAAATTATAGTTCTTATTATACTTTTAAATTTTTATATGTAAAGAAAGAATCATTTAGTAAATCCTAAGCGCATATTTAATCATATCAAAATAAGTTAACGGCTTTAATTGTTTTTCACTACCACATTAATGTGTTTAAAGAAATTTCAAATTATTTTTAAATATGTGAAGCATAAAATATTTGATTTATTCATGAAAAAAAGGAAAATTTACTGCATGTTTTTTCTGAAGAAGATAGAATAAATGTTTGTCTGCCATTACTTATTCTCCTTCTCTGAGAAATGTCTTAGCATTTTAACTAAATGTGATTTATAATCTTCAGTGGGTTTAGGAAGATCAGAAAACGTAAGAAATCTTGATTTCAATATATGGAAATCTATTCTGAAATCATTCACTTTGAAGACAGCATTGTTTAGCGAGTTTGAAAGCTAGAAGCCTTTTATAATAATCTGATTTATTTGAACCTTCAGCTGATAAATCTCTTTAACTTTTAACATCCGAAAGATAAACTACGTTACAATTTAAGATTCGTTTGTGATAAAAATCAGAACCTATAAACTGACATTAATAAATTAGAATAAAAGAATTTGAATTCTTATTCAAAGTTTCAAATACTCGGCTGAGAGGTTTATGAAAGAATTGTGCAAATGAAGGATAGCGGTCGATTCTCCGGATGTTTCCTTCGGAACGTAAACACTGAATTCATGTCTGGGGATAAATGATGGAAAATAAAAGAATATTACGCTCGAGGCAAGGGAACTTACATATTTGATACTGAAGAATAATTTTGAAATGATGCTTTTCGGATATTTAGGAATTCTTTTCCCTGAATATTTCATTTTTTCCCTTGCAATACTTCCATTTAAACGCACTGCTAAAGACTCTCTGTTATGAGCTTATTTCAATAAAAATGCTATTTATTTAATAACTGCTTAAGAATGAGTTTCCTTTTCTCCAGGGCTAAATGGAATACAGTCTTGTATCGAAGATTTTCAGGTTGTAATGTAACATCGACGGTTTTGGAATTAAACTGACATCATGTATCGAGAACTGTTCGAAGTTGTCAGATATTTTAGTTACATTTGACTCAGAGAAAGGAATAAATTGCTATGTAAATAATTAAGACTCAATGCGCAAAATATTTTGACATTCTAACTATCGAAAAATGAGCATATTTTAATGAAGGAAGTTCGTTTATGTGATTAGCTGAAAATTTAAGCTGGTAATTGTATAATTTTAAAAATGCAATAATTTTCAGAGTTGAAACAGAGTTGAAAAGCGGAGAAAAATTTCAGAATCATAGTTTAAACAAAACTATTGTATTTTAGTATTGTGTTAATTAGGCATATTATCTTAAATATAATTAACACATTAGAACATCAATTAAGATATATACAAAAACAGCTTCTTTTATCTATAGTTAGAAGTATTTATATTTCATCCTTCAATTATATCCAATAACTTTTTATTTTCACAATACTTTAATATATCCAGTAGTTATATTTTGTTCCACCTTATTCTCAAAAAATAGAAGAGTCCGTTGATTTGTGGGATTCTGACCCCCTCCATTCTGGAGTGGACTCCTGTTTTTTTTCTCCGCGAGGCAGTCTGGTTTTATTAGAGGACAAGATTGTTACCAGAGGAGAGTAGAAGGTGAACGCTGCTGGCATCTTCGGCTTGCGGGATATACTTTTTTTTGGAGCGACACGAGAAAGAGGAAAATCTTCGCCATATTGTTTTTTAGGGCCGACGCCGACTCTTCGATATCTATAAACAATCAGTTGATTCCAGTTGTATTCCTTAGGCATTTATTTAATTGTATAAAATCATTTAATCAAGATATTTGTCCATGTGTTTTTTAATGAGTTTAAGTTTCTTCTTTCTTAAACACTAAGCCAACGTAACATTATTTTTACAATAAATAAGACATATTTCTGACCTTAAAGAAATTATAGGGTTGACATATCTGTCTTTCCTCGAAGAAATTCTAGTTTCTATAAAATTAATTCTGTTTTCAGCGAGATTAAAATATTTCTGACATATAATTTTAGGATTATAATATGTTGTTTAATAAACGTCAAATAGTGCTTGCATAGGAACTAAAATATATGCTCTGATAATTTCCTACTAACAGTTTAATCTCGATATTATTTATTAATAAAAATTTAGTATGGACTAATTTATGTAACATCTTTAGATTCACATATTATGTTCCTTTGCTTTGCTGTGATTTAGTGAAGTGGAAGGGAAATAGCGTAAAGATATGAAGTTGAGGAATTGAAAAAAGTATGCCATAGTTTCAATAGTCTTACGATTATTAAATTTTTATGTGCTCTTACCATAAAAATGTTTGCAGAACTTATATTAAGCAGACAATGGAATGCATTAAATGACTAAAATTATGTATTTATCATTTTATTATGATGAAACTTAACTTTTCAAATAAACCAGTAATGAACAATTTATAAAAAATTATCTTCAGTTCTGCAAATTAAGTTTTTTTTTATTGGTATTTTATGAAGACAAGTAAAAATAGATATAAAGACACGGATGGAAATGTTCAATATTTACTGCCATACATGTAATTATTGCAAGGTATAAACTCAAAGTTTTCAAGTTTCTATCCATTTATGACTTGATCCGAATAAGCAAGAACTGTTTTTATATATTTCTTTTTATAAAAATAATATACAATTATCACATCCGTTTATGACTTGTCCGAATAAGCAAAAACTGTTTTTATATACTTCTTTTTATGAAATTAATATACAATTATCCCTTCTAATCACTTTTATATAAAAGATCATTTAAAACATATAGGAATAAGGCAATGAAATTAATATAGTAACTGAAAATTATATCCATGCTTTTATCCTAACAAAATGTAACTATTATTATTAACAATCCTTAATTAATTTATTTAATGATATTAGTTTCATATATTGAGATTTCATACATTAGTTTGTTTTTACGAAGTTAAGTATAAATTATTAAATGTAAAAGTTTCATAGAAATAGTAGCTTTAGAATTATGCAATAGTATTATCGTTTTTTTATGCATTTCTATATAATATAAAAGCATTTATAAAACAGATAATAAGGCAATATCCAATCAACTGAAAATTATTTCCATGCTTTTATCCTAACATAACTTAACTATTTTCTGATAAGAATATTTGACAATTGTACGCGTTTCGAAACATACTTAAGGTATTTATCAAGAAGGAAAAGTAAACTTGTAACTCTCTAAGGATATTTTCTTTCAGAGATAGCCGAACCGACAGAAAAGTAAGCACTTTACGAATGGTAGAACGGAACATTGGATAAGCGCCAAAATATCCGAGAATCCTTGAAGCGTTTCATGCACTCGGGGGTTAACAAGAATTCGAAAAATAACCAATAACATTCCAGTTAATAAGGGGCAAATAATTTTCATTATGATCTAGATCAGTCGATAACTTGAAACTATTTTGGAAATAAATAAACACTTCTATTACTGAGCATTTGAGATGAAGATTTATAATTTAGTACAATAAATTTATTATTGGCTTCGTTGGGAATTTTCGTTTTTAAAAAACACATGATTATTAACATATGAAAAAAATATCCCATTTATTCTATTAATGGAACGACAAATACATAAAATATCCACAAAATTCAATATCAGTGTTCTATACTACATGATAAATATTTTACATAGAATCCTGTATAATACGCCCCTACATGCTGCATTCAAAATGTTACACTACGTGAATCGTTCCCTAACACAATTGCTAATGCTCTACTGAATCAATCAGTACGAATGCTTTTCAGCCGATTGCATAACTATAATAACAGTTATTTGAGACAAATTGTGATTCATAGAATTGGGCATGGATTTTAAGAATGAATTGTATCTGAATTTGAAGTTACTGTTAATTTCCAAATATTGAATTTGTTCATTTTGCGGTAAAAGAGTGCTTCTGATAATTTCTTCAGTTGTAGTTTGACTCCTAAGCTTCAACAAAATAATTACTGATTTTGTGCTTATTATTTATTAATCAGCGGCTATTTAAGTTAATATTTGAATGAAGTGAAGTTAATGTTTATCTATAAACTTTGAAAGTTGAATAAGGTATCCAAAAGGTCCTTTTAAAAGCAAAAATAATATGTAAATAAATAAATATATTCGAAATTAAACTGCTCTTACAGGTAGATTTATGGGGTACGATATGATTTTATAAATTAATAAAATGTTATTCCCCAATAGAAACTAGTAAGCTAAGCTATATCTTTAAGATCTATAGTTAATGAAAGATTTAGTAAAATGTCAAGACAGTGTCATTCACCCACAAAGGGCTAGTAAGATTGAGAGTTTAATTTCAATCAAAAGAATTAGTTAATACTTAGAGTATGTAAGGCTGTATTTTTATTTAATAGAAGTTATAATGACTTAAATTCTAACTCAAAATCATTGACAAAAAATACAATCCTTGTAAGTCAAAGAAATTTGCCTTACCATGTTGTTAAATTTAATAACAAGTAAAGAGTAAATAAGTAAAATTTAAAACCCCTATTAAATATTTTAGTAATATATATATATATATAATGAAAAACCTTAACGGAAGTTCATATTCAGTATCACTAAAAAGAAGATATTAACTATATTATATATACTATATTATATATACTATATTATATATATATATATATATATATATATATATATATATATATATATATATATATATATATATTACTGTAACACAAAAAAAGTAATGAATATATTTATATACAAACAAAAGCGAATAAAATGAGAATCTAATATTACACGGCATATATCATGTTGTTAGTATTTGGCGATAGAGATAACTTTATTTAAAGCCTAGAAAGGAAAAATATGAAATTAAACTATATTTTGCAAATATATATTTACATACACAACATACACAATTATTTTTTTCATTGAATACCTATTAATTAGGTAACAGCAAATCTAATACCGATTCCAATTTGATCATGGAGCCGAAATCTACCTGAACACACTTCAAAGTCATTTGATCCCTAATCTGCTTAAAATAAAAGAAAAATCTTTTTTTTAAATTCAGTCAAATTGCATAACAGAACAAGTACTCCACTAAGCGCAAACTTACAATTTTTACCTCAAAGAAACATGGAAGCTTATTACATTTGTAACTTATTTTTTCATGGTTTAGAAATGTTTTACACCGATTTTCCTCTTATTTTGGTATACTCATCTAATCCTTGGTAATATTTTTCTCAAACAGAATAACAAAAAATAAAGGCAATAACTGGAAAACAGAAAATAAATAAAAATAAAAGCACTTATTTGTTTAGTTACTTGTTTTACTTTTTTTAACCGGCAAACATACAAACTTTTTAGAAAGTTTGTAATTGAAGGAAGTTTTATTTTTCAGCTAAGATAGAAATGCAATTTGAAAATAAAATTCCATGTGCAAGTGTTAAATAAAACCTACTTCTAAATAGTATTCACTAAGGAACAGGAAAACATTTATATGAAGCTGTCTAAGACGATGTAAAATTGAAGCTTAGAGACTGTGCATTACATAAATATTTAAAAAAAAAACGGAAAAACATTTCCATTTTCCTATCATACAAGATAATTTGCAGTAATAAGTAAATTATTTCAGTATGCTCATCTAATCCTTGGTAACATTTTTCTCAAATAGAATAACAAAAAAAAGGCAATATCTGGAAAACAGAAAATAAATAAAAATAAAAGACATTAATTGTTTAGTTACTTGTTTTACTTTTTTTAACCTGCAAACATACAAACTTTTCAAAAAGTTTGTAATTGAAGGAAATTTTATTTTTCAGCGCAGTTAGAAATGTAATTTTGAAAATAAAATTCCATGTAAGGGATAAATAAAACCTACTTCTAAATAGTATTCACTAAAGAACAGGAAAACATTTATATGAAGCTAAGATGATGTAAAAATTGAAGCTTAGAGACTGTGCATTACATAAATATTTAAAAAAAATGAAAAAAACTTCCATTTTCCTATCATACAAAATAATTTGCAGTAATAAGTAAATTATTTCAGTATGCTCATCTAATCCTTAGTAACATTTTTCTCAAACATAATAACAAAAAATAAAGGAAATATCTGGAAAACAGAAAATAAATAAAAATAAAAGCCATTATTTGTTTAGTTACTTGTTTTACTTTTTTTAACCGACAAACATACAAACTTTTTAGAAAGTTTGTAATTGAAGGAAGTTTTCTTTTTCAGCGCAGTTAGAAATGTAATTGTGAAAATAAGACAACATCTGCAAGTGTTAAATAAAACCTACCTCTAAATAGTATTAACTCAGGAAGAGGAAAACATTTATATGAAGCCATCTAAGACGATGTAAAATTGAAGCTGAGAGACAATGCAATAAATAAGCATTTAAAAATAATGAAAAACATTTAAATTTTTCTATTTTAAAAATAATTTTTACTCCAAACGATGGCTAGTTGAGTAGCTGATCGTCATACCTGAGTTCGTGGGTTCGAATCCCACTTTGACATGGATGTTCATAGCAGTTCGGAATAGGCTTTAAGCAACAGGTTACGGTCTCATTAGCCCTAGTGTGCAAAACAATAGACCGTAGTGCTCCGAAACCAAAACAAAACAATTTGCAATAGTATGTAAATTATAGTTTTTAATAGTTTAAAAACAAACTATGTATATTATGATTAAGATTTAAATAAACAAAACAGTTTTGAGAAAACTCTTTGCCGATTAGAGTTTTCGTGTATGTTTAGTATATGTATCAACAAACGTGATAAAAAAAACTTATTAAGCACATTGTTATTGTAATTTTTTATTTACGCAAAAAATATTAAATATTATGAATGAAAATTTCTGTCAGTCTATAATAAATATTATAAAGTATATAACTAAAAGCATATCTTATATACTGCACACAATTGAAATGCATAACCGCCTCGTTCAGTGGCATATCTACAAAATTCATGACAGGAATTCTCCCTGGAAATAAAATATGGATCTTAGAAAAACAAATGTCAGTTTGTATTCTTTTTCTTTATTCACTGTACGAATGATACACAGCTGCAGTATATTATGCTTACCAGCTTTGCATTCTTTTTGGTAGAGATTCTTTATAACTTGATTGTATGCATTCTAAATAGATGTTTAAAAATATTGATGCCTCGTAAAAATAGCGTTTTATTCAGGAATATGGTGTTTACATCATTATCTTTCGTAGTATAGCGACTTAAACAGAAAGTATATCTTTAAAAAAGCTAATGTTACATAAACTAAACATCGTATTGTATTTTTATAAAATTTTCTTGCTTTCGTGTTTCTTAGTTTTTTAAAGTAATTTTTTTATGAATGCCAAAGTAAATAAAGCAAAAAGTGCATATGAATATCTGATATAAAAATATGAATATCTGATTAAAAATATTACAAACATTACCAAAAAACTGAAGTATAAAAACTGATTTTTTTAAATATTAGCGTCCACTGAAAAAGAATGTGTTATCATTATGAAATTCCTATTCTATTACAACTACTGCACCTTTAATATTTCTAGCAAATGTCTAAAAATAATTTTATACATTCTTATTACGTCTCGTCCTTTTACTTCTTAATTATTCACCAATTTTAGTAATATATTCAGGGATACCAACCACGCTCAGAGCCAGAATTTTTATATAAGATTTATTGCAAGTTAGTTTCCAGTTTTTGAAAAATTCCGTAATAAAGAATGAAATTATATATATATATATATATATATATATATATATATATGTATATGTATGTATATATATATATATATATATATATATATATATATATATATATTATATATATATATATATATATATATATATATATATATATATGGTTTTTATTAAAACTATTGGAAAATTGGGTTATAAAGCATTAAGAATCATTAAAACCTTATATATGCATATAAAAAAAGAAAGAAAGAAATTTATATATACATATTTTTTGTTTGACATAAACTGAAATAATAAAACTTTCTTGACTTCACACAATAACAATAATGTATAAAATGTTTATTTGCATGAAAGTAGACGTTTATCAATTATGAATAAACTAAACTAATAGAATGCTAGTATCTGTGAGGCGAATAATTTACTTGCAAAAATGCAACAGTAAAAAATGTTGTTTATAAAAAATATTCCAATAAACTCGTTTTTTATTAAGTGTATTTGAAAATTTACACAGTGATACATAAAAAAAATAATAATAAAACCATAATTATAATTTCGTTAAGCAATCCTGTTTTTCCAAATACCATATCACTATCGGACTAAGTTGGAATGTAGAGCAAAGCTATTGAGTCACATCACTTTCAAGACTTTCCTGTTTATTTACTGTGCATTCAAAGATGGGAAATTTCTATCAGTAGCACAGGGATATTAAAAAACCTTTTTATCGTATATTATGTATTACCTCGAACCTTAGTTCCTTTCTTTTCCAGATATACTTTTAAAGTGAAAGTAAGAACACTATAGTGATATCTTTTAGCAAAACTTACTGATAAAGACCAATTTTCTTATCAACTAATGGTTACCCATAAAACTGTAAGTTGGTGGAAAGTAGCAATAAACAAGGAAATGCTTAACAAATTTTTCCTCTTAATTTTACTATTTTTATAATAAAAAGCATATATTTTTGTTAGAAAGAGTAAAGAATAAGGTCATTGCTTAATATGTTTATATGCATAAGAATTTTGACTAGTATTGTTTATGTATACAGGATGAATAATAAAATTCTTGACATACCTTTTTCTTAACAACCGTTGGTCGTAGGCATATACATCCAATTACAAAAATATTTCAAATAAAGTACGAATTTACTTTATGGTGTATTTAAATTTATATTTCAGTATTGTGGGAAATTTTTATACATTCTTCCATTTTTATCATTAGTAAAAATAGAGGGAAGGGTTCTGTCATTATAACCAGTGTAGGGTTATCCATAGTAAAGTAGATATACACTGTATTGTACAGTAAATTAACTTCTTAATGACATCCCCGCCTTTTACCATAAAACATACAGTGTAACCTGATCTCAGCCTCTAATTACTGCAATTAATCTATTACCCGATCTCTAAATAAAGAGAAAAAAATTACCATTTTGCAAATTTCCCGATGGCTTCGGCTACGTCGGGTTTAAAAAATCTCTTGCCTTTTCACAAAACTTGAATTTAAAGATCTCAGTCAATTTGTGTCACAGAGAAGTGAATTTGATTGTGTTACAGTTCTTAGGATGAGAGTTTAAACTGTTACTAAACATAATGATAGAGAAGGGAGGTACGTATAAAATTTTTGGTTTTGAATTTTTCCCAAAATTGAATGCTCCAATTTAAAAATACTCTTAAAAGAATGCTTATTTTATTTAATTTGTTTTTTAAATTAGAAGTATATACTTACGATCAGAGGTTGCGTGGAAAGGCAGTCGAAAACATTACTGTGCACCTTTATATATGTACCTATAGTTGCATACACACACACACACACAAACACACGTGTATATGTAATCTATCAAACTTATTAAACCTAAAATCTCTATCTAAAATTTCTATTTACAACTTCTAAGTTTCCATACCTAATATCCTAGCCGTATAACGTCAGATTAAAAGGAGTGTTCGCCGACTTAGATTCTTTTTACCTGTCTCTAAATCTAGCGTAGAATAAATGCTAACTTCTGCTACACTGGCTACATTTTCCAGCTGTCGCAGGAAAATGGTTTCTCTCTTCCAATGTCTAAATTGTTGCATATGTTGTTTTCGAGATAACTTAAATTATCAAAGTTCATTTTTAACTTCCAATAACTCTGATAAAACTGCTGGTCTCTCGGGAAAAATGTTCACGTAATCAATCCAATGGATTCGAGATTTGTGATACAAGTGTGTATTCGTGAGCATTCGATACACAGCTCTTGTCTTGTAAAGATGTTCATTTTCAGTATCAATAAATTTGAAGTTATACTGCTTTGGACTTCGTTGTTTTTTTTAGTAGGCCCATGACCGCAAATCACTTAGGTTCTCTTATGGCCCAGTATGAGTAGGCGATCCAAATAATAGGAGCAAAATTTTCGATTGCAATAGGCCAGAATATTTTTCCCGTTACATATTTATACATATGCCTATATATATATATATATATATATATATATATATATATATATATATATATATATATATATATATATATATGTATATATATATGTATATATATATGTATATATATATATATATATATGTATATGTATATATATGTATATATATGTATATATATATATGTATATATGTGTATATATATATATATATGTATATATATATATGTATATATGTATACACATATATATATACATATATATATACATATATATATACATATATATGTATACACATATATATACATACCTATATATATATACATATATATATATATATACATGTATATATATATAGGTGTATATATATGTATTCATACGTATATATATATATATATATATATATATATATATGTGTGTGTGTGTGTGTGTGTGTGTGTGTGTGTAAGTAATCCAGGTGAAATTATTTTTCCTCTGGTCGCAATAAATATGTAGCCCCTATTCTTTTTATTTGACCGGGCTACTGGGCAAGGAGAAGCCTATGCATCTAGACTAATGAATAACCTTGCAGTCCAACCACATTGAAGAGAAGCCCAATTTTGAGAACAACTTAAACCGGAATTGTGAAGCTGCTAAAAAGACATCTTTGCCAGTAAAATGCAGTAAAGACAATAAGAAAAACATTTTGCTGGAACAGAGAAACAAACCCAAGAGCGATACAGATATAATTTTCCCAAGAAACTTAGTCAGCAAATTTAACTGTTAGATCAGGGGAAAACTGAGCCATTTGCGGCGGCAGATGGAAAAAAGAAAATTTACATTTATTGCACAGAAAGCTTTTTGAAATGTGTTGGAAGAATTTTAAGTCGAGCACACGCGTTTTGATTGAGACATTTTTTGGCTGGGAAATTTGATTTTGAGGAATTAGAATAGGAGAGAGGAGGTTATTCAAGTGATATTAAAGTGAAATAATTTTGATATATTACATATATATATATATATATATATATATATATATGTATATATATACATGTATATACATATTTACATACACACACATACACACACACACACACACACACACATATATATATATATATATATATATATATATATATATATATATATATAGTTATATATAGTTATATATATATATGTGTGTGTGTGTGTGTTGTATGAGTGTGTAATGCATGTTTTATATATATATATATATATATATACATATATATATATATGCATGTATATACATATTTACACACACACACATACACACACACACACACACACACACACACACACACATATATATATATATATATATATAAATATATAAGATATATAGATATATATAGTTATATATATATATGTGTGTGTGCGTGTTTTATGCGTGTGTAATGCATGTTTCAGACCCAACAAAATTGAATACTCTGCCCATATTGGATAGTTGTAGTCCTAAGGACATAAAAGGAAAAATCTAATTTTGAAAGTAAAAATAATATAATTTATTGAGACT
The DNA here is from genome assembly GCA_032207245.1 of Pardosa pseudoannulata. Lineage (NCBI taxonomy): Eukaryota > Metazoa > Arthropoda > Arachnida > Araneae > Lycosidae > Pardosa > Pardosa pseudoannulata. Next base: position 74,245,048 of record CM063502.1, on the reverse strand, counting down.
TCTCGTCTTCAGCCCGTTTGTCATCAAAAAGTGTTACAAGGTATTATACAATGAAGTGGGGTGCTAGTGAGCCAGTGAATGAGAGTGTTAAGAATTAGTTACATACTGACTTATAAGAAGCGAAACTAAGTTATGCAAAGGAGTTTTTTGAGAATAGTTGAGCTAAGCAGGAATAAAACTTAGTGTATGGGAAATTGCCAAACTGAAGGGAAAATTTTGTACCACAATCGGAAGGGGAAAAGGTTTCTCCCCAATGATTGTAATTTTAGAGATAAAAATCACCAGTGATTTATTTAAGAATACAATTATTATTATGCTAGTTCTGGGTTAAAATATCACTACACACACATATTTACCAAAATGGAAAGAGAATGATTTATAGGTATGTACAATTTTAATAGTATTTCATTGTTTGTCTCAATGCATGAGACGATTTCTCCCCTTTCGTAACCATTTTATTGGTTATTCAAAAGTTAGCATGTAAGTCAGGTGTCCATAAGTTTATCTATCTGAAAGGGGTCACTCAATCTTTGTTGGCATATGGGTATAGAATGTTCCAACCAATCTACATATGAAATTGGATGAACAAGTTTTGTAAGATAAGATCGTAAACTGAGTAACATGTTTCTGACAGTCTAAAAGAAAGTTTTATGGTATATTTATTTGTAAGTAATGAATAATTTAAAAGAATCATCTGGCGTTTGATACCCATGATCCCGTAGGCACCTTCTGCTTGTATTGTTCTAACAATATTAGCTCTGGGCTAAACGAGTTTGCGTGAGGTTGTTTGGACTGTCAGTAGAATTTAAATTTTCGAATAGATTGTGTTGGTGCTGACTTTTAGGAAGTTAACAGAACATACGTAATCAAAAACGAGTGACCAATATGGAATTTCTTGTGTATCCTGCAGTTAGTTAGATAAATAATAATACCATTCTCTGTTTTAGAAATAACACAAAAACCAAATTAACTGTGATTGCACTACTGCAGTCAGTTAGATAAATAATACCATATTCTGCTAAAGAAATAGTACAAAAACCAAATAAACTGTGATTACATTACTGCATTAAAATTAGAAGCTTACTTTGACACGCAAGCAATCAAGTTATGTGGTTGTTGATTTTCAACACAAGACTGAATAAAATTTTTAAAAGCTTTTGATTGTAATGTCTAAAAAACGTGCATTAAATGAATAGAAATTTTATTAAATATTAAAAAATCCTTATTAAAGAAAAACAATAAATTAATAAGAAGCAAAGTATAAGAAAATAATGAAAATGAGATATTTTTCAACGTTAAAACTTATGTAATGTAAATGAGTATGTAAATACAACTTTATTTTAAACTGTAAATGCAAAGAGTATTACCAGTAATATATTTTGTAAAATAACAGTGTCTTGCTACCTAAAACATTAATTAAATAAGTCCTAGTATATTTACAAAATTATTAATACAAGAAAATTAGGAGAACTTCTATTATTTGAAGAGTATAAAAAATGTTTCTTTGACATTTTGATGTTTGATTATAGGTCGAAATTAATTATTTTAAGGGATGTTATACTCTGAAAGAGTTTAAAAGAAATATATGCAATAGTTGAAGAATAATTCTTGGTTCACGTCTTAAAATATCATGTTTTGAGAAAAAGTTTTAATATATATATATATATATATATATATATATATATATATATATATATATATATATATATATATATATATATATATATATGATCTTGATTAATAGAAACATACATATAATTTATAAATATGTCTATATATCTAAAAGTGTGCAGTTCAAATATATAATTACACATACTTTCACACACAAATATTGTATGTGTGTGTGTGTGCACCTAATTTGAAATGAAAAAATAGCCACGTCTGCTTATAAATTGGTTAAAATATTATGTGTAAATAGATAAAAAATATTGCTTGACAAATTACTCCATAATTCCTCTATTCTGCTTTATTTGTCAATGAATCAAGTATTTCTTTATGATTGTGTTTATTTACATTACAGAGTACCAATTATCACCAAAGTTTTCTTCTTTAAAAAAATTCTTGGCAATGAAATCTTCTTTAAGTGCCAAATATTTAGAATAACTAAAAAGTATCGTGAAAGATATTTATTCATTAAACATTCTACACAAAAGATCAAAGATTATGTACTCTTCTTGTAACATGAACAAGAAAGCTATAATTCTTTAAATGAAATTCTGTTTAGGGCGTTTGTTGCTATGGGTACATGATGATATCTTCCAAGAAATATTTAGCACGCGAGGTATAATTTAGTTGAAGGTTACTCTTTGTGTATACTCAACTGTAGAAACAGAACATTTTCTTCATTACAAAAGTATTTAGTTTGCATACAGTATATTTGTACTGTATGTAGTGTTACATGTATTTAGCAAGTTAGAGATTCTTCACCTTCAGATTATGTTGTTAAGAGAAATAAATGAAAGATTTGTCAAATAATGATTGCTTAAAGAAAAAATATGAATAACAAATATGCAACGACTTGATTAAATTACCTCTTAAATCGTAACTATTTAGTAAAATTATTTCAAACAGGTATTATATTCAAATGAACTGTTAGACTATTTTTCTTTATACTTCATTTTCTTATACTTATTTTTATACATGTTCTTATTTTTTTTCTTTATACTTCTCTCTTGATAATTAGAAAGCAAAGAATGATAATTTAAAATTATAAAATAATCTCGATCTTGAAGGCACAATGTAGCTGTATAATTACTCTTTATATATTTGTTCTTAAATAAAAAGTTTTTTTAAAAATAAAAGTAAGAAGTCCCTAAGGTTAAAAATCTTTACTCTTGTTCTTATTAAAATTTTAGAAAAAATTGAATATTTTTTCATCTCTTAAAACTAAAATTAAATAGTTATTAAAAATCGATATTTTAACGAAACTTCCTCTGCAGTTTATTATATATTTTTACTTAGAAGTTCGTTATTAACAAAACTGAATTTTTAAACATTTTTCACTTCTTGTTTTAATTAGACTTTACTCCTTATATATAACCATGCTTTAAAATTATCTCATATCATGTTGAATTTTCATAAGTTAGTAATAAAAACAATAAGGCATTATCTGTAGTATGCTTAAAATACTAAATGAATTCTGTAATTCATAACAGACGTAACCACAAAGCTTTCTCATGTTGATAAACTTCATTGACTGCTTTGTAATTGTATAAAATTCTGATTTTGAATATTAAAATTTAAGCAGATATGTTTCTGTTATTCCAGACCTTTATATAATTACTAATATAATTATTTCAAAACCTTCACCTATTTCTCTCAATAATACTTCATAAATTTCACAACTTTAAGTTATAAAATTTACCAAGTATTTCTTCTGATTTATATGCAGTACTAGTACTGATTTATATGCAGTCTGATTTATATGCAGTGGAGTAAATTTTCAAAATTAATTCAAATAATTTTAATTTTAAAAATATATAAAAGCAGACTTAGCTTGTTTTATAAATTTTTATTTCTTCCAGAATTATGTATTACAATGCTTAGAAATCATTTCCTGTACGTGACTTTGCAATGTTAATTCAGCTATATATATATATATACTTTAGTTTTATTATTCCATACATATTCATTGGATAGGATTATTAGATATAATAATGCAATTCTCATTAAATGAAATTAAACTTATCATTAAATGAAATAAAAAATGTAATTATAAAAGTCATAATCATTAGTTTATATCATTTGTCCATTAAGTTGAGCTCATAGATCAACTGACAGTCATTACTCATGATTCACCTATTAGCGTTGAAGCATGAAAGAATCTGTAATTTCTTATGCGTACGATATATTATTTACTGTTTCTTTTCTTTCTTTCAGTTCACAATCAGCTGTGCAAATAAACTCAAGTTTTCTTTAATTTGCTTGTAACGAAATTTTGCCCTTTACCTCACAACACGCCCACACATCAGTTATATTTTCCTTTTCGCTTATTCTTAAGGCGAGAGACTTAATTTTTAGATCAGTGGCAATATATCGTATAGTTTACCGTGATGAATTAGAGTTCAATATGAACTTTCAACACAGCATGCAGTCGTAAGGTTAATTGCGTAATGCCGTATTTCTTACGTTGTTGTGCTCTTGCATTCAACTACACTGGTATGCCGTGGGAGTGTCCCGGTACTTCCCGTGTGAGAGGTTAATCTCAACTGATACTATTCTGAATGCTTAATCGGCATCAAGTAGGAGGAGCTATTTGAAAGTTAAGGATGGTGCGGCGGGAAGGTCTTATCACGTTCTTTTTCGAATTGCGGAAAATTAATGATTTACTTATTCGACATTTTTTACAATGTTTCTTATCGAAACACACCACCAGAGCCAAATTATGTTCAACAATTTCTTTGACAGGATGGGTGTTAGTAACTTCGTAAAACGTGAACTGATGAGTAGATACGTAGAGGTGTTATTGTCTCTGATATTGAAAATTACGTATTCAACCTGTTAAACAACATTCCTTTCAATTCTTTGCTAATCCGCGTAAAGTGACAGTGACATTGACTAAGTGGTACGCTTTTTGTTCATTCATCTCTACTTATACACTACTGTAGCTTGATAGTTTTTAACAATTTCTTTGACATGCAGACGGTTGTAAGAAAAGTATACATTTATTCTTTTTAATCCCTTCCGTAACAGCATACAGATTGAATGGAACATCAATTTGAAGCCCTGAATTTGCCATGCTCTGTTAGAATTCATAAATAAAATAAAGGGAACATAACATCGACAAAATAGTCCAATTTTATATTCATTAATGTTTATCAACATACCGCTGAAAACGGTTTATGTTTCACAATTTTTTCAAAGATTGGTTGCTGTTAGGTAGAATGTTAGAAGCTTCGCAGAACAGAAGTGATGTGCAACAAATGTTTTTGTGTGTATAAATAGAGTATATATATATATATATATATATATATATATATATATATATATATATATTGTGCATGTAAATATAATACAATTAGATAGTTATCCTACTCTTCCATAACTATCTCAATATATAAAAAAATGGAATACATAGATAGAGGCATTGAATAAAGTGTCCATTTAGCGTTAATTTATGTCTATCAACTCAAGTTCAACAATTTCTTAAACAGGTTGGATACCTATATATATACGCAACACATGTACCTGACAATGGCCTTTGTATATATAACCTACTGGGCCACATTCCTCTCAATCTGTAGATAAGCCCAATAAAATGACAGTGACATTGAATAAATAGTTCACTTTCCTGTTCATTCATCCCTATCGTTTACTTTGTGTGCTGATATCACTTTCTCAGCTCCTCCAATAGCAATTTGTCAGTTTAAAGAATAACAATTATAAATAATGGAAAAATATTTATCTCTGAAGAAATGTTGAGGAAACAACATGTTTCATTTGAAATTATTTTTAGGAATGTAGTCATATAAATGAATTACTGTTAATACACTTTTTTTTAAGATTTCCTGAGGTTAATTTTTTATTATACACACACACAATAACACACACACACACACACACACACATATATATATATATATATATATATATATATAAACATCGAAAACATCGCATCATCATAGAGCTTAGAACTCCTTTTTTTTTTTATTTTTCTTTTTTTTTTTTTAACATCACAACAACATTGCTGACATTTATTACTGTTGCCAATGGGTAACGACAAATACACTGTTGCCAAAAGGTAATAACAAATAACAGATAATACTAATAAACATTTTAGATGCTTACATATATATATAATTATATATATATATATATATAATATATATATATATATATATATATATATATATATATATATATATATATATATATATATATATATATATATATATATATATATATATATATATATATATATATATATATATATATATATATATATATATATATATATATATATATATATATATATATATATATATATATATATATATATATATATATATATATAGATATATATATATATATATATAAATATATATGTATGTATGTATGTGTGTGTGTGAGAGAGAGAGAGGACATACACCACAGACACACACACGTCTAAATACAGGTTACATAGTCCTTAACCAGCCTTTTTCTCCACAACAATTGATCGTAAATATATACATCCATTTAAAAATATTTCAAAAACATTCGCTTTCAGGCTATCTCATTTTTAACTGAATATCGTGACATTACATTTTTCTAAAACTATAAAATATAGATTTTTACACGTTCCTCGCGCATTATCATTATGTTTAGTAAAAATTGAAACTCGTTTAAACAAAAAGCTTCCCTTCTCTGTGACAAAAATTGAGTGAGATATTTATGATTAAAATTTGCGAAATTTAACGTTTTTTCTCCTTCTGTGGGGGATTGATTAAAAGAATAATTACAGTGATTTGAGTTTAAAATCAGGTTGAAACACGAAAGAAGAGATATGGTTATCTTATTAAAACGGGGCGAAGTATCAATAATAAAGTGGATATAAGCTATATGTTTCGGTAAAATAAAGTTATTGATTCTACCCTTCCCCCCTTTGTCGTAAAAAGGAAACTGCAACCTGATTTCAATCTCAGATTTTTGCAACTAATCTTTTAACGGATTTCACAAAAAAGAAGACAAGTATCTTTATATTTTCTCTTTTCTCTTTTATATTTTTATATTTATCGTTCTTTATTTTATATTTCATATTTATTGTATTTAAATGTCTTAGTCAATATTTGTCAGTGGTATTTTTGTATTATAGTTTTTAGGACGAATTTTATTTTTTATTAAATATCTAATAGTGCACGGGAGAAAGTATAAAAAATTAAGAGTTTGTAATTTTCAATTCAATTCTTAAAAGGAATTCTTATTATATTTAAAACATTTTTTTTTAATTAGAAGTACACGTCTACGAACAACTGTCATGGAGAAAAAGATCGGTTAAGAGTTTTACAATGCACAATATAATATTTATATAATGCTCAATATATTATTTATTATATTGAGAAACTTTGAGTCTAATTTAATTCATTGGGAATGAAACGAGTTGGTTATAAAAGATTATAGTATATCTGAAAGTAATTTAATGAATATGGATCAAAATTACAAAAGTAATGAATTACACTTGAGCTTTTAGTTTTTAAAATTGAGAGTAAGAAAAAGCATTTGAGACCTGGAACTGTAAATGAATTTTCAGTGTAACTGATGAATAGTATTATAAATGATAAAGCCTAATTTACAAACTGAGCTTTTAGCTTTTTATGAAAAATATAAAGCTTGATAAAAGCATTTGAGACTATTCGTAAATTTTGGAGTATTTTAAGTGAGCTGTTAAAGGAATTAATTTTAGTAAAAGCATTCTGTCATTTCTTATTCATCGATTACTTCATTTCTTTGATGCATAGATAATGTTTCGGAAAAGAGCAATTTTTCCTTTCATGTTGCAATTCAGTGTAATTGCGTTACAAAGAATTTCAAATAAACTGGTCTTTTATTATGATGTATGTGGAGTTTTATAAAAGATGTAAAGTTTAGTGACCTGAGAGATAAATTACATATTTAGAGAAATTAAAAGTAAAAAGCATTCTGTCATTTTATTCATCGATTACTTCATTTCTTTTATCTTAATGTTTAAAAGAGTAAAATATTTTTCCGCAATTCATCTTCTGTTGTTTATAATAGAAGAATGGTTACAAAGGATAAAACTGTCTTTTATTATAAACTTATTTCTTCATTTTTATATATGAACCAAGTTATAACAAATGTAAATAGTGTACTAGAGATAAATACATAAAAAATAAAGTAATAATTTAAAGCTGATCATTAAATTGATGAACTTTAAAAATTACTTTTTAAAATGAAGTTATTATAAATTTTTTCCTTTATATATTGCTTGTTCTTGTTAAAATATGTTTATAATACTGAAGTTGATATAAAGATACTGGCTCTCATGTTTAGCAAATACTATAAACTTAATATCTTCATTTTCTATATCTCTGAACCAAGTTAAATAACAAATTCTGATAAATCAGGGAATGTACTAATATATTTTATTTTTCTTACATAATGGTATGTTGTGGAATTTAGATAGGTTGCATCATATTTATTTTGTTTAAAGTTGACGCATAACTTTAAAAATTAAAAGACTTTTTAAAATTGAAGTTATCTGATAAACAGTTTTTTCCTTTATATATTGTGCTTGTTGCAAAATATAGAGGAAAAATGAAAACATTTAAAATGTTTCTAGTCTATCGAATTTAGTTGCATTTCCTTACTAAAAGCTTTTAAATTTGAAAATATTCCATAATTTTCACGACTTATGCGTGTGATATCTAAGCATCTACTGTATGTATATATTTGGAAAATATATTGCTCCTTAGCCTAAAATAATAAGGATGAAAAATCCAAGAAAAATATTAGCATTTACATAGTTTAAAAAAATTTTCAACTTAATTTTTTAAATTAAAAATAGTAAAAAAATGGAATGGTTCTTAGATTTTTTTCGTTGATTTTATGAATAAAAATAGATAAAGTCTTTCTATAATATCGAAAACAGTTTTTGATAGAATATAATAAATCCTACACTCTTGCAATAAGATCCATTATCTCATTTAATAATATCATTAATAAATATTATATTTGTAAGTAATTATATTTTAATTCTAAGAAATTTTGGCAATATAAATAGGAAGTTTTTATTTTCTATATTACAAAAGCGTCAAATATATTTCTTGTTTAATTAATTTGATAGAAGGAGTTGCTAAACATTTTCTTTTAGACCAATACCTGAAATTTTAAAGGTCACGAATTCTTTAAATTATAAAGGGAGATATTTAATACATATTTAATAAATATTTTATGAAATTATTACTTTAGTTTCCTTCTCTTACACAATATCTTTCACAGTTTTCAAATTTTTAAATTGAACTTTATGTTTTACTTTGAATGGAACTCTATTTCTACATTATCTTATTTTCCATCGTATATGATTTAATTTAATATTTATTCCCTTTACCTATAAACATTTCAAAGCAGAATATTTCGTTTGATACATCTGTCTCATTTATATCCACACGCTTCTGCTAATTTGACAATTCAATTATCATAATCCAAATTTATAGAAAGCATGACGTAAACACAATCCGCGTAATCACCATGATAATTAAATTCTACCGAAATATATATGCATTAATAACAAGGATACTGAAACCAAGTTTAAGCTTGAGGTCTATTCGATTTTCGCATATTTTTAAATTAACAAATTATGAAGGAAAAAAATAAGTATGTCAGCAGTATTTTTTAGGCATTTCAAGAGTTTTTCAGAATATTATACATCTTAAAACTTTAATAATAGTAGGATATTAATTAAAATTGTACGTCAGGAGGGAGTTCAGACATAAATTCAATTAATTTTATTTAAGTAAGATAATTTTCGAATGATTTTGAGTATGAGAACAATTGTGTAGGTTAATGATTTCCAAAATCTGAGATCTATTCCTTTATTTCCAAGTAGTGAACCCTTCATGACTACTTACCCAGAGAGCATGCATACTTGCAACAAGTTTGATTTTTTCTGCATGCTATCTCGCCATAACAAATTTGAAGCAACAAACCTGCAGCAAAACTCCTGCTAGTTAGACGGAACATAAAACGACCACTTCTTTGCAACGCTATTTTGCTGCAAAATTGTGACAAACTTGTCATGACAACCTTGAAGCAAGCAAAAATTCTTAGATTCGCTGCAGTCTTGTTTCAAACTTGCAAACTTGTCGTGATGAACTTGCTGCAAGTTTGCAGGCTTGCAAAGCAAGACTTCTGCAAGTTTGCTGCAAACTAAATTTGCTATCTGGGTACTTATTTCTTTATAATATTTCATGTTGTTCAAGGGATAAATATGTATTAGAGATCTCATTCTAGAGAAGTGTTGTTCCGCTGAAGTAAGCATACAACTAAATCAACGAATCTTAAACTTTTTTCCTACGAATCAGCTGTATATAGCTAAAAAAATATCGTGGCATAGTTATCCTTAAGACGGTTTTGAAACAATGAAAAGAAGGAAAAATCAGTAGAAATTTAATGTTCATTTGTCTTCAATGGTACGAATGAAACTGTTTGAATGAATTTTCGATTTTCCTTTATATTTATGAGAAGCTTAGTTAATTTTACCTTTAAATCTTTTGACCTTGATTATGTCCTGGGGAACCTATTATGTAAGTTATCACGTATACAATTTCATTTAAAGAAAAACTCATTTATGCCATGAACTACAACAAATTGAAACAACTTCTGTTTTAACCACAGTTGTTATCTGATTATAAACAGTTGTTCTGCTTTCCACTAGACCACATACTCTTAAATACATCAAAAGTAGTTCTTATTTAAACACGGGTATGCTCGATAAATGCCGTTTACCTTAATAAAACACAAAGAAAAGCTGAAAGCAGAGCAGTAAATGTTATTAAAAATGAATTTCATTACCTACCTGCAGTAACACGGATTTACATTGGTCGCATTTCATTTACGCTCTAAAGAAATTAATAAATCCTTACACAACTTATCTGAGTGATTATATTGCGTTCGAAATAATTACTTGAAAAATGTGAAATTTTCAACCTTAATAACAAACAATGACAATAGCTCTTCCAACTTGAATCTTCATAAACAGAAAATTAAATAAATGTATTTAAAAATATAGGAGGAAAAGCACCAGAAAAAATAGAGGTTTCAAAGTACAAACTATAGGAAACAATTCAAAGTAATCTGGAATGTTAATTTGTGTAGGAGAATAAAGCGAATTAGAGTAATTTCTAGTCTAGCATCCAGCTGTTTTCCGAATTTAATTTAAAGAGTTGTTACACCTTTCTAGTAGATCGCTTACTCTTTAATACATCAAAAATATTTATAATTTTCATAAACACGGATATACGCGATAAATGCCTTATACTTAATAAAACACGAGAAGCTATAAGTATTGCAGTAAATGATATTAAAACAATAAATCATCCCTTTGATGCTTTTTATAGAGGCAATCGATTTTTTCCCGAAACGATTTTGTTCCTAAATATTATGTGTGTAACTGATCATAAAACAAATATTATAGTAAAAATGTGTTCCTTTTGTGGCAATTTTTATCATATTTCCAAGTAAAGCGACTTTTTTTAAAATTATTTATTCTCAACTTTAGGAATAAAATTCATAATAGTAGAAATATTATTAGCACAAAAATCTACCCGAATAATGTTCATAGTATTTTTTGCTTCTTGTGAGATTGAATTTCATTGCACAAGAAAGACCAAAAGAAAAATTGGAAAACTTATTATATAAATATCATAAAAGAAAAATTAGAAAACTTATTATATAAGTATCATATGTTCCTTTTGTGGCAATTTTTATGATATATACAAGTAAAGCAACTTTTTTGAAATTATTCATTCTCAACTTCAGGAATAGATTTCATAACAGTAGAAATAAAGTTAGCACAAAAATCTACACGATTAATGTTCATAGTATTTTTTGCTTCTTATGAGACTAAATTTCACTGAATAAGAAAGACCAAACGAAAAATTAGAAAACTTATCATATAAACATCATATAAACATATCCTAGTTTTATACAAATACAAACGAAAAATAACATTCCTTTAAAGTGATAAGAATATGACTTTAAATAGAGGAATATCAAAATTTACCTTCTGTTTTAATATCAAAAGACTTACTTGGGATAAACATGTTATTTTCATAAAGATAAATAAACATTCACAACGCATCGAGTATTCTTCTTTAAAAACAGAAGGAAAATCATGATTACATAAGTGTATCTAAATTCAATTCCAACACAAGGAGTGGGTTTAAATGCAGTTATCATTTATTGTATGAACGCAATATCATTCCGGTGTTATTTCAATATATCATTCTTAATTAGAGTTTTGATGCCTCATGACAAATTAGATGTATTTACAGAGTGAAACATGTGAGTGATATGATGATGGGCAGACATATTAACCTTTGTTTAAACAATGAACTTAAAATATTACCATTCAAAATCAAACTATCGTACTTACTTAGCATGTAAGGAGATAAATGAGACAAATATGTGCTGCCATAAAACACTGAGATAATTTCTACGTTTTTACACTCTAATAGCTATACAAATTTATTCAACGTGTATCTCGTATTTCAATGGATGTGAAAAATTATTACATTAAAGGAAGAAAATGTATCATAAGAAACAATGAATATAAAAGTTGTCATCATTTTTATTATAAATACAAAATGTTTCCATGGAAATTCAAAGCATCATATTTTATGAGTTTTTCAATAGCTGACGTCCAGTTAGTTGTATAAAATGCGGTAAATATGTTCATCATTAACATTTCTTTGTGCTAAATGTTTGTGTTATGTTTAGATGAGGAAGAATGATGATATGATATTTCGATCTGCTGAGAATCAAAATGCATCATTGTAACTTTTCGCAGCTACAAGTATGCTCTTGAGACGTAATCTAGTTTCTCAGTTATCAAATGATAAGGCATCATGTAGAATTTTTCAAAGATAATCCTGATCCGTAAAATATCCGATAATGAAGACGAATTTGCTTCTTGTTAACCCTATTCTTTATTAGGCATAGGGTATATCCCACAGAATCAAAACATACTCCTAATACTTGCTCTCTACTTTTTTTCAGAAACGGTTTAAAAATGTTCATATTTCCGTTTTTATTTTCTTTCAAATGTTTCCCCTCTGTAAGAATTCTGTAGCATTCTCGAGCTGTCACATTAATGCAGTTTTTTCTGAGACTGCGAATAAGAAAAACGAAACTTCTTTTTATGGTAGAGGCAAGATTTAATGCATTTTTTTATTTGGGATGTTTTTATTTGACATCATACTTGCAGAAATGTTTCAATAGGAATTGTGTAAACCAACCTAAGGCAGGCTGTACACTTGTTTTAGTTTTTCTTTTGCTGTTCTCTACCCCAGCTTTTATTTATATATTTTTCTTTTTTCGTCACCTCCTTTTTTTGTCAAACAAAATAATCTCTAAAATCGGTGCTATGAAAGAAAATGTGCTAAAAATATAATGTATGTTAAGTTTATCATAATTTATTGAATAAATACAAAATTAATGACCTCTAAAATTCAAAACGTCATACTTAGGAGTATTTCAATGGCTAACGAGAAATTACATGTATAGAAAGCGGTATGTGTCTCATAAATGTTTACAACTTTGAAGTGTTTGTCAATATGTTAGACGATGAAAAACATTAAGAATCAAAATACATCCTTGTAACTGTTCGCAGCTTCAAGGAGGGTCTTGAGAAGTAATCCAGTTTCCCAGTTATCAGATGACAAGACATCTTGTTGAGATTTTATCAAGAGGTAATCCCGATCCGTAAAATATATGATAATGAAGGCGAATTTGCTTCTGGTGATTTTAACCCTTTTTCTTTCTTATCTAAGAGTATTCATTCACTCTTACGGAGTCTTGGTGTATGCTAAAAGTGTAGCAGTTTCAATATACCCAAGTCTTTAAACATTTCATGAAATTATACAAAAATATCTTAAATAAGATACCTTTTTTCTACTCTTGTAAAATCATGAAGTAATTCTTATTATAATATAAAATTCAGAGTAGTTAAAACATCAGAATTTTGAAAATTTAATTTATTTGTTATATTACTCTCCCCATGAGGACTTAATTTAAAACTTATGTATTAACCTGCAACTTAAATTAAAGTGAAAATTGCACTCTACAGAATAAATTAAGAATACAAAAATAAATCTGTTTGATAAGAGAAGTTTTAAAAGCTCGTGTAAAACAATTAAAATCGCATGAAATTATTATAAACTAGTCATTAAAATAACATAATTGTTTAATTTATATATTAACTCTATTAATTCTTTGTATAGATAATACAAATATTTACATGTAGGAGGAAATTGAGGCTTATTTATGGAGTAAAATATTGTAAATATTTCAAATAGTCCTATAACATAATCGTAAATTCTTTTAAATTAATTGTTTTAAAAATTTTCAAGTGTAATCAATTAAGAGGAATAAACTATGATTTTTAAAACACATGAAACAAGTCTGAAATGCATCAACAATTTTAAATACTTTTATTAAATATTAGAAACTTTGGTTAAAAAATATTCATATTTAGGTTTTTATTTCCTTTCAAACGCTTTCCCTCTGTAAGAAATCTGCAGCATTTTTGAGCTGTCACATTAATATAATTTTTTTCAGTGACTGCGAATAAGAAAAACTAAACTACTTTTTTATAGCAACAGCAAAACTTAATGTATTATTATTATTTTTTTTTGGTATGCTTTATTTGATATCATACTTAAAGAAACGTTTCAATAGGAATTGTGTAAATCAATCTAAGGTGGATGCTTATACTTTTTTTTTGTTTTCTTCCCTAAGTTTTACATTTATTTTTACCTTTCTCCTAATTTTGTTCTGTTTTAACATGCGACATAATCTCTAAAATAAGTGTTAAAAATGCAACGTGCATTAATTCAAAGAAATAAAAGAGCTATTTATTCTAGGTTTGGTTAAGTCAGCTGTATGAAGGAATATAAAATTATAGTATATACAAATCCATCTAAGATAGTGATGCGTATAAAACACAATTTTTATGTGTAGTTCGTATTCAGACAAGTGCGCGATGTTGTCCGGAATCGACATAAAGTAGTAAATTAAGGAATAATTAAAATGCTTGTTAGAAAAATTTGACCACAGAGCTTCAAACCATATAAAAATTTTATACAAAAACGTGAGATCTTTGTAATAGCGTAATATAAAGCAAAAGTAAGTGGGGGAAAGTATGCAGACAGAGACTAAGCTAGTAAAAGCAGATTAGTACAGTATTCTTTTACAAGCCGCTGAGGGATTTTACAAACAACTCTCGATTTGAGAATGTTGTTTGCTCGAAGCAACGAAACAACTGATTGCATAATTACTCTTTTATTTGTGACTTACTTAAGCTTGCATTGTAATTTATGCAACATAAAAATTTTGTTTGAAGACTGATAAGCCTTCAGAATTTAAAAACTTAGTTTGCCGTAATTGTTTAAAACTTCTTTTTTTCCTTAAATTATATGCATACTGCGTATGCATATAATTTAAGGAAATATTTTGTTATACTAACTAAAAGTCCATCAAACTTCATACTAAAACAGTTCAAACTTTCGTTATGATAGCTATTATTAAAATAGAAGATATAACTTTATGCTCTGATAATACACATAATAAAATATGTTTTCGAGTTGTACTTACATTATTGACTCTAATCGATATGTTAAAATTTTAATACATAACTAAAAAAATTACTTTTATTGGAACTTCTCATAGTTGTCAGTTTATTTACGTAATCAGAGCTGTAAGTTAAGTAAATTAGTAATACATATTTAAGAAAATTTCTTGTTTAAGACGAGAAAGGGTAAAACTGGAATTTGACGCATGAGTAATCCGAAAAATACTTAATTTAATTCAAACATTTAGAGCAAATAGAAGTAGAAACAATGGAAGATGATTGTTTAAAATAGATGTAAGAAGAAAATAAACTTGATGTTATTTGATTAAAATTTATTTGAAACGTCTGTGTATTTTCGTTTGTTTGTTTCTTATTCCTTTTATGCAACTTGTTGAGAGTTCATAACAAAAATTTAGAAATTTATGCCGCAAAAACAGTCAGTAAAAGAATTCTTGATAAGCTTCAAAGTGATTAGCCGCGAATAATGCCTATTTATCAAGAGCTTTTTATAACAAAAGAGGACATTATAAGTGGACATAAAGTGGCTCTTTCAAGACATAATTAGGAGAGTATCCGGATTTCAAAGTATGCCTTAAATTTTGGGATATCTAGAACAGCAGTAATCTTTGAACTAGATTCCAGATATTTTTTCATTGCTCAGCAGGGAATTAGTTTTTAGTAAGTATTAATATTGCAGTTGAATCCTGGAAATTTAGAGTCTATATACATTCTGTATCAGAGGAGTCTAGAAGTATATTATTGCGTAAATTGTTTTTCGAATTACTATATATTTTTGGAAGAGCTAACTGTATATTATTTATTAAAATATACAAAATTAATTTATTGTTGGTATGGACGTTTGTAGCCATTTGGAATTATCTTGAATTAATCAGTCCCAGGGTGATTATATCCGGAATATCAACACATTAATTTTAGCACTTACGGGTAATTTACGATCCTAGGTTAAACTTATTTAAATTACGTGTAGGCAAACTAATATTGTATAACCTGAGTTTGTCTATTGAAATGAAATGCATTGATTTAAAATGCAGGAAAAAGGTTTCTTTGTTTTATAGTTTTATAAAAAAGAAACAATTCATATATTTGTTAATTTTTAATTAGTTAATATCCAGAGTAATCCAAATAGAAAAGGCTAAAAATATTTTCGTCGATAAGCAAATTGAAATTTTCTTCCTCGATTATTGAACATTGCGATTATAGAACCTCTAACGGGAAGAACAGGATTATTTATATTATTTAATTATTTTCTTTTAAATAATGAAATAATGCCATTGATTGTTTTATCACATTTACGCCTATTATTCATGTTTTAGGACATTTCTGCAGATAATTATCTACAGAAGTCTTACCTATTCTCGGGGTAATTATTACTTTGTAGCTTGGGTAATAAGTAGTAACGCTATAAACAATCTTAAAAGCGTTCAGGAGTCTGCTGTTTACTATAATTTTGTCATTTGAATCTAAATTTAGTAAAATCGAAACTTTGCGCATGAAATCCCTTTTTGTATGGATACATTCATTAAAATCAGGATGGATAAGTATACTATCATAAAATTTCATTTTTAGCACTGCATTTAAGCGTATTAGCAAAGATCTTTTTTATTTTTAAAGTTATTTTTTAATAAATGACATGCTGTGATGTTTAAATTTACTTGCACATGAATTAACTTTTTGTGCAGGTGCATTTACTAAAATCAGGATTGATAACGACACCTATCATAAAATTTCTTTTTGATCACTGAATCTAAGCATAATAGCAAATAAATCTTTTATTTTTAAAATTCCTATTTAATAAATGACATATTATGTTTAAATTTGCCAACCATAAATGAGGATATGATGCAATATTAAATCTAATAAATTAATTTATTAATTACCGTATAATCACATAATCAGATGGTATATTGTATTATCACTTAAATACCGTACGTTTTATTCTCAGGAAATCATAATAGCTTATATTTAAAATATTCATCAAGATATTTTTAGCAGAAGTGATTAAGGCTTTAATGTATCAACATATACATTTTGTAAAATGTGTTCAAAGATATTTGACAAAGATATTTGATTGAATGTTTAAAACAATGATTTGAGTTTCTTCATGCATTCACAGTTTATAAACCAAAGAAACCAAAAATTAACATTATTTACATGGGTGACGATTTTTTAAGGGAAATTTATGGTAAAGTAATTATTGAGTAGCAGTTGTTTATATTTAGATAATACCATTAATCAAAATTTATGCTTATTAACGTTGATGAGAAATGAGAAATATTGATTATCTTTAATACTTGACATCCGAGTATTATGAAAGCGACATAAAGATAATAATTCTGTAGTTTTTGTTGATTCAAACGCAAGCTCTTCTTTTGACTTTATGCGTGATACTGAGGTTTTCTTTGTTAAAATCATAACAATGAAAGATTTAGTTAATTTAACTTATTTGGAACATTACCCACGAACACATAATTTTATGAACTAAAGATCTGGAAGAAGTGAAGATTTCATGGTAAGTTAAACGGATATCTATTAGAGTTTAAATGAACTATATAAAGCTGTTGACAAGCAATATAAGATCTTGCTACACATAATTTCAATATGTCTTGCGGGTAATATGACTTAACAGTAAATTTCTTGTTCCTCATATTTACTTAATAAATTCCCTTAAACTACCCTCTTTGTAATAATTTAAGAGAGAAAAATGCTTTTATAGTTTTTATTGAATATGAGGATTAAAACAGATTGTTATAAATATAAATAATAAAATATTGCATAATAAAAATGAAAATATGTGAATTGAATTTATGAATTATGTTTAAGTTTGTACTAGAAAGAAATAAACATAAAATAATTTATTAGATCTAAATTTTCTATACTTTGGGTTTTAGGATGTTAAATTCTCTATAGGAAAGTATTTAATAGTAATATAATAGCAAATAACAATCTATTTCTACTACAAATTAGAGTATTATAATTTGATCTTTTATCCTACAAATAGTCTTTGGGAATGGAAAAAAATAACTACCGAAAGTTAAATGATGCTGATTAAGGAAAACTGTGACACGATTTCTTTTCTTTAAAATTTATTGTCCACTAACGAATTAGGATAGCATAGAAAAATGCACTCTTTAACTGAAATTTACTACCCTAATTCAACACAGGAAAATTCCTAACATACTGTTAATAGGACACGGTAAAAAAGATTGTTTTGTAGTTAAGTAATTTTGATACTTTAACAAAATCTTACAGCGTAATGACGACTACGTGTTCACAAAAAGCTTTTTATAATCTAAACATATTAATAATATATAAACTGCAGATGGATTAGGGCTAAATAATTTTCTCGGTTCATTACAAAGCACACAATTTATCATTTTTCTCTTTCCCTTTATGTCAGTACGTATAGTTAAAAGCCGTTATTTATTTCTATTCGCTGCTGAGTATCTTAAAATGAGATAGGGCTGTGTGTATGGAAGTGTTAAAGAGCGGGACGCCTACACGTCTCCGAGTTTGAAATCAATCTTTAGTTGTAGGGGCGTTCACAAACTGCTTCGATAAAATATGGTAATGACAAAAATCATGAATGATTTGTACAAAATATATTTCTGCCCTAGAGAAGTATTGAAAATCATTGCTGGCAAATGAGACCACTAATATAATGCGTTCTAAGGTTTCTTTCTCAATACAATAATGTTTGTCCACCAAATTTGCATGAAATTCAGCATTGATAAATGGTATTCGGCATAAGTACATCTTTGAATTATGTGGTAATTTTTTATATTGTATTATTTAAAGTAGGTATAATTCAAACATTGTAATTTGATGATAAAAGAAAAGTTCTCATATCTTCAGAGATAAATTCAATAGGATTATGAAGCAACTGATTTTGAATAAAAATTGCCCGTGTTTAAAAAATGGATTGATAAAAATCTGAAGCAATTATTATTCTGTGCATGTAAATATGATGAAGAAAATAATGAAATGTCTAGAAAATTTATTTCCCTCTTTAGGAAATTCTTGTTTCCTATTTAGATATCAAACACTCGACTTCATTATTATGCATGTTTCTGGAATTTATCTTGAATTACATGCTTAAATTAAGAGGGGGAATTATTAACTTTTTTTTATTTTCAAGTGGTCGCTCTGAGAGTTAAAGCAGAAATGTAAAAAAGTTGATAAACATATTTTGTATATTTTATTTTACTCAGCATAATATTTAAATTAGAAAATGAAAGGAAATTACCGATATAAATTTAGAAATAAAACACGTTTTTGTTTCTTGTTATTGAAATCGTAATCCCTGGAGGTATCAGTCTGAAAAAGAAATAGATAATTTATAAAGATTTTCTGAGAGTTCTTAGATGATTTCATTTAAGTCTTTTAAATATTTTTTAGAGATTCATTTCTTAGGATTCCTTTATTCACGTTGATTTAAATTCCTTTCATCCCTGTTAAAAAAAAGAATCATAAGTATTTCAATAGTGCACTACCTCCGTATACTGGTAAATATAAAAAAGGTTTATGTTCTGGAAACTATATAGACATGCATTAAATATAATTAAATAGCCTCTACATCAAATGAAATACAAAATTTTAAAATGCCAATATGTTTACTAAGCTATTTTATTAAAATATGTTCCGTGAAAAATTATATATAACTTATTATTATTAGCAAAGGTAGGCAAATGTCATTCCACTTATATATTTAAATTCAACTTATAGCTTGTAGAATCTTTAATGAAATTCTTGTACTTCACTTTTATGTGCATTTTTTATGCAACTTATATTTTTGCTATTAAGTTTTATTTTTTAAAATTTTTTTCATTTATTAATTAATTCAATTAGAAACATAATGCTCAGCTACACATTACCGGCGAAAAAGGTGAATTAATCAATAATATAATTACTAAAATTTTTACTTATTATTTTAATGTGTTTAAACTGTAATTGTAATAAATAATATACTACACTCAATTAGTAATTTTATCGAATATTTAAGGAACATCACACTTTTAAATAAGCAAACAAAAAATATTTTCATGCTTCAACATAATTATTTGTCTTCATTTCTCTTACAACCAGAAATTCTATTTTAGGTTGTTCATTCTAGCTTATATTCTCATTTTTATGTGCATTTTTATGTAACTTATATTTTTATTATTAAATTTTATTGTTTAATTTTTTTCATTTATTATTTAATTCAATTGGAAATACAATGCTCAGCTGCAAAGTGCCTGTCAAAAATTTGAATTAATCAATAATATGATTACTAAAGTTTTTACTTATTATTGTAATGTGTTTAAACTGTAATTGTAATAAATAATATACTACACTCAATTAATAGTTCTATCGAATCTGGTAGTTCTAGCAACATTACATTTTTTAAATACGTAAACAAAAAATATTTTCATACATTCAACATAATTATTTGTCTTCATTTCTCTTACAATCTAAAATTCTATTTACAACATTATTTTGAGAGGTTAGTAAATGATCATAGTATTTGGGGTGGAGAAATGCTTTCTAATGTATTACCTGCGTTTCACTTA
Source organism: Pardosa pseudoannulata (assembly GCA_032207245.1). Taxonomy (NCBI): domain Eukaryota; kingdom Metazoa; phylum Arthropoda; class Arachnida; order Araneae; family Lycosidae; genus Pardosa; species Pardosa pseudoannulata. The sequence continues at coordinate 74,224,192 of CM063502.1, read as the reverse complement.
ATAACTATCACGCAAACGAAATTGTTATATCCTCAATAGTGTTATAACAGCGTTTGATATTTATCACATAAGGATCTAGAGTCTGAAAACACCAGCAACCAACCAATCTAGGTGCATAATGAAATGAATTATTCAGCATAATAAAGAAATATATTACACATATAAGTCAGCAGAATATTATAGATATACGTCTTATTCTTTGTTTAGCCACATATATGAAAGTATGATTATAAACAAAGTGTATAAACAAATAATAATTTAGAGATAAAACAACTAGATTTTGTCTAAATCTTGTCCTTGAATATTGCTAACATTATTCTATAATTTTAAGTACAGCTTAATTTAACAATTTATATAGCTTTATTAAAAAGTTCCTTTTCAATACTTCAAATACAAATATATGATTCCATTTTTAATTATATAGTTTAGTTAAAATTTTGCTTTTGATTCATCTGTATTTAAAAATGTATTTCTTATTATTCAATTACAAACATAGTATTCCGTGATTAATTGTATAAGTCATGCAAAATTGTTCTTTATTGAGATATCCAAAATACTTGTTTATGGTATAACCTTAATATTGTTTATATTCACAGTGGCTGAATATGAATACAGATTTCATATTTTCATTTTGACTAGATCTTTTCTTTGAATATTTGTAGCATTATTCTATAATTTTAAGTACAGCTTAATTTAACAATTCCCACAACTGCATGCCGAACGATGGCTGATTGGTTAGGGTGCTGGCCTTCGGAACCGGAGTTCGTGGGTTCGAATCCCACTCCGGCATGGATATTCGTAGCCATTCGGAATCGGCTTTAAGCTGTAGGTCTCGGTTTCATTAGCCCTCGTGTTGCAAAAAGTAGACCGTAGCACACCAAACCATACGGCTGTATTTCAAATTTCTTTTCTATATTTCAAATACAAATATATGATTCCATTTTTAATTATATAGTTTACTTAAAATTTTGCTTTTGATTCAGCTGTATTTAAAAGTGCATTTCTTATTATTAACACTAGATTTAGGGACCGAGCCAATTTGACTCATTAAAAATTTGATCACTATAAATATATAAAATTTCAATATAACTTTTCAAAAACATACGTTGGTTTTTAGTTAAGTAATAAAATGAATGTAAACTTTCATTCCTCTTCCCCGCAACCCCTTCATTTCGCATTATCAGATGGGGTATACCTATTTTCACGGTTGTGAGCCAATTTGACTCATAGAATGGTTTAACAGTTAATTGCCTAACATGAAACTTATTGGTTGACTCAAGTAAATATTTCACGAAAAGATTTTATTTTGAAATTGGCTGAAGAGCTAAGAAGTAAATATAGAGAAAAAGTCAAGAACACTTCCATTCCAATGACAGAAATTCTGACGCACGGAAGAATTGTCAAGTTCAACAATCATGCAAAAGAAACAGTTATAGAAACCATTGTGCTAAATGTAATAGAAATGTTTGCGGAAAATGTGTTTCAAAAACAGATTTTATATGCAAAAAATGTTTTCCTTGAATTTTTTGATAATAAACATTTTATTTAATTTAATTTGGAACTATTTTATTTGCAAAAAACTTCAATTTTCTTGTATGAGTCAAATTGGCTCACTTCAGTAAAAATAAGTATATGATCAACATCAGTAAATCTAGTGTTAAACTATAAACATAGGATTCCGTGATTAATTGGATAAGTCATTCAGAATCGTTCTTCATTGAGATATCCAAAATACTTGTCTGTTTATAGTAGCACCTTAATATTGTTTGTATTCACAGTGGCTGAATATGAATACAGATTTCATTTTTAAAAGACGTGAAAAAACTGGAGATTTTTAGTTGTGCTGAAAAGATAAAAGAACTCACTGAAATGATAAGGAAAACCGCCGAAGATAGAGATAACAGTTCTCCCGTTCCGTGCATTTGCCTTTATTTCCGCTCAAAAGCCTTCTGATTGGTGCATTCAAAATAACTGGACGAAATCCAATTTTTACCACCCATTGAATTCTATGCTTCACATGTATCTGAAAATCTCTGTAAATGCCTTTTATGTGCAGCGAATACTAACAGTGTCCCCCTCCCACTGTGATTTTTTTCACTCCCAGAATCTCTCAGATCAATAGTTCTTAATTATTGAGTTCAAAAAAGATATTTTTTAGTTTATAAAAACTTTTTCAGTAATTCCTGATATATATCTTGTTCGGGGACCCATAACTTACATTCGAGTCAGCGACTGCTTCGTTTCATTCGCTAGAGCTCTTAAAAATAAAGCCCAAAACAAAGAATTTATCAACGCAAATTATTTTTGCGATAATGAGTTTCTGCAGGGAATAAAAATTTTAAATGAAAGATAAAGGGGGAAAAGAAGGGAAAACTATTACAGCTATAATTTAGTAAACGTATTTAAACTTAGATTTTTATTTAGCTTTGATTATTAAATTTTTAATATTTCCGTATTTTATCAGCAGCAAATACGCGAAAGAGATTATTATAAGCATTTTATTCATTACCAGAAAAAAAAGGATTTTCCTGTTAAAGACTTTTTGTTGTCCCGTTGTATGCTTAGTCCTAAAAAATCTTATTAATTAAAATATCAAAAGTTGATGATTTATTTATTGAGAAAAACTTCATTTTAGAGTCAAAGGGATTATATACAACACACTGTGTTTTCAAAGATTTAAATTTAGTTCGGTCTTGAGTGATAAAATCAATATTTGTACATAGTGTAAACCCCAATCCTTTAATTTTTTTAATGAATCTATAATCTACTTAAAAAGATAAATATTCTAAAATTATTTTTAGTAAACTTTTCAGTAATTGATTTTATCAAATTATATTTTGTACTCTAAACTACCTGTTTTAACTAGCGATAGTAAATATCTTCTGATAATAGATTTCTAATACCAATTGACTGCATTTTCTAAAATGTTTAAAAAACATTCGAATGGATTTGAGGATTTAAAATTTTGACTTCGACTCAGAAGTTATATCTTTTAAAGTTATTGTATGTAATAAAAGAAAATATTTGTCAATATTTATGACCAAAATGATTTACTATTTCAAATTATCCTTAAAACTTCTGATAAGAACCAATAATAAACTCATATGAATGATAAATCGAGTTGTGTTATAGAGAAAAAACCGCGTATTAGATATTTTGAGTTTTTTTTCTACCTCTTCAAATTATTTTTAGCAAGGTGGATGAAAATTTAAAAAATAAATAAAAAACACTGAAGACCAGATGAATATTTACTATTAGTAGATAGAAATTTACGCAATAATACCAAAAATTGGTTTATTTCTTTAGATAATTATTTATATTAAATACTAACGTATTGCTGAGAACATTTATCTTTAGAGAATAAAATTTCGATATTCAAGTAGATTTGTCAGAGGTTCTGCTAAAGTATCAGAAAATATGTTTTACAGACAACATTAACAGTTTTATATTGGTACTATTTTTAATTACAGAGCATAGATGTTTTTAACTCAATCATTCTGTTTATTAAAGTAAATTTTGGTAGACAAAATTTTACTTATTTAGAAACAATATCATGCAATTAATATGGTTTGGTTTGGAGCTCTACGGTCTACTTTTTTGCTATACAAGGGCTAATGAGACCGGGAGCTACTGCTTAAAGCCGATTCCAAACTGCTACGAACATCCATGTCATAAAGGGATGTGAATCCCCCCCCCCCGAACTTCGGCACTCTAACCATTCAGCAATCGTTTCGCTCATAATCAGTATCAGACATGTTCTTTTTAAGGTTACTTAAGTCCTAGAAAACTTCTAGAAATAAGTATCCAACTATAGCTGCATTTCTTAGTTTGTTAAATCATAACTGACATAGATTGGAGTTAAACTTTTACTTAGAACATGAAATACTGTCTAAAACTGAAGTTATTAAAGTACAGAATAATAAAACTAGAGATAAGAATATTTGACCTAATTCAGATTCCCGTGACATTTTTCTACCATTAAGAAGTGAGCTCACGTTTAAAAATATCTCATATTCTAGGTTATAGGCGAAGAACGCCCAGAGCATTATTTAATAAAACCATTTTCATCTCAATTTCTTTTATACTCTCAAACTTTATGCATTAGTGATGAGCTTATTTAGATGTTCAAGATATTCAGATGTTCATTTATAAGATAAAGGTGAATGGACAAAAACAACACAAAAATAGTAATAGTTAGAGTTGCAAAATATTAAAAATTGAATAGATCGGATCTTTGGAATTTTGGAGCATAACTGAAAAACAGCATTTCACAAAAATGTTTGTAAATACAAATAAATGAATTTGGAAAACTGCCTAAGCCTCTGTTAGATGATAGATTAACATGTTTTTCTCTTTTCAGTTACCAGAGTCAATAACCGAAAAATACATTTGTTACTGTACTGATACTTAGTAGAACTACGTAAAGAAATCGTAAAGAACTGTATAAAATAACCAAAGAATTTATGAGAATAGAGTTAAGATAAACTAAGAAAGGGACAAAAAAAATCTCTTAGAGCTTTAAATTGTTTTTTCCCTGAATGACCCACTCTAGAAAGTTGAATTGAAACATATGTTTAAGGTACCTGACCAATGACGATTTCCGTTAAAAAGACGAGTATAAAGAATTAAGGAGTAAAACCATATTTGAGTTTGGTAAAAAGAATCCGTAAAGATTTTATCGTAATAAACATCTTGTCTTTAGCTTTCAAAAAGAGTTTTAAGTTGGGATTTTTTATTATTTGAAAGGAATAAAGATCCAGCTATTTAATCACATGTTGTGAAACGGGAAGTGCCCACTTAGAGTCGAAAGTTGAAATAGTGGAAAAAAAGTGTTAAAAAGCGTATTATTCGCTTTAATAAATCACTACAGTATCTTTCTGAATGTTTATCAATTTATACAATAAGTCTGGAGCCATACTGTTTAATATTTCTGAAGGTACTGAATTTACGAGCACAAAACTTTATACTGAATTCTGAAAAACTGGGTTTTTGCAAAATTGCCATACGGTTTCAGTCGTAACTCTTCAATACAAAGTAAGTTTAACAGCACACGATGCAATATTAACTAATAAGTATATCCGTTATCCATTCCGAATTGGCTGAACCCATCCTGTAGAAAACATATATGGTGGTTTATGTCAACACTATGAAGGCTTTAGACAGGTCAAAATTATGAGAAATCCTTGGCGTGTGAAGCTATGACGCTTTTTAAAATCTGGATTGAGTTTGGCGACTATATTTTGTCGCCATTTCATATATTTCCTTTTAAATACATGCTAAAATAATTAAAATATTTTAATTTAATTTATTCACCTAAAATAGTTAAAAAGGTGATTTCATATAAAGCAATTTTCCTTGCATTTTAAACATACTTACTAATTTAATTTTATTAATTTTTATTTGGAGTATTTTATATATTTAAAATTCAGTCACGCTAAATTTATTTATTCAATTTTTTGAATTTATTCCATTAATCCCTAATTAGTCTTGTCAGCCTTATTTTGTTGCTAAAATTTATCTTTATTTTGGTCGATTGAATGCACAATTAATACATGCTTATATTTATGCAAGTATAAGAAATTTACTTTACATACTTTTAGTTAGGACGGTTATCGGCAAGCAAAATATACCTTTACCTCATATATTTATGCTTACCTTCACAAAAATACAAGTATTAATATTAAGTTTCATGTTTTTCAGTGCTTTATAAACTAAACTGACAGAAATGTTAACATTTACCATTAAACAATACTTACCAATTTTTACTTTCAACGTAATCAATTATCTTCAGTTTAGGATTTAAAACCAGTAAACAAAATATCTCAAATAAAAGATTATGTTTTATATTTCAAAATTACAGATACAGTAGCACAAATATATAAGAAGTACCTTTATTAACAATAATTAATTAGGTATCATTAAGTAAAAAAGATTCTAAACATATAAGAGTTAATTTTTTTGTAGAATTCAACGTGGAGAAATTTTTTTTAAAGTAGGAATAAAACAAAAGAACAGGAGATGGATACAAACAATTTACTTGTCACTGACTTATGTAACCTCTTCTAAAGTACTAAATTTACATGGAATGTTTATTTATCTCATTGAAATATCTCTGCATTTTTTTACTTAGTGTAAAGTTTCACCAATTATTGGCTGAGATTAAGCTTTAAATATAGTATAGGTTTCTATTTTTTTAATGTAAGAAAAATATCACGTTTCATTTTCACTACAATACTGCTCTCAAATAGTAGAAAATTATTCCAGAAGAGTAAAATATTATTTAATTAGATCTGAACAAGGAAAAATCTTCTGTAGTTTAAACAGATAATATGTGTCTTGTAAAAGTAAAATTTATTACAGAACAGAAAACAGTAATATCTATCATTTACTGAATTATATTATATTTATGATTTAAAGAATTTTTAGATATTAAATATAGTTTTTCCCCTTTTTACCATATTGTTATTGTCAAAGTCCAAACTTTATGGTGGTTATCATAAAATGCTCTGTTTTTATTTTCTAACCTGAAATTGCCTTTTCGACAAGTATGTGCATTTATTTTACTCAGAGGTCAAGGAAACTCAGTCATCAAGGGATGCACATAACGTTTTATATCTATAAGTCCGTAAGAAAGATTTTCAAACAAAAAAAAATTTAAGAGAAAGATGGTAGTAAATTTTCTTACATGCGCGGTTGATCTCATGAAACTACTGCATGTTCTCCAATAAAAAGGTTTCGATTCAAGCAATAAAACTTTGTTATATTAAATTCTTGATACATTAAGTAAAATAAACAGTCGGAAAAATGACGTGGAGAATTTATCAAGACATAAGATATGTGTCTACTACACAGTTGACATTACTGCGAAATTATTTATTCTTTATTTTATAAATAAAACTTTGACGAAATATTGTATAAGATACGCATTTAAAATTCCAACAATACTTAATTTTTCAGTATAACTAGACAAAAGGGTTACTCGAAATCGTAAATTAAAGAAGGCATTTATAGAGGCGTAAAAATGCAAACCCTTTACTCTTTATCTATATGTCTGAACTGCTTAAAAATGTATAGATTTACTTGACCGTTACTTATTTTTTAGTTTTTACTTTCATCTGAAAATTCTATTAAAATGTTTTAATTATCTTTTTGTGAAACCACTTTTTTACAATAAATATTATTTCTTATAATTATTTTAACACATTGTATGCCGGACACGTACTAATACGTTTTCTGAGAATTTATACTTGAGCACGGGACACGTACTAGTGCGTTTTCTGACGATTGATACTTGAGCGCGGGTTAAGTACTAGTCCGGATTAGTGTAACAACATGGTTTGTTTGTGGGTACAAAAATAACGGTTTATACAGGAAAAGGAAGCCTAATGTTCTTGTCTACCACATCAGTAGTTTTTATATCAGTCGATGCGGAACCACAGTACGGGAAGGTTGATTAAAAAATCAATTTAGATTTAAAATTAATTTTTTATTTATCGTTGCGAAAATGATAATATATATATGTATATTTATATATTATATATATATTTGTCTATTTATATATTTCTCTATATATTTCAATATAAAATATGAAAAGCTGGTTAAAAAATTAAATAATTTTCGATCTATTGAGATTTAACTGAATAACTAAATTTACGCGCAAAACACCCGCTCCCGGTAGAATTCTGCTGCAAAATGTACTCGCACACAATGTGTTAAGGTACTGAAATAAAATTTTCACTAATCAACATATTCTTTTAAATTCTCTTTAATAGTTTTTTGATTGTTCTTAATAGTACTCTCACATTTAATGCATTATTATTTATAGGGAAAGGAAAATAGCCTGAGAAAAGTATTTTTAAAAGTAAACTTGGTTAGGCTCTCTGAGGCTAATGTTAATATACTCTCGCCCCTGTACAATCTGAATCCCATTGGCGTCCAGTCAAACAATTGTAAAATTACATTCTTGATACAGAAAACAAAATACACCATTGAAAGAATGATAAGGATGATATAAGAAGTTTTAAGAGAATTTTTATCAAGTAAATCGTAAATTTTAAGATTTCTTAGAATTTTAATCAGAAGGACCTACATTAGACCTGATTTTTTTAAACTATACATATACCCAGTTAGAATCAGTTTATCAAACCTGAGAATTATATACAGAATTTACGAAACTGCAAACTGTTAGTTTTCAAGAGAATTTGTGCTTAGCATTTGTCTGTTAACACGATTTTCTCCGAAATTACATTGCTTGATTTCTACCAGTGAAATAGTTGGGATTAATAAATAATAAGTATAAATAAGTAAGTTAAAACAAAGTAGGAGGAGAAAATGAATAATATATAATGAATTTTCGCCACTATCTCTTTAAATGAATTACGTTACCCCTTTAGTGAATCTAGTCATAATTTTCGAGAAAAGTTTTCCCTAATGGCTCTACATAAAATAGAATTTTACTTTTCCCTTATATGAGCCAACATTTTAAGACATTTAACTGCACATAGCATTGCTCTGGTGTGTGCTAAAGTTATATCATTTTGAAGACAATTATATGTCTAGGGTAGAAAGCATATCACATTCTATAAAACAAAAGGAGAACCGTGTAAAACATAATAAAATCTTCTTATTAAATTGGCCGAGAATTCTTTATTAAGTGTTACCAACAGAAATTCTTACAATATTTACAGGTTTAATTTATATACGCAGATACGCGTATTTAGCCATCAAACACACAGACTCGCACACACACACACACACACACACACACACACACACATATATATATATATATACATATATATATATATATATATATATATATATATATATATATATATATATATATATATATACTATATATATATATATATATATATATATATATATATATATATATATATATATATATATATATATATATATATATATAATGTAATAGTTAAGGTGACTAATTCTATTTTATATGTCTTTAGATAAAATGTACAACATTTTAAACTTTGATTTCTCTCTAAACATGAAACATTTAGTTTATAAAAAAATCTGAAACACAAAACCCCCCAAAAATAAATTTTAAGATTAAAGTTTTATTTGACTTCTTGAAATTTATTGAACATTCATATAAAACGTAACAGGTCTCTCAATAGAAAAAGAACATTTTACTATTTGATACAGTTACATTGAAATTCCTGGAAGCTTTTATAACTATCAGCTATGATTTTACAGGAGATAGATAAATAAAAATTATAAGAAAGATTTAATGTTAATATCTCTAAATAAGTAGAAAATGGTAAAAAAAACCTTTAAGAATCTATGGAGATATTTTAATTGCATAGGCTTCAAATTACATTTATATTTTGACAGATATAATATATAACTCAAAAAATTAAATGTCTATTTAATTTTATAATCATCTCACTGCTGAGTTTAAATGAGGACAACACAAACAAGGACCATCTTTTGGTTTTACTTTTGCTTGGTTTTACGATCTACTATAATTTTTTGTGTGAATCACAGTAAGACTTAACGCTTGAAGCCGATTTCGAATGGTTATTAATATTGACGTGATTGGTGAGAATCCAACTATTAGATACATGCACCAAAAATGACCATTCTATTAGGCCATCTCCAGCCTATAGTATAGGAGTCCATGTGTTTGAATGACATTGTAAGCAATAACTTTACCTAGTAATGAAACTGCATAAAACTTCTCACCTCTAACCTATTAAAATATTCATTTGTATTATACATTAATTTTATATATTTTAAAACCAATAAAAGTTATTGCTGGGACAGGGAGCTGATTCGTTTTTTTTAATAAAATTTCATTTACAAGTACCACTGAAGCCGCTCACCCCGACGAGTCGGTGCTTTCTTGTGGCAAAACATAAAAAACAGTCTTGAAATATATCATGTGTTTAAAGAAATTTTCTCTATACCTTAGCTGAGTGTAAAGAAGACGTATATACTATGGCCTGATTTTACCTTTCTTTATATTTCTGTTCTTGTTAATGACGTTTGTCAGTAAATGTCATAATCTATCGATAAGAGAGAAAGACATTTATACAATATATGCATGTATTTTCTTAATTCACACTATATTTTATACTTATTCTCGCTAAAAGCATATCATGTAGGCCAATCCTCCGACAAACGGGAAATCACCTTTCAATGCCGGTGTACGGAGGCTTGAATTTCATACCTGGTATGGGTATTTTTAGCTAAAATTGGATTTAAGAATAATATCCTGCTCTCATTAGTCATATTGTAGCAAAATTTACTGTAGCATTACAAATGAAACCCCATTCGGTTAATCATATTTCATACGAGCATATGCTAAAGATTGGAAAGAAAAACTATCCTTTATGAAATCAATATTGATATGCTTCAACTTCCCAAACTGTAACATATTACCCACGCTGTGGAAAGACAATAAAATCCTTATTAATATGTGAACATTGCAAATAAAAGGATTAAGGGATTAACAGTTTATTAGCAATCACAGTGCAAGAACTTATATCAATATGAAACTTTTCTAGACAGTGTATACAGGAAATTTGAATAAAAATTTACATGAATATATTTGACATACTCACGTACCTAAGGCTCATAATATAAGCAATAAAACTTTTTAAAAATAATTTTTCAATAAACTTTTATCTTAAGTGACACTTCTTATATATTAAGGCCTCATATGTGGCTTCAAATTTGATTTATTTCTCAATAATAAGTAGTAGCAGAAGATTGAAAAGTTGATGCCTCAGGTTTATTTTAAGTAATGATAGCAGAAACAAAGCATTTTTTAAAATTTTGTTTATAAAAATTCTTAACTTTTATAGACAAAAGTATTGATTAAGCAGTTCAATATTTTCCATTAAAATTCACTATCTTGCTTTTATTTTTCTAAATTTACATGCATTTGTAAACCCCCAGCCTTTAAAGCTTTACATGGGTCTTGAATTTTATTGAATATCATTATAAACAAATATAGATATTACCTATATAAGAGAAACAAGTTTAAATATAATAATTCCCAAAATTATATTTTATTTGAGGTTTCTTTAAATAAGTTCGGTAGAAGTTTATTATAAAAAAACAGTAAAAGAATATACTAAAAATTTTTAATTTGAACCAGAGTTTCCAGTTTGTATTTTTTACTATTTAAAAAAAATAAATATCTATTGAATACTATTTTATTTTACTATTTCATTCACAGAATAAGAAGAAAGCTACAATTTCATACCATTATCTTGAACATATTTTGGTGGCACATTTTCTAGCTAATCAATAGTTATTTTGAGAGAAAATCGACTTTAAATTACACTGCAATGAAATACATTACAACCCTTAGTATTATTAGATATCATTTTCTGTACTTTGCGAGAACATATAATATATATCTCTTATTCGTATAAGAAAAAACACAGCTCTTAGAAAGGTACTTATCAAAATCATAAGTGAGTTGAAGATATTTTTCTTCAGTGAAGTTGCCTAATTGAATTTCTTCGTTTTTAATATAACATTTTTATATGTTCATATTAACTCAATATATAGAAGAGCAAATTTATAATAAATTAGCATGATTCAATTATTTTATTAATAAAATTTTAGATATATTTTAATTTATTAAATGAAGATGAGAAGTAAATATAAATTTTAAAAAAAGTATTGGTTATGTACTTTTCTATTTTAAATATATTTTAATAACACCGCAGAATGGGTCATTTTGACTCCCAAAACTATTTTGAAAAAGTTACTAACGACATTGAAACAAATTTCTAAACTTTTCCTTTATTATACCCACAAAACCTATGAAAATATAATACTGAAGTATTTGTGCCTATGTGAAATATGGAACATTGCTAAGGTTTTAACAGTGGAAACAAAACTGTAGAAATTTGTTCTAACTATAAAATATCAATATGAGCCGTTTTCTTTAAAAGTGGTGTAAATCTATTTTGACTAAAAAATAGTTAATGATAAAAGTAAATACAATTTCGTATGAACGTAATAAGTTTTATATAAAACTACTAGTTTTATATAAAAATATAAAACTAGGGTAATAACATATATCCATATTTTTCAAATTATTCAAGTGCAAAACTTTAAATATCTCCATATAAAAAAACACACTTACATCACTTTCAAAGAAAACGGCTCATATGTAGAAAATGTACAAAATATGCATAAAAATAAATCTATTAGAATTGTCTATATATTTTTCTAAATATATATACATTTCGATATTGCAGTATCTTATTTTTATCAATTATTGTAATAATTAAAGGCCTAAAAATGAATGTCATTGAGTGTAAATACAATGTAGCAGTTGAATAACAACATGAATTCATATAAATCAGGGAAACTTTGACCTAGAAAGCGGTTTTAGGTACACCGAAACGCCTGCAATCCTAGTGTTAAGAAACATTTTTAATGCTTTAGTATTTGTGACATTTGAGTGATACATACTTTTTATATGGAAGTCAAAACATTTTATATTAGATCATTTTAGGAAAATTTAATTTCAATTAATTGCCTAGTATTTAATATAAAAGCATATCCAAAGCATAAAATTTACGTTAGAATTCTCTTTTCTATCATTAAAATGTAGTCTGTTAAAAATAATGACTAGGAAAGTAGCCCCAAAGGACAAGCTGACACCTTCTGATATCTAAGGGAATTGTTTAAAGATATGTGCACAGCAATAAATTATAGGACTTTTAGCCCTTTTAACTATATGTACAAAATACAGTCTATTTAATTAATCCTTTGTGAAGCCAAAAATTGCTGCAAACAAAACCAGCATTAATTTATTTAAATTATTTTCATGTTGATAAAAAAGGCATAAAAGCATATAAATGCAGTAAAAGTATTGTATAAATTAACTTCAAAAGATCTTAATTAACAGTTACTTAAAATCTCCAGCAATATCTTTAAGTAGTTTAGAATGTGTTATATATAAACTACAGTAATTAAATGTGCAGATTACAAAGTTATGTTTAATTTCAAATGAATAAATGCCTGAACTAAATATATTTATGGATTTACTTCCTTTAGGTGTGTCTGTTTGCTTAAAGTGCATTGGAATCACACCCTATTGTAAAGCCAGGGCATTACAGGTGTGACATTTAAAAATCATTTAGTTATTAATATTTCTGAATTACTTTACTTTAAATAGCGCGGTGAATACAAAAGTTAAGAGCGTACGGAAAAAACAGTAGAAAATTGTTATTATATTTTAATACAATATTTTAAATAACTTATGTAAATATACCTTTTTAAATATAAATAAAAGTATTTTGTAAATTAGTAAACTGCTTTAAATGTACTAAGATAAATACGATTACTTTTATGGTTGCAAATTAATTGACTTTCAGCGTTTTTAAAAATCTTTATATGTAATGAGCGTAAGCCTTTGTAGCATTGGACGAAGTTTTATATTAAAGCTACTTTTGCATATTTCGTAACTAAAAGAAAATTTACGTTTGCTTGAAACAAATCCCCTATATAATAATAGCTTAAGTTATCTGTCCGTCTGTTCTGGAATTTATGAAGCGGTTGGACCTGGAATTGATAGTGGCATCCATACTGGATTCTTGAGGAGTTACGGTTAGCAAAATTCAAAGCGAGTTAGAAAACGTTCGAAATCCACCCCTTCCCCCTTTCTCGATGATTTAACCCTCTGAGCGGTTCTCACGTACAATTCCGCCAAACCGATGAAACCTTCAAAACTGTTGTCACGTACGATTTTCGACCTCTGTAAATGGATGTAATGTTTCTGCCAGTCTTTTCTCCCATGGTGTTTTTCGGTAGGACGGTCAGGTCGATTGTTTAGGAACTGCACCCTTCTTTCACTGGCATTTATTGAGGGATGTACCCCTACCCCCTGAAGAACAAAGACGCTGATAGCTTTTCATGGCTTTGTAAATCTCTATTTCAAAGTATTTCCTTAACTGCTGTATCTCTAACTGGCCCACTTAAATATCTTGGATGACTTTCCTAAAAATATATAAATAAGTCTCTTAAAGACTATTTTTATTTGTACTTTTAGAATAAATTATTTCTTGTGGGATGATCTTAGAGACTTGACGAGCTTTATGTGTATTAAAAATTAACAATTTATAATATCTATTTATATATCTATTTATAACCGGAAGTAAAGGAACTATAACGAGGGTGGGTTTTCCGTACTCCATTTTAGTCGACAAAGGGTGAAGTATAAAATCATAGAATGCTTTGGCCACTGGCACAATAAACCTTTAGCGTATTTTTGGAGACTTTTTCTTCCTCGATGCGTTCCCCTTGGAGGGTTAATGCCATTATTTCAAGCCCTATTTTCCCCGGTTAAGAGCAGGTGGTTAAATTCATCAATTTATCACATTATAAGTAGATGAAAATAACATTTTTTTTCTAGCATTAGGACATCATTACTTTAACCCTCTCAGTTAATCATTTCTTGTTTTAAATTATTTAAATATCGTCTCTACTATTTTCATACGTTTTATCACTGAACTTAGATATTACGTAAATAGTTTTCTTTTATTTCTGGCTTAAATAACAGATTAGGTACATACGTGATAATTTTAAATTTAATCATGGATTATTTTTTTTTTTTTTTGCAATGAAAGTTTTATAATCGGTTTTAACAACAAATCCTTTTCATAAAAATCTAGGAGTCTATTTTACGGACTAATAAATATCTAGCGTTAAGTTATATATCTTTGAAAATTAAGAAGTTTGTTAGTTTGTGTGTATATTTTTTATACATAACCACACGGTTTGCAATCGATTCGCTAAATTTTGGACAGCATTCATATATACCACCAAATAATCACGCCAATATTAAAACCTCTGTTCATCCTATCACGTAATTTGACAAGATAAATTAAAGTTGGCAACTAGCATGCGGTCAGTAAAGATAAACAAATTATTGAACATGTACAAGATAATTCTCAGCCAAAAAATAAACAGTTTTTTTACTGCCTCAAAGGGTACTTTACAATTCTGGAAAATTAAAAATTTTACTGATCCCGTCATATGACGGGCTATATGCTAGTTCTAAAAAAAGTAGTATGGCTTTTACACTCAACTTGAATTCAACAACAGTATTTCTTTAATTTTAAAACATTTGTTAATAAAATAAAAAGCTGTATTAAATATACATTTTATCGAAGTTTAGGAAGGAAAAATGTTTTTCGATATAATATGAGAAGTTACCTTGGTAAGACATATTTATCCCATATTTCATTAGGTATAAAAGGATTTCCTAAGCTTTTGTCCTCAATTACTCTTAGCATAGGTTTATTTTGGAGAACAGGAAAGCAACTTGAGAGTCTTTAAAAGGTAAAGCTCATAATTTGAAATGTATTCACTTATCTTGCGATGATTAAACTAATTAAATTAGTTTTTAAAAAAATCTCGTAAAATTTTATTTTTGTTTCTTGAAATCCATATTAAAATGAGTACATGATTTATGATTAATTTCTGCTTTCGTATTAATATATCTTTTAAGTGTCTTATATGTAGTTTTTAATGTATTTTTGGATTCTACATTGTTATAAGTTTCCAATTTTAATTTTATATAAAATGAGAGACTCATATTTCTTATTTCCAATTAGGAAACCTTAATAAGAAATCTCACAATTACATCTTAAATTTAAAATTATTATTAATTTATAATTGCACACTAGGTAAACTTTCAATATTTTATTTTTAATATTTATGAGCCGTATTTTATAGTTTTATAAATTGCTGATTTTTTTTATGTTGAGGAAAGTTATATATGCATTTTATATATCTATATATATATATTATATATATATATATATATATATATATATATATATATATATATATTTTTATATATATATATATATATATATATATGTATATATATATATATATATATATATATATATATATATATATATATATATATGTATATATATATATATATGTATATATATATATATATATATGTTTATATATATATATGTATATATATGTATATATATATATATATATATATATATATATATATATATATATATATATATATATATATATATATATATATATATATATATATATATATATATATATATATATATATATATATATATATATATATATATATATATATATATATATATATATATTATATATATATATATATATATATATGTATATATATATATATATATATATATATATATATATATATATATATATATATATATATATATATATATATATATATATATATATATATATATATATATATATATATATATATATATGTGTTTAATGAATTACAATTTTGTTTAATCATATGTACGCATAGTATATGTGTCATACTTATTATTTATTTTTTAAAATATGTTGTCTTATTCTGTGAATCATATGCCTGAAATATTTTGTAGTTGATTTTAATCTGATAAAAGAGTTAACTTTACATCTATAAGCTCAAGAAATCCTTTCGAAAAAAGATAGGTAACAGTGACAGATTTGATTATAACACTTCATTCTAGAGACCTGTAGAATCTATTTCCTTCGTTGTTTTTTACTCACTCATAATAGGTTTTAAATTAGCAACCACATTCAAATTAGTTCTCGTAAGAAAAGATTTGTTTAATGCTGGAACATAACCTTTCTAAACCAGAAATTAAATCTACATTATCTCACATAGTAACGTCGTTTCAATTCTCTAAGATAAACGTTACGTTTACCCTTGCGAATAGTTCTCTTTCAAAAGTTTAATCATCATCTAATTATTCAAGATTTATGAGGTCTTTAATCCATCAGAAGCTTTTCTAGATACTCCCGGGAACATTAATTTTTTTCATCATTCTGCATTTGTTAAGAGCAACAAAACGAATTAAGTTTACAACTCGCATTGCATTAAGATGAAAACTATAAGAGAACAGTAATTTAAATACGTAAACTAATTCAAACAATAAATTTGGGAATGTTTGTATAGAACAGACTTGTCTACCGTTATTATAAAATTCTTTCACTTGAAAGTGATATTTCTAAGATCTTTAAATAAATTTTAACATTAAACACAGCTTCAATGAGAGAAAGGCCCTCGCTTCTAGTATTTGTCCACTGCTTCCAGATTTTTTAAAGTTGTCAAAACTTAACTAGACATTTTACAGATTACACGCCACACCTTAATGCAGCAAATATCTCAGAAAAAGTTACAGAATCATTAACAAGCTACTTGTCCAGTGGCTTTTCTTCAAGTTTTGTTGCTTCCAGCAGAAACGTGCCTACGCATGATAAGATAAAGCATGAAAATGCAATGATGAATTAGAATGAACAGAAGAACAACGCGTTTCGAGGCGTCATCAGACCTAACACACCTTTTTTCCAAAGAGCTTAATATTTCAGAAGTTTTAAGAATAAAAATAACGTTTTGTTACAGCAGCTACTTATTTACATCTGATTTTGGTCAACGTTCCTTTATCGTGAATTTAAGATGCGAAAAACACAGTAATCAGGAATCGCAATCTCTACCATCAAATTTTTTTATCAGCTTAAATTTTTCAAGCGTTTCATACCAAAGATTATTTTTCTTGGTACATTAATTTGCTTCATTATGAAGACATTATCATGCCATCTTAGTTAGCAAGCATCCATTCAGGAATCATCATGATAAAACTCTTGACTTTCAGAAATTATAAATCACATCTATCTGAACAAAAAAATCTTCTAAAATTATGTGTAGGAAGTAGATAACCAACGATAAAACATTTTTCATTTACAGTAATTGTGAAGATTTTAAAACAGTCCATTTTCGTTTAGAGATAATGTAAAAAGTATCCGAAAGATTAATAAATTCTATATGCAAATAGCGAAAAAACATATTTTTTTATTTTATTTAAAATTATTGCATGTTTACACTTTCATTTCCTTTTTGGAAAATAAGATCCTTGTTCAACTCACGAAACGTCTTAATTATTATTTTGAGTTCAAGTGAATATGACATTAGAAATAAATTATTCTGAAATTTAAAAACAAATAAAGATTAATGGTCCTGCTATTTATTTAAGTAAAAAACATTTACAAATCTGATTGTCGGTATTTTCTTGAATTGGTTTATTATTTTGAGCAATAATAATGTTTTATGGTACGAAAAAGAAAAGCATAATAGATTATGAGCGATAAAATTTTGAATGCCTACATTAAAAAACAGCTCCCTTTTATTAAAGTAAAACAATACGAAGAGCACAAATAGTTTACATGGTAGTGTAAACTGTAAATGCAAGGAATGTAGTGATTTTGTAAATCTAGACAAAAAAAATGTATAACAGAGTAATTTAAAATGCTTTCGGGGAAAATTAAATGGAACAAAACAAAAATAAATTTTAGAAATAATTTATATAGAGCGGATATAAATATATAACGGAAATATTTCAAATTTGTAATATGTGTGAGAAACTATTTTGTTTGGGTAGAATTTAAAATTTGTAAAAAATGTACAACTTTATATGAGTACAGCTTTACAACTTAAAATAAGTTTTAACTATCAGGATTAAAATAAATAAACACATACATTGTACATAGACGCACAAATATATATATATATATATATATATATATATATATATATATATATATATATATATATATATATATATATATATATATATATATATATATATATATATATATATATATATATATATATATATATATATATATCCCTTGGAAAAAAAAAGAAAAACAACTCTAGAAATATTCCGATTTCCTCGAAATTTTACTTGCAGATTCTTTCGTCACAAGATTGAAAATTATTAAAATTCTGTAAATTATTAAAATCTGTTAATGGAAATTTGATTAGTGCGATGCTTTTGTAGAGTACATTTATTGTGTAAAAGTAACTATATTAAAAACTCTTGGTTAGTTTTATAAATAAACAAAAATGAAACAGATACAATCATACTACACACACGGTTTAAAACCAAATTTCATTAAATTTGCAGAAACATTTATAAGACATTTCAGAAACTATATACTTAATTTAAAATAAATAAAGTATTATCTGATATGTTACATATGATAGTAAATATTTTGTAAATTTACATGCTAGAATGCTATATTTTTTTCAGTTGCCATATTTTATACAATTAGAATCTATCCCCCAAAGTATTTAGCTATTTTGACCTCTATTTAAAACATAAAATCTAATAGTATATTACATAAGAGTTAATATTAATGCTACTATTAATAATTGAATTTAAAGTTATAGAAAATATAATATTATAAGTATCTTAAAGTCCATGCTAAATCTGATTTGATTCAGTAAAAGTATAAAACAATTTCGAGAAAAAATATCCAAATTTAAAAAAAATACTTTAAAATAAAAATTTAAAAGGAATTTAAATAAAAATTTAAAAGATTTAATCTTCTATTTAAAACTTAAATTTTGATAAAGTATGAAGTTTTAAAAAGCTTTCGATTTTACAGGGCATTTTTATGTCAATGTTAAAATGTAATACATGTATGAAAGTTATACAGGAGTTATATAACCACCAGTTAGGCTCGATATTCACGAACTTTTTTTAAAGTAAAAAGAGCAAGAGAAGAGTAGGAAAATTAAAGGGAAGGTTAATCATTAATATCAATCTTAAGATATATAATTAGCTAAGACATGATTGATAATCATGGTCTGAATAGATATATAAAAACATTTTGGAAATGCAAATTTTAAATTTCAATTAATTTTATTTATGTAACAAAAAATAATCATCTTACATGAATCAAATGATTAAATTGAATTATCCACAAACAAAAACTCATTTTACAGTACTTATGTCGTTATGTCGCCGTAATAAAGAGTAGGTTTTTAAAATAAATGACATTACCTTTGGGAAAAAATTCAAAAGCTACATACACACACGCGCATATATATATATATATATATATATATATATATATATATATATATATATATATATATGTGTGTGTGTGTGTGTGTGTGTGTTTGTGTGTGTGCGTATATGTGTAATGATTTTTATAAGAAATAAATAATCTCTAATTTCATATTAATTCTACTATAATTTTTGGATGATTCTTATACCTCCATTACGCCCTTATTTCTGTCATTTGACAATTTTGCTTCCAATTATTCCATTTGTTTAAAACTCGTTGGAACCTATAATACTCCAAGCCAAAATCCTTCATGTGATTCAAATTTTATTTAAACTTCTCCTTTCAAAACACACATCTGAGTTTCTGATATGTTAGAGTACATATTACCTCAGTGATTCTCAACCTTTTTGAAGCTATTGCCCCCCAAACGAGAGAAAATTTTCCCACGCCCCCTTCTTTTATGTATTCTTGTAACAACTATTAACTATTTTTAAAATTTTAAAAAAAATCCTAACTTTTGAAATGCTTAAACGAATGCTATTGGGAATATTTATTCATAATTTTTTTTAATGCCAGTAGTCAAACTTTACAAACTTGGAAACGTAGGGATTGATATTTGCTGATTGTGGATCCTACGCATAAATTTGTTTTATTACTGATATAAATGTTATGAATTGGATAATTGGTTCAGTAAACATTTTGTGAGTTTTACCATCAAGTTTGAAATCCAAAATATGCTAATATTGCTCCTTGCCGGCAGGTTACAGTCACAAACCTTTACCACCCGAATGATGTTCATCGAATCAAATGGTTACTAATTATATTTATGCAATATATATTTATTTTTTTTTAATTATTTAGACTTTTACAACAATTTGTACCAACGCTTACTGTAAATTAGCACAACTGAATGTTACGAAATATCAGGTAGGTTGTTACAGGCCATAATGATTTGAAAAATACTTTTTAAGTATTTTTCTGCTTTCTGTTTCAGAAAGGTGTACTTGACTAAGCGAAGAATCTAGTTGAGATTTTTGTTTTTTCAAACAAATTTAAACATTTCATTGAACGCAATTAGTTAATAATTTGCTTGTTTCGTTTTATTTTGCAAAATAAATCTTAAATTGCATGCAAATATACATCGGAGCAACTGGGTCAAACTAGTGTCCAGTTCATTTTCAAATTGCCCCCCCCTCAACAATAAAATTGCCTCCTCCCCAGTGGGGCGTAAACCCCACGTTGGGAAACACTGGTCTACCTCGTAGAACATTATAAGAACAGAGTTCTGGAAGACGTGACGAAGACGTGGAAGTCTTGAATACACCAATTTTTATCACACTCTGAATTTTTTCTGTTTTTAGGTGATATTCTCATCTACGACTGCGAACTACCTGTGATGATGAATCCATTAAAATATATATGTGTGTGTATGTGTTTCAAATATTATATACAAATATGCTTGCTTTTCAAGATAATCACTGCAAAGATTCAGACTTTTGTTATATCAGAGGACTTGGTTTTTGATATTCTCCTTGTAAATTGTTATATTGCTTAGGTTGTGAGATGGTTCTTAAAGATTTTTCTGCCTCCGGTTTCTTCATTACTGGGGATAGATGAAAAGGACACTACTAATTCCGGTTGTATAACGCGCCCAATTTAAACTCCGCCAGAAGCTGCTGGGTTACATAACACAGTGAAAGTGGGTCATTAACTCCAGAAGTCGTTATTCTTCTTCTTTTGCTTTGAATAGATCATCGCGTTTGATGAGAATTCTAACATCAAATCACTACATCGACCGTATTCTATGATTTCAACTTGATATGACACTCTTGTTGGTGAAAATTTCTTTGAACTTCTTGGTTGTTTTTTTTTTTTTTTTTTTTTTTTTTTTTTTTTTTTTTTTTGGAGTTTGAGTTATTACTATCGTCAATGTTCTTCAAAGATGGTATTGTAACTTCTTCCCCCATATGACAAATCCTTGTAAATTCAGGGCTATTATGTCAGAAAGTAACCACGTTTTTACACAACTCTTGGTAAAAAAAATTCATTTTGTCATTTTCATATGAATTTCCTTTATCCAAGAAATTTCCACGAGAAAAAAAAGGAAACCGATCAGAAAAGAATAGCAGAAAATGAGTTTAGATGTATTGAAGTTCAAAAACATTTTAATGAAATAGTAAGTCATTCTTCAACAAAATATTTGAAGAATGCCTATTTTAAAAATAGCAACTACGTTTCGTTTTAATTAATTTTCACTCGCATGCTCTGCTCTCAATCCCACATAGTGTTATTGAGAATATAAACAAAAAATTGTTTACTGTACTATAGTATCCAACTAATATATGGATTTAATTCTTCCGTTAAAAAGAGATTTCAACGAAAAAAACAAAAACCGATCAAAAAGGGACCGAATAAAAAAACAATCATGTTTCATAATGAGATTGCTCGGGGCCCTTTGATGGATGCCCTGTTAGCGTGACTTTTGGTGTTACAAAGAGCTGGAGCTTATTATGTGATCTCCTACTATTTTGTTTTTTCTTACATCCAGTATAAATGGATTATAAACTACTTGTCCTGGAAAAACATTCTCCCGTCGATAAAAATATTTCTGCTTCTAAATATCGATAAAACATCACCATACGTTGTACTTTGTAAAGCTTTAGTGGACAATGTTTTATTTACTAAATTCATAACGTAAATGGTAACGGAGATTTATGTATCCATACAAGACATATGCATCATTCCCTACAAAATAAATTTGCTGCAAGCATTATGTAATAGGATCATTTTCTTACTTCACAATGCCAAATATGCATGTTTTCTCATATAATATAAATAATAGACTACGTATATTTTACTGCTGATAAAGATCTCTATAAAATATATATCGGAATTTTTTGGTACAGCTAAATAAATAATCTTTCTTGGATAATGATACCGAAAATATTTTCGAAATACTGAAAACTTTAATTTACAGGAATAATATTATTGAATTATTTAGAAGTTCTGAGACAACTAGAATTTTTGAATTTCATGTACATGGTGCTTAATGCAATCTTTCAGGAAATTTAATAAAATTATTTAAAGCAATATTTAAAATAATTAGACTGTGAAAAAAAATATTTAGACTTTTAAAGTACTATTTCAACTGTTACATCGTATTAGATGTTAATAATTTTGCACTTAATAATTTTGGTAAATTTTTATCATAATTTTAAAAAAATGTTCATCATGTTATATCCCCTATATAATAATAGCCTAAGATATCTGTCCGTCTCTCCTCGAATTTAGGAAGCAATTGGATCTGGAATAGATAGAGGCATCCATATTCGATTCTTGATGTGTTAGGTTTTGCAAAATTCAAAGCGAGTAAAGTTTATCTTCCCCTAATCTATCGATCTTCTTCTAAAATAAATTGGTATAAATATCTTCATATAACAGTGAAAAATACTGTCGTCTTTAAAACGTTCGAAATCCACCCCTTCCCCTCTTTTCGTGCATTTGATGCCATTATTTCAAGCTCTATTTTCCCCGGTTAAGAGCAGGCGGCTAAATTTATCAATTTATCCCATTATAAGTAGGTAAATATAAAATTTTTTCTAGCATTATGACGTCATTCCTTTTACCATCTCATTTAATCATCTCTTATTTTAAATTATTTAAATATCGTATGCATTATTTTCATACTTTTTTTCCACTGAACTTAGATATTACATAAATAATTTTCTTTTATATTTGGCTTAAATAATATATTAGGTACATATGTGATAATTTTAAATGTAATCATCGATTATTTTTTGTTGCAATGAAAATTTTATCACCAGTATTAAACACATATTATTTTCATAAAAAGGTAGGAGCCTATTTCACGGACTAATAAATATCTAACGTTTAAGTTATATATCTTTCAAAATCTTTGAAGAAATTTGTTCGTTTGTGTGTTTGCTTTTTATATATAAAAACACGGTTTGACTAAATGAATTCAACGTGATCAAATCTGCATTCACAGTATCGGGAAACTTTAGAGGAGTATGAAGATAAACAAATTATTGAGCGTGTACCAGATAATTCACAGCCAAAAAACAAACCAATTTTTTACCCTCCTCATAGAGTACTTTACAATCCTGGAAAATTAAAAAAATTGTGATCCCGTCATATCACAAGCTATATGCTAGTCACTAAATAATTAAACAATAAATAAAGTTATAATGTACTTTTATTTAATTAATTTCCCGATTTTGAAACACATGTACAAAACCTTTTTTAGTTTATTAAAAAAATTATTACTAGGTCACTGCTATTTTTTAAAATTTATTTTTTCAGCAACAAATTTTTTCATGCTATCGAGAGAAATATATAATTATAAATTACTTCCCTACGCGTGTGTTTTCAGGAAATATAAAATATCAATTTACTTAGTTGCATTTTATTTAATATATTTTACTATAAATAAAAATTGGTAATTTATTTTAAAGTGAAATAAAAGTCCCTTTAAGACATAGAGAAGTAAAAAACTGCTGAGTTTATGAAAACTTTAATATTCGTAATAATTTAATCTAATATTGCATAATGATAACTCATCGAAAAGTTCCGAACCAATTGCAGTTTTTCCTAACGAAACTGCGAGGTATTTCTTTAAGTACTATTTAAACAAATTTATTACATTAAAAAAAACTAATTTATTTACAGGAACATTTAAAATAATTAAGAAAACATATCCTGTTAGAAAGAGTAGTTTTTTATTTCAATAATATTTTTATTCTAATTAAAAAAATATTCATATAATATTGTCAATCTACTTATAAATGAAAAAATTGAATTTTATAGCATTTCATGAGATACAAAGGATTTAATTATTAATATAAAAAATTATCGGTGTATTATTTAATTAATGACACACTTTGAAAACACATTTTCACAACAGTTTAGTTTTTTAAGTCATCGCATGAATTCTTTTTAAGTTCACTCTACCAAAAGAAATATGTAATTATTTTTAGAATACTAATTTCACACTTGTTAATTTTAAAGTATAAGTTAACTGCAATAATGCATTATCTTTAAATTTTTGCATTACCATTTCTAATAATATTCTGTCATAGGAGGTATAAGTCATATGGAACACATTAAAAATATAATTTACTGCCTTATAAGCACAATATTATTTTCAACAAGTTTTATCAGTAAAATAATTTTTATAAAATGTGTGCTTTCAATGAGTAACCAGTTCCATATTTGTTTAATTGAAATTTCGATACGATATACCTAAATATCTAATATTGCATAATGATACATATACCATTCTAGAAAAAAAATGCTCTAATAACAGAGGCTTTTAGGTATGTTTCAGAAATATGATAATTAACCAGAAATATAGAAAATAACAAGCATGTAAAAACATCTATTTGTATTAAAAACAACAATGTACTATAATTCTAAAAAGATATCGATGATCATTTTTTCAAAATACAATAGGAATAACAAAAAATTAGAATAAAACAAGAATATTTGCTCACTTAAACTTATTAGATTCTACTAATAATGCATATGTGATTTTATTGGATTGTTTATTGTTGAATCTCAATACCTGTCAATTTATCTGTTTACCTACCTACCTTTTTGCTGTATGTATCTTTGTATACACATAAATAGTTATGAATCAGGATTTACGAAGGTAAGGTGGGCAACGTAAAATATGATATAATTTGCAATAAATGTCCATATATTTTACTCCCTTTCAACAAAATATATTTGAAGCTACATTTTTTCTGTTATCTAAAATATTCAACAAAGCTACTAATCTAAAATTTAACAAAGTTGCAGAAATCAATCTTACTATTATGCGTAAAAGAAGATAATTTTTGTGGATAATTAAGATACGATTCTCCCTTGTTCAAAATTAATACCTGATCTAACGTTTCATTACTACAACCCACAAGTGATAGCATTATACTGCAAACTGCGGTAAAATATTTCTCTATAACTTGGGAATGCAAAATATATTCCAATTCCTGGATGAAAAAGGGATTTTTCTGGGGAGGCAGAGGAGAAACCAGCATCCGTTTTTTAGAAAGTGTATGCACGTGTTCTGGAACTTTTCTTTTGGTTTTACTTTTCAAATATGTGTAGTAAAGGCTTCAACAGATTTTTGAAAGGGGCCTAAGAAGGAAAAAGGAAAATGTTGCTAAATGCCAAAACTGAGAGGTCTAAGGGCAGTAAGGAACAAAATTATTAGAAGTTTACAAATCGCATGGCATAATCTGGAAAGATTGTCTGTGCATCTATTACACAACAAAAATACCTATCCACAATATTTCTTATTGTCAAAAAAATTAAGTAAAAGAAGGTTATATTATATTAAACAATTTACTTAATGCTCTAATTTTAAAAAATAAAGCTCTAAGAAACGTTAAAAGTTTATTGTAATAAGAAAGCTTTGGATAATATTTCACTTAACAAACGGCAGTGTTTGACTATTATTTATGGCATATGGCTGAACTTGGTTTCTTTTTATCTCTCTATATATCTATACCTACCTATCTATCTATCTATCTATCTATCTATCTATCTATATATATATATATATATATATATATATATATATATATATACATATATATATATACATATATATATATATATATATATATATATATATATCTATATATATATATATATATATATATATATATGTATATATATATATATATATATATGTATATATATATATATATATATATATATATATATATATATATATATATATATATATATATATATATATATATATATATATATATATAGGTGCGTGTGTGTAATGTAATATTACATTTTAACATTAAAAGTAAATAATTTCCAGAGCTAGAAGAGTGTTGAAAAGTTATTATACGATTCAAAGTATCTTTCATACTATATTACACGTAAAACAAACATCACTGCCGAAGTTCGAAACGACAGATTGATACTCTATCAATTCTTGTTTTGTTTAACTTTGCTATGCAAATAAGAGCAACTGAAGCATTTATCAACTAATAGCATACTGTTTTGTGAATAATAACATATTGATTCATAAACTAATGGAGTATTTTGAATCAATGGTTGTAGCAAAGTAAATATTTCGAAATTTGAGCAAAACTAAAAAAGTAATCTTGGTTTCATACTATTTTGAGTTGTCAATATTTTATATTTTCAGGTTAAAAAAATTTATTCTTTTATCATATTTTAAAATCACATAACACTAATTTAAGATACTATCATACATATGTGAAATAACTACTTTTGTAAACTTTTTATTCGTTACAATACACAAGCGATTAAATTGAGATATATAAATTAATTTGATCCCAATTTTAAAGTATTCCGTAGTCTGATGATGGTAAAACAAGCTCGGTAACTGTTTTTGGTGCATGAATCTATGGGTTTCAAATATGTTAATGGCATGGGTAGGTTTAGCTATTTTGTTTGCAGTACTATGAATTGCAACATAAGAGCTAATAACAACTGGACTTAATTCTTTAAACCGACTCAAAAAGATGGGAATAATCAAGTCAGCAGTAATATTTAAAGTGATATACTACGATTGCAAAAGGCAAAGCTACGATTCTAAACCCAATCTATCAAGCCTTTGTCAGGTTTCGAGTTGTTGAGAATTCTTTTAGTGCAGGAGATTTTGGTCTAATTAGCTTTCTTATTGCAGAATTTAACACCAGGGTTAAAAAAATATCAAAGTCAAATAAATAGGATTTTATACTTTTTCTGATTTGTTTATATAATCAGAAAAAAATAGTTTTAACTTATTTTGAATATATATATGAGATTTCCTTTTGCTACCAAATGTCGTAGGTGTGGAACTACCTTCTAGATTAAGAATACATAGTGCTTTTAATAGACTATAACCTACAGATATAATTATTCAGCGTGCTCTTTAGCATTCACTGCAGTGATTCAAGCGATGATAAATAAAGTTTCCTTTCATAGATACATATTTAAAGTTTTAATCTATTCCTCACAACTTAAACTTTTAAAAAGTAACAGATTGAAACAAACATTTTGGCTAAATTTGATTCGACGGAATCACAAAAGTTTAATAATGCGTAATTTCTATGAAAACTTTTCAAATGGAATTTCTTCGCTGAATGTTTTGTGAAAGTTTACTTTAATCAATTTTTCTCTCTTTATGTGCATATAACATATCATAATTATTACATTTAAAATACCTTTCTAAAATTCTCCTTTTCCCATTCTCATTCTTTCATATCTATTTTTTTCAGCCACAAAATCTCAGAATTGAAAGGAGTGTTCGATAGTTGAATTTCTTCAACCATTCTCCTAAAGCTAACACTGAAAAAAATGCTAATTTTCAGTCCACTCGCTTAATTTTCCAGCTTTATCAAAAAATGGTTAATTTTTCCTTTGATCTAACTTCCTTTCTGACTCTTAACAACGCTGACTAGGCCACTAATTTTGGGAAACTAATTCGTCTCATTCCTCTCTGTCGAACTAATTTTGTAATAGAAAAGTGTTTTCATGTAATCATTCAATGCTCTGCTCTTGCCAGAGAAACATGTTATTCGTTAATCTTAAATAAAAGTTAAGTTCCACTCCGGATTTCGCTGCTTCCTTGTAATGGAGCTACGACTGCGGATTACTTAAGCTCACTCATTGACCAGTAAACCCCGGCAGTTTAAAATAATAGGGGCTAGTTTCGCTTGTAACCGGCAGATTAATTTCGCAGTGTTACATGGATTTATTTAATATTCTGAAGCAGAGAAATATCTTCACAATTTCCTGTTATAAATATTTGTTACTTTTAGGTATTTTAATTACTTTTGTTAAGCTAAATCAAAATTAAAAATTCAAGACTTATTAAAAAGAACTTTTTCTTATTCTCCTGCTTGTCTAAACTTGTCTTAAAGCATGTTAAATACATCGTATTTTAAAAGTAAATGTAAGTTGAAGAAAGAGCAGATTTGTAAGAGCTTTTATTCCGCTAAATGCTCTCTCCATGTGGTCCAGCTGACATAAAAAAAATGAATGGACCTTGTATAATTATTTGGAATGTGCCATAACAAGCTTTTTTTCAGTCTCTACCATTTCAGAGTGTCAAAATGTCAAAAAAATGCTGAGAGCTTTTTGTTGTTCAAACCTTTCTGAGTAATTACACCCACATCTACCTTTGAATCTAAGGTTCCGTTTTTTTTCTCAGAAGCTCCGGATCGGTTGTTTTATGGCGCCTTTTGTCTTTACTTTTTTTCCTATATTTCTTTCCTGAGCCGAAACCATAATTGCCTATGAAATATTTGGAAGAGCATATGCGGTCGATACGGCGACAGCAAAATTGAAAACTTTTTTATTTAATTTTATTTTTTATGTCCATTCAAAAAAATGGTTTTCAACGATTCGCAATAATTTTCCATAATGACTTTTACCAGATCCTACATTTGAAACTAAATGCGATAAAATTAATATTTATTTTTATGAAAGAGAATAAATACATGGTTTTATATATACGTTATTATTTTTTATTAAAAGTTTTTTGCAAGTAATTGAATAAATTGACGATACTTAACAAAAAAATTTCACTAACCTTCTGAAATTTCATACATTTCAAAACTATGAAATTTAAACAAAATTATACTGAATAGTGTAGTTAAAAGTATTTGTAATATTATTATTAGTGTACTTAATATATTCTGTTCTTACGGAAGAATAGCTGTTGTTATCAAAATTTTTCTCCTAATTTAACTGATAGAAATTAGAATTTTTAATATCTCATAAGAAATAACCTTCTATTTTTGTAAAAGTTTATTCATGAGATATTTTGTGATGGAATATCGTGAAATTAAAAGTTATACGATGCTTAGCATACATGTAATTAAACCACGTATAGAGGGTCTTAAGTCTTAAATCAAGAGAAGAATATTGATTGTGTTTCCTCTAGTTAAACCAATATAAAATGAAACCATAACTACAGGGTTTTATATTTTATATCAAGAGAGAAATATTAATTATGTTTTACAGTTGTTTCTTTAACATCTCAATACAAAATGCTCTTGTTACGTAAATTTTGTTATAGTTTGATAAATGATTAATAATTTTACTTTCAATTTAACAGTTAATTTGAAAATTTTTACTTTTCTACTAGCATAGATGAGAATGGATATAGTTATAAAATCATTAGTAGGTTTCAAAATCGAGATCAAAATATCACACACAAAACTAGCATTTATTTCAACAATCTCACCGGATTTGAAATTTTTGCATTATTCTTTATTTACTTCTACATCTATCATCAAGCCTTAAAGCCAATTCCCGGCCATGTCAGTCAGAACAAACAATCTTCCCATGTTGGTCACTATATTTCTCCAATCATTGACCCCTAGGTTTTTAGGAAAGGTCTCCAAATAGTCCAGCCCTCTGGCTTGGGGATCTTCCCCTCTTTTGGTCCTTCTTCCTTATGGTTTTGAAAAAAATAATTTTTTAAGTGGGCTATTGTCATTTAAATGATGCACGTGGCCAAACTATTTTAATTGAGACACCTTGATTACCTTTATTATATTTGGTTCCTTGTATTTTTGGAGTTGAAAATCATAAAGTATTCTCTAGACTTTATTTTATTTTTAAGTTCCAAACATTCTTCTCAGTATCCTTCTTCCGAATCTCAGTAAATTTTCTTCCTCCAGTTTGCGTAACGTCCAGCATCCACTATATTAAGTAACTATCAGTCTAATTAGCATTTTATATAATTGAATCTTTGTCTCTCTACTAATATAACTGAACTTCAATTTATCCTACATTAGTCATATGTTTTTCAAAACCAAGTTATTCTAAGCTCCCATGTCACCTTCTAGCGAAAGATTTCTCATATTAGAAAAAAGGTTTAAGGAGTTACTTTTCAGATAAAGAAGAACTATTTGCTACGTTACCAGTTTCATTCCCGAATGATTAGTTCCCATCCTGATTTAAAATAAGTGTCGACAATGTAAGTATTTTTTTTAAATTCAGTCAAACCTGAACTTACATTCATACTAGAGGGTGGATCCTTCAAATGTGAGTAGAGAAAGCAATGCGTAACCAACGCATATCGTAGTGCCTACAGCTGGCCAATTGTCGAATGGTAGGATGCTGCTCTTCAGTGCTGGAGTCAGCGGGTTTCAATCTCTCTACTAGAATGAATGTTTATAGCCATTCAAAATCAGCTTTAAACATTAGGTCCCGGTCTCATTAGTCCTCGTGTAGCAAATAAAAGTAGACCTTAGTGCTCACAGTCAAATCAAACCTTATGTTTTAACACTAATGTAATAATGCTTTTGACACATATGATCAAAAGAAAAATATTAGTGCCAATCAACATACGTGCAACAATTCGAAGATCCTTCTCAAATAAAAGTTCAGTTGGTACCTGCCTATGAGGCAACATTTGACTGAGACGCAAGGAGTGTGGGTTAAAATACTTTAATGCACTCTGATCAACGATAGAACTGACAATTTAATCCTTAGCCTCTTTTATACAAAGTTTGTGTGTTTCTTAGTCCCACAATTTAAAAAAAAGAATTAGCATGGGTGCAATAACGAAAAAATAGCTTTTAATTTATGCTCTCAAACCGGTATTTATAACATATGCATTATTGTTGAAGTAAAAATTTATTAAGACATAATATGTCTAAAGGTTCTAAAATTATACCCCTTTCATCGACGATATGATATTTCTATAATACACCATTATGTTTTCAAGTGTCTGTTTAATATCTGTTTAATTAAGGATTAAATTTATGGATACATGCTTGAAGGTACTAACATTTGTTTTAAATCTGTATTGTAAAATTTGTTTTAATAAAAACTAAAAAATATGATTTACAAATTTATTTTCAAATACTCTTTCTTGTTGAAGCTAAAGATAAAGAAAAATAATGTTGCAATAAATTAATTTTATGAAAATAATAAAGTCTCTAATGCATAAAAAGTTGAAAAACCTTTTTCTATTCTATATTTTATAATTAGCAAAAATTTCATACTATTAATGATTGTAAATCACTTACAAGATAAAAAAAAATTACCCAATACAAAATCAGTTTATGGCACATTGTTTAAAAAATTATTTTTACTTAATATACTTTTTCAGTTTTTTTCACTCTACTTCTACGACTTTTATTGACAGAAAAAAAAACATACCAAAAAATTTTTCAGGAAAACATTGTTTAAAAATTATCTTTTACTAATATCTGTCTTTTCCCACATATATTTTGTTTATTTGACTTAAATGACTTTTATTGACAGATACATATTAAATGAAACATAACGCTCTTTCTAACAAAATTTTCAGATAGCTTTTGATTGAATATATTTTCTATAATTATGTAACTTTCTTTCTCATATATATTATTTAAATGTTTGTTCTTTATAATGTTATATCTAGTGTTTTTATTTACTGATAAATTAAAAAACTAAAAATAATTTTGAATAGCGAATTTTTCAAAAATTCAAAAAAAATATTAGTAAGATTTTTAATTCAGTATATAGGATGATTTAATGAATTTTGTACTAAAACACATTTTCTTTTCTAAAATTATAAACAATTAAGGTATATTTAAATCATTGTTTTACAATAAATTATAAATCGTTTTTTAAATGTTATATAGGCATTTTGAGGTATATATTTACATATAATAGACTAATGAGTAAAATTTTGAATCTTTTGTTAAAAAGTATTGTAAATATTATATCAATGCCTATAATTTAAAAAAATAATAACTTAAATCACAAAAATGTTTTAATTAGAAAAGAGATCCAAAGAATATGATAAAAAATAATAAAAATTTTAATGAATAGTTTCTCAAACTCTTTTGTTCAGTTTAAGCTCGATGAGCAATTATTAAACAATTATATTGGTTATTTAAGATAAATACAAATTAGCCTATTTTACAGTTAAATCAAGGATTTTAAGAAGTAAGCACACTATATAGAAATGCATTTTGAGGTATATAATATTAAACATATAATAGACTTAATGAGTAAGAATTTTGAATGTCTTTTGTTAAAATGTATTGTAAATATTATATCAACTGCCTATAATTAAAAAAATAATAACTTCCTAAAATGAAAAAAAAAATGTTTTAAAGGTTTATTTGTTAAAAGAGATCCAAAGAATATGACTAAAGATAAATAACTAAACTATTTATAAATACTAGACCAGTTGTTATAAAACTCTTTTCGTCGTGGCACTGTAGAATACTCTCTCTGCACGACACACAGTTTGAAAACCACGGAAGTAGAAGATTGGTTTATCTTGAAATAAATACAAAAGGACTTCTTAGCCCATTTTAACAGTAGCTCAATGACAAGGATTTGAATTAGATGGAAGTGCTATGGTCCACTTTTTGCCACACGATGGCTAATGAAATAGAGGCTTACTACTTTAAGTCGATTTCACTCGCTTACTAACATATATGCCAATAGTGGACCCTACAGGCCAGTAGAATATATGAACTTCGATACTAGAAAGCGATACCCTACCCTTTCGGCTAATGGCTAATTCAGCAGAACAGTCAGCCATTAAGCATTTTTTTCAATTTTTTATATGCAGTTTATGAACCTGCAACCTAAAAATAAAAATAATTGAACAATTTCTCCTGGGCAGTAAAAACTCTAAAATTGTGATTAACTGAAAATAATTAAAATTCATTCTAATATTATTTAAGATAAACTTTCTATGAAATTTTTGTAGTTCTTTGGTTCAGCAAAACATTTTGTCATATTTTTTTACTATTTAACATAAAATTTATAAATATGCTACCTGTAATTAAAAGGAAATATTTTTAAATAATTATTTCCCAAATGGATGCCTAAATGGATGCTGATAAAGGAAAATAATTGAAACTTTTGTTAATGCTTTATAACGAAAAATTTTTTTGAATATTTTATAGAGATATAATTCATTCACACTTTTTATCATTGAAAAATATTTCCTTACTGAGATATATAATGTACAAATTCAAATTATCTATTGTCTTTCTGAAGAGAGATAAAATATTAAGTATATTTCTGGTGAATAATATTGTATGATTTCAAAGTGAATACAATCAGTAGAAATTTTTGTATTCTTTGGTTCAAGCAAGATCGCAGTTCCTCAATTGTTTATTAACTATTATAAAATTTTTGCATAATCGCTTTTAAAGACTTTTTTAATATAAGTTATTTCGACAAATGTTCTTAACGTAATTAGTCACATTGTTTAGGGGAAAGACAAATAAATTTAAGCAGTGTATTAATTCTTAATCTTTTCAGCATATACTCCAAGTATAAATTACTCTCCACGTGTAACCGATCTACCAGAAGAACTTAATCTCTTTACTGCTATTTAATCTTTGTTATAATCATGTGTAATCACCATATATTATATTGTTGTCATCATAGCCCCATTTTATAATAATTTAGCGTAAATAAGTATTAAAGATTGCTTATACTCTCATAAATAAATTTTTTAGGTATCCAATTTGGTTTCCAAGTTAATGTACAGTAGATAATTAAATGGGATAATTTTCTTAAGTTATTTCTAAACGCATGATAAATTCTGTACATTAGAGTGTTTCAAGTGGCAGTACAATTCCTCAAAGATGATGTCTTCAAAGCGTTGCACGTAAATTTTGATAAAGTTCGAAAAATGTTATGAAGTAGTGTTCTTGAAACGTAATTAGTCATTGTTTAGGGAAAGACACAAAATTAAATGGCTTTGTAAATTCTTAATCTTTCGTTTGCACATGTACTCTAATTGCACCACTTAAAATTTACTTTCGTGTATAAAATAATCTCCAAAGAATATTTTTTATTTGCTAGAATCCCATATTCTTATAATGATCTATTGATAGCTTTTTATAATAAATTACAATCTATAATGATTTATATTGCTATATCTCATAAATAAATTTTAGTATCCAATTTGGTTTCACAGTAAGTATCAGTAGATAATATAATAATTTTCTTAAGTTATTTCTAAACGCATGAGGTAATATTATTCTGTACTATTAGAGCTGTTTAAGGAATACATAAAGATCATAAGCAAAGATCATGGTAAATGTTTAGTAATAATATATTTTAGTCTAGATGTTATAGCTTTTTAGCTAGATTTTGTGGATGTAAAGATGAAGATCTATACATGGAGAAATATTTTATTTATCTTTTAGGCTAAATAGTTTATTGGTTTGTTTAGAGAATTTTAGTTAATCTTTTCTACCCAAGGGAGGTCAAAATTTCAGCTTAAGAACAGTTCCGAACAGAGTCAGACATCTGTTCTAAAGCAAGTCTCAAGCTAACTTACTCAAATTTATAACATATATGAAGTAGCTATGATTGCTCCCCACCTAACCTTTTTATGCAATTTCAAAATACTTCATTCATATTATTTCATACCAATAATTTTTACACATGATGGAAAACCCCCAATTCAAATACTTACATTGAAAAATTTCAGTTAAAATACTTACATTGTAAAATTTCAATTTAAATACTTACATAGTAAAATTTATAAAAGCATTTTATCAACACATAGATCAAATCGAAATCTTTTAATTTTTATCCCATTATCTCACATATACAAACACATTTTGTAATAAGAGTTGAGGAAGTAAGATTATATAGCAATATTTTTATCTGTTATCTTAAAAAAAATTTAAAGCAATTAATTAGAGATTGAATAATGCTATTGCATACGTTTAAGAAAGTTGTATTTTTTCTGTAGTACAGTGCCCGAATTTTAATTTTTCGAAGAGCCTGTATAAAGTAGGATAAAAAGGAAAATGCTAGATCCATGTTATTAAAAAACAAAGGAAATAACTCTTTACCCGAAGATTACTTCACATTTTCAGGTGTATGTTTTTCTATTCAGAAGTAATTTTACTTGACCTGAATTTGAAGCCTTGCCATGTGCTTTCCAGATGTTCTGACCTTTTGTTAACGAAGCCAAGATTCTTCAAATTTCATGTTAGCACTTAAGAATAAAGAATTTATAACAGTACAACTCTTATTGATCTGATTTCTACTATGAGATCCTGTGGTTCATATTTTCACTTTCTCAGCTAAAGTATAGGAAAAATACATAACAGGAAGATAATAAAGGTAATTTATTGATATAAAATCATACCCTTTTATGAAAATATTTAGTAGTTTATAATAGAGAATAAAACCAATTATCATGTACTTTATCAAATTATACTTAACGATGGTAAATATATAGCAAAATAAACAGAAAATCCTGTTGAAATAAAAAAAAAGTTTTAATAACGTCATACGAAATCTAGAATCTTTGGAGAACATTTAAAGAAATAAAAGTTTCCTAAATATATCCATCAATATAAAACTAGTTATTTGTGCATTTAATATTTATTCAAAAGTAATGATAACAAAGATATATGGAAAAATCATTAAATACCTTGTTTTAACATTTGAAAAGTAGGACAGAATGTGCGTAACTGCTAATAAATTCTCTAAAACTGTCATGAAGGTGTGGACTGACATATTCATTCATTAAGCAGTTTAATTACACGAGTAAAATCCTTTTCAATGGGAATAATGATTTTGATTATTTCATTTAGGTGCAGATGATTGATTTTAGAATGACAAAAGTTTGGGTGGAGTGTCTCCCGCTGTGACACTTCGTCATGCTCCATAGGTACCAGTTGATGAAAAGGCATGTATTAAGATCAAACTGAATTATTATAGAAAGAAAATATTTTTAAACGTCATTTTTCCTTCACAGCTTAAATATTTGAGATGAGAAAATCATCTGTTCATATTTTTTTTCAAAAATAAGGGTTTTATTTACAGATATGTGGAAATGGAATATAGGTGAAAGATGGAATGGAGTTAGTGAAAGGAGTTGGCTATAGAGCAGTTCTAAATCCTTTTCACTTGGCTGCATCTAAATGAATGATAAATGCTTCCAAAACATACATACACACATTTACGGCGCTTTTTTATTCTCGGATATATTGCTTTTTCTTCCTGTTATCCTTCCTTGGAGCACTCAATCTACTGACATCTATAGATTTTTTTTAAATGTAAGATTTTTCTGAAACTTTGTGCTATATGGATGACCTTTAGAATTTTTTCTTTCGGTCATATTTTTGATTTGTTGGCCACTTTTGTCGAATGATTAATCATCTACATTTCTGTTTTCATTCGAATTTTTCAGTGTGGTTCTAAATGTCGTTTCAGGATAAAAAGAAAATCTTGTCTTATTCTATTTCTTAGAAATTTAAAAATACAGATATGGAAGTTTAGTTATTTAAATTTCTAATTTCACAGTATTTTTTCTCAGAGATTGTGATTTCATATCTCTGAAAGTTCTGTTATGATAATAATGGACTTTTCTTTAAAGCCTAAAATAAAATCCACTGTTAAATCCATTGCTTTCAGAATAGGTTAAACTCAGTAAATAGTTACAAATGTAGTTACAACACTAAAAATGTAGAATTTGTAGATGAAATCTAAAACTAAATACAATGTAAGCTTTAAATTTCTAGAAATTAATTCATTTTTCATAAAGCTAAGGATTAAATTACGATAGAGCAGATAAACACAAATTTATAATAATGTGATTCCATAAATAACTAAATAACTATAAATTAATATTAGGTCAATATAAATTTCTTCTTCAGCAGCAGCGCTACAGTCTGGTACAGGCCAAGGCTTTCTGTGTCTGCTTCTTTCAAACGACACGACTTTTTGCAAGGTTTCTCCATCTATTAATACCCAAGATCTCCAAATCTTTCTCCACATAATCCAACCACCTTGTTGCTGGTCTACCTCTTCTTCTTGTACC